>JAVANC010000023.1:10994342-11335643 GCA_033319125.1 Parnassius glacialis | reverse complement strand
CCTTTTCGACGATCCTTCATATGACAAATCCTTAAATTCGTAAAAAAAATATTAAGTGTCACTTATCAGGATGAAAACTATCCTATCTCTCAAGTTGGACCAAACTGCACAGAGTGTGCGAAATTTCATTGAAATCAGTTCAGTAGTTTAGGAGTTCATCGCGGACAAACAAAGTGACACGTAATTTTTATATATAAAGATTACTTACGTAGCTTTGCATATTACATGATTGCCTGTAGAATATTCGTATCTGGTTACGAAGGCATTGATACCGACTTAAAAGAGAGCCAGTAGGTTTCATATGTTATTTGCTTTTCTATATGATATCACTTTTCAAATGTACGTTTGTTGGAGTCGTCGTAGTACCACCATTCTGTGCACGTGAGACAGCTTGCGCATGTTTCACGATGAAGTTATAAGCCTATTGAATTGTAATATTGGAGGAAAAATATTTTTTTGTCATAGATTTTTTTCTCATTTCCTACTACGTTGAGTTTTATAACGTTAATTAACTTTAAATGCCTATTAATTTACAATTTTTGATGGACTTTAATATTCAACTCCACTGCTGGACATGACATTTAGGACGATGTGCCTCAATCGAGACGCGTCGCAGCGGGATTTACGATAGCAGAACCAGACGTCCTGCACCTTTGACGCTGCTTCCTGTCGTGGCTCTTGACATTTGACGCCTGACGTAGATGAAGCAACCAACATCCATCGAAAGCCTTCAGCGAAAAAGGATCTTCGGGTAAATCCTAATGTGGCCTCTTAAGATACTCACCATTACAATTATGTAAATTGTTTAAAAAATACTTTTTGATTTTTTCATCATAATTTGCTCCTGAAGAAGAGATCCTGATTTAAGTTTACAGGGAAGTTAATTTTTTGCCAAGTCAGCTTTCAATGTTACGGATCTAGCATTTCAAATTTCACAGCTGAACATAAGTCTCCATAGATTGCTTCAAAGGGAGAATATCTGAGGTAGTTTCCACGTAGTTGGCACGTAGGTGGGTTGGCAACTACAGTTTATTATTATTTTGAGTTGTTATCAAGAGGGTACTGCTGCCCATCTCCTGATGTATTCCCCTCTGACACCTCTTACGACACTCCGGGATGATACGGTGTAATGGATTCGCTAGATGGCTTGTATTAAATATTTATTAATTATTCAGTAAATAGTATTAACAAGAATGTGAAAAAATGTGAAATGTGGTGACTTTTTCATAACGTGAGGTAATAAATAATAATAATAAAAGTTTTTATTGACATATAGATTTAACAAATGTAAGAAGTGAATTAAACATCTAAACAATGTTCAAGATAAGATAAACAACACAATGTGTGTACGTGCGTGCGTGCGTGCGTGCGTGCGTGCGTGCGTGCGTGCATTGCGTGCGTGAGTGTGTGAGTGTGAGTCTGAGTCTGAATGTGAGTGTGAGTGCGAGTGCGAGTGCGAGTGCGAGTGCGAATGCGAGTGCGAGTGCGATTGCGAGAGCGAGTGCGAATGCGAGTACGAGTGCCAGTGCCTGTGAGAGTTCGTTTGCCAGTGCGAGTGCGAGTGCGAGTGCGAGTGCGAGTGCGAGAGTGAGAGTGTGTGTGTGTGTGTGAGTGTAAGTGTGAGTGTGAGTGTGAGTAAGAGTGTGAGTGTGAGAGTGTGTGTGCGTGCGTGCGGGCGTGCGTGCGTGCGTGCGTGCGTGCGTGCGTGCGCGCGTTATTGCGTGAGTGTGAGTTTGAGTGTGAGTGTGAGAGTGAGTGTGAGTGTGAGTGTGAGTGTGAGTGTAAGTGTGTGTGAGTGTGTGAGTGTGTGAGTGTGTGTGTGAAAGTGAGAGTGTGAGTGCGAGTGCAAGTGCTAGTGCTAGTGCGAGTGCGAGTGCGCGTGCGAGTTCGAGTACGAGTGCGAGTGCAAGTGCGAGTGCGAGTGCGAGTGCAAGTTCGAGTGCGAGTGCGAGTGCGAGTTCAAGTGCGAGTTCGTGTGCGAGTGCGAATGCGAGTGCCAGTGCCAGTGCGGGTGCCAGTGCGAGTGCCAGTGCAAGTGCGAGTGCGAGTTCGAGTGCGTGTGCGAGTGCCAGTGCGAGTGACAGTGCCAGTGCCAGTGCGAGTGCGAGTGCGAGTTCGAGTGCTTGTGTCAGTGCCTGTGCCAGTGCCAGTTAAAGTGCGAGTGCGAGTGCGAGTGCGAGTGCCAGTGCCAATGCGAGTGCGAGAGCGAGTACAAATGCGAGTGCTAGTACCAGTGTCAGTGCCAGTGCTAGTGCCAGTGCGAGTGCGAGTGCCAGTGTGTGTGTGTGTGTGTGTGTGTGTGTGTGTGTGTGTGTGTGTGTGTGTGTGTGTGTGTGTGTGTGTGCTGTGTTATATTGTCCGTAGCTGACAGAATGTGTGGGTTGTGATTGTTTGCGGTGCTTTTCTGTTGATCGATGTGAACTGCGAATAAAGGTCAACAGATTGATCAGAGCGCCGAAACGACGAAGAACTAAACCATCGGTTAATTGATTTTCCTTTTTGTAACATCCAAATATTAATTTCACACAAATACAGCAAAGCCGTTTTAACATCTTTGTTGTAAAGTCCATTTTATTACTCGGAATATATTTTTCAAAAACCGGCCAAATTTGCAGAGACGGTTAAAAATAAGTAATATAGGCAAAAGATGAAAAAATAATTATAAACATCTCAAACATTCTGTTCTTTTTATAATTTAAATTTTAAATGCGTCGTACCGCATTATTTTAACTGACTACCATTCATATATATCTAACGCCTACTATTTCACTATGCACGCAAACATTCGTAAGGTTCGGTCGGTCGGCAAAAACGTTGTGAATTGAATCGCACATAGAGAAGCGCGGGTACGCGTTGTTGTTGCCCATAAATCACATTCAATTTGGGATAATTTCAAATTAACGTAGAAACCTTATTTAGATGTATTTGTATTTCAAAAACTGCAATAACGGTATATCATTATTTATATATTTGAACTAAGTTAAAAATTTGGCTAGTCTGAAAAATAACCCTGTACAATTAGTTATCTCAAAAGCAGTCGAATAAAAATGCTGTACTTGAATGTAGTTATTAACTGTTAGCAATTTTTTTAACTAATATTAGTTAGTTAAATAATGAAATAAGTACCTACAGGAATAATTTAATTTTTGTGCATACTCTTCCAAATGTACCCTTTGAAAAATTGAAAAGTGTACTTAATCTAAGCCTGTGGAGCCTATAAAAATAAGCTTCGACCAAACTGAGGTGAACAATAGGCCTATCTTATACGCTTCAGTATTACCTTGTATCAATAGACACAACTGGCGACAATACTTAACGCAAGACCGGGCTAGTTGTTTGTATATACAAATATTGTTAGAAACTTTCATGGGATATCAAAGATATTTAAATTTATATTTTACAGCTTTTATATATAAAAAGTCATAATTCTTTTCAGATTTAACACCAAACTAGTGCTAGTTGATTAAAAAGTACTCAAAACTACATCGCTAGGATTATGAGTTATTTTTTTTAGGATTGAGGCAAATCTTTCATGCAACAGGAGAGGTTCATGTACAACAACGGCTTTTTATGGCTTGCGTATTTTGCTCCTCACAAATATTTATAAATATTTTTCATGGTAGAGCCACGATGCAGCTATATTAGTAGTATAGTTGTAGGACAAATGGTTCGGCTCGACCGGGGAAGGACCACGCTATCACAGAATACCAGCGTAAAATAGCAGCTTAACACTGCTGTGTTTCGTATGGTGAGTGTAGAGAACCGGAGACCTTTTTTACTGGAAATGAGGCATTCCATCTGCATTTTGATTTGCAAACGAGAATAGACGTAGATGTCTATGGGCCTCAGCAATCACTTACCATCAGGTGGACTGTGTGCTCGTTTGTCACCCTATAATATAAAAAAAATTAATTTCATTGCAAGAAAAAATGCAAAAAAGGATAAAAGAAAATTAACTTTGGTAAATATCACTGACGTACCTGACGCGTACTGTGAAGGGGCTTATCGGGGTAGATAGAGTGTTCGTTTGAGGAGGCTTAAAAGGGTTGATTGAGTTTCTTAAAGGAAGCTTGAGAGGGTTAATGGGATAACGTGAAATGTTATTGTGTAAGTGACATATTTAAAATTTAAGCACTGGGTTAAATGTATGTATTCATTCATATATTATAATATTCATTACACTATGTAAACATTTTTCTACTGCAAATAGGCCACTCCCTTATTATGCCTCAGGAGGAATCATAATCACTACACTTGGCAGGAGAGTTGACAACCGCAGTTTTTTATTCGGTTATATGCTACTGCTAATTTCCCTTTTCATTTTCCTATATTATATTTAACATTCTTACATCAAATCTGCCATCCATATTGATATATAAAACTTAATTTTGGAGGTAATTCAGTGGCAACTAAATTCAACTCAGTGGTTCTCTAAACTTTACAGTACGTGAGAAACCTGGATTTGATCATTGCCAATACAAAGTAAATTGTTGATCGTTATTTTTACCTTTACCACGTTCTCCGTGGCGAAGGTATAAGTCGCGTACATGATAAAGCTACATATCAAATAAATAAATAAATCGAATATTCCAAGGGCATGTAAATTTTGCCAAAATGCACTTGAGGTGGACTAACTATTTCAAACTGATAGAAATGAGAGGAGGCCTCATTGTGAGCTTCCTATTTTTGGTCCAATCTGCGCAAAAAAAGTCAATAAAAAATTAAATTATTATTTAAGTTTCTAGTTTTAGTTTTTTTTTAAATTTTTATTATAGTTTTTAGTATTGTAGATAAAAATAAGTAATAAAAAGTTAGTATTCAATAACTGAAGGTAATTATATATAATAAGGAAGTAGGCTAACTATGACATCGGGACGTCAAACATCTCAGTCTCGCCCGTGACCATGGGTGCTTTAAAGCACACGAAACTTCGGGAACTAAAATGTTAAACTAAACGCGATAAAATCCGTAAAAATTTGTATCATTTAATCAAAAAATCAAAAAAAAAATCAAAAATCTTTATTCTCAAACCAGTAATTGCAAATTTATTCCCGAAGTTTCGTGTGCTTTAAAGCACACGAAACTTCGGGAACTAAAATGTTAAACTAAACGCGATAAAATCCGTAAAAATTTGTATCATTTAATCAAAAAATCAAAAAAAAAAGAATCAAAAATCTTTATTCTCAAACCAGTAATACTTAAAATTAAATACATTATTGGAACACTCCTTTTAAGTTAGGAAACTTGTGTTAGGAGGCTCCGCTCTTCCCGTCCTTCATTTATATAAATTAGTGTTTAGAACTTGGGTAACACATAGATTTTTGAGTTACAGTGAAACTTATGTAGTATTATTACAATAAAATATCCGTTGGTGTTAGTTGTGTGATTGTGTAGTGTATGTGTATGTGGTGTGTGCATGTTGAGGTATGGTTATATTTAGTAAATTATTAATTATGTGTAACAAGTTAAGTAATTTTGTCTAAAAGTGTTTCGGTTTCGTTGTAATTTAAAGTTTTCAACCATTCTATTGTTTTCTTTTTAACTTCTATACTATGCTTCTATAATGTGTAGTCTTCGCGTAAATATAAGAAATCATTAGATTAATAGTTTCATAGATAATCGGTGCATATTCTACAAGAAAATTATATTTAAAAAAGTCCTTAAAGAGTATTGTAAGTCAACACATTTAGCCTAAGCCTTGAAATAAAAATTTGTACAAAGAATTGAAATTAATTAATTAATATTAAAACTGACAAGTTTATCAATAGGTTAATACCCAAAGGTGCTTCCAGGCGAGTAATTGTTTTGACTGTTTTATTTATATATTTAAGCTTTATTTGCACCCCATAAACAAAAATGCGAAGTAAGGTGAAAAGTCTAATTTTAAAAAGTAATCAACGTTTGTTCACGCGACATAATCATCATTCATCATTCTCTAAACCATTTCCCATTACAGCCGACCCCAGCGCAGTAAATCTTTTTGTTCCATTCCTCTCTATCAGCCGTCATTTCCATACTTACTCCTTTCATTCTCATATCACTCTTCACACAATCGATCCATCTTTTATTCGGCCTTCCTCTGCCCGTGTGTCCCTCTACATTCATATTCAACACTCGTTTTGTGACATGACTTTCATTCCTCCGCATCACATGCCCAAACCATGCCAATCTGCTTCCTCTCACCTTTTCTACCACTGGCGCTACTTTCAGGCTTCCTCTTATATACTCATTCCTTATCTTATCCATCCTTGTCACACCACACATCCATCGTAACATTCTCATTTCATTCGCATGCAGTCTATTTTCATCCTTCTTCTTGACGGCCCAGCATTCACTTCCATACATGACGACAGGTCGGATGATCGATTTGTAAATTTTCCCCTTCAGCCTTATTGGCATTCGGGGATCGCACGTTGTGGCTGTGACCTGTCGCCATTTCATCCACCCTGCGTTAATCCTATGCTGCACAGCTCTATCTATTCCGCCGTCGCCTTGAATGAGGGAACCGAGGTACTTGACATCTGAGCAGATAGGCAGTATAGCGCCATCCAACGACATGGGTACAGGACTGGAAAGACCGCCGAAATCACAGCACAGATATTCGGTTTTGGATCTGCTGATCTTCAAGCCAACACTTTCCAGCCTCCGTTGCCACCCCGTCAGTCTGCTCTGTACCTCGATGCCTTCTTCCCCGACAAGCACGATGTCATCGGCAAAGAGCATGCACCAGGGTGCCTCATCCTGCAGGTCCGACGTCAAAGCGTCCATAATCAGTAGGAAGAGGTAAGGGCTCAATGCCGACCCTTGGTGCAGCCCTACCGCCACACCGATACTGCCCGTAGTTCCCGCGGCAGATCGTACACATGTACGGGATGCTCTGTACATAGCACGGACTAACCTCACATACTTCCCAGGCATACCTTTCATCTTTAACGCCCACCACAAAACCTCACGGGGAACCCGATCGTACGCCTTTTCAAGGTCGACAAAAACCACGTGCAGATCTTTATGCACGCGCTTGTACTTTTCGCACAATTGGCGTAATGCGAAAATGGCATCTGTCGTACCTCGACCGGGCATGAATCCGAACTGGTTTTGTGTTATCTCACACTCTTCTCTCATTCTTCTCTCTATTATTCTTTCCCAGACTTTCATCGTATGTGACATGAGTTTTATTCCCCGGTAACTGCTGCAGTTTTGAACGTCTCCTTTGTTTTTAAAAAAGGGGACCAGTATACTACTGCACCATTCCTAAGGTATTTGTTCTTCCTGCAACAATTTACCGAAAAATAAACTCAACCACTTCCATCCATCCGCCCTCAGCAACTTCCACACTTCTACTGGTATTCCATCTGGGCCGACCGCCTTCCCATTCTTCATATTCCTAACAGGCATTTTTACTTCTTCCACACTAATATCTCTCACTAAGCCCATATTCACTGGTGGGTTTTCAAGCATACCATTCCATTCATTCTCCTCATTCATCAATTTCTCAAAATACTCCTTCCATCGCTTCTTTATACTTTCATCGTCAGTCAAAATCCTTCCAGAATCATCTTTTATACATTTTACATGTGAAACATCTCTTCCATTCCTTTCTCTCGCTCTTGCAATTTGAAAAAGTCGTTTTTGACCTTCGGGGCTTTCAAGGGACCGATATAATTTATCTTGCGCCTCTGCCCTACAAATAGCAACTTCCTTCTTCGCTCTCTTCTTACATTCTTTATACGCCCCTCTCTTACTTTCTTTTATGGATTCATTCTGGTCTTCTACGCTCTGCCATTCTTTAAAGGCATTTTTCTTTTCTCTCAAAACTTCTCTAATACTTTCACTCCACCACCACCCATCCTTATCTATCATACGCTTCCCTTTTGTTTCTCCTAACACCTTCCTTGCCACACTTCGGATACAATCAGCCATTTCCTTCCAGCACTCATTCACACTCATTCTTTCCATATCACCCATCTCTATCATCTTGTTTACAACTAGCTCTCTAAATTCACTTGCATACCCCTCCTTATGCAACAAATGCCACTTTATTTTGGGTGGGGGACGATCCTTATGTTTGTTGAGGCGAACAGTTAAGCAGATGTCAGCCAGCAGAATTCGGTGCTGGGATACTAAGTCTTCACCTGGAAGCACTTTGCAGTTTTTTACACTCTTGATTTGGTTCCGTCTTATCAGAAGATAGTCGATCTGTGTCGCGTGGTGGCCACTTTTATAAGTAACAAGATGCTGATCTCGTTTTTGGAACCACGTGTTTACTACAGCCAGGTCGAAAGCACATATTGCTTGCAGAAGAACTTCCCCCTCACGGTTCCGCACTCCGTACCCCCATCCACCGTGTACTCTTTCATACCCGTCATTCACTCTCCCTACATGTCCATTAAAATCTCCTCCCATATAAACATCCTCACGCTCAGGTATTCCCATCATCATACAATCAAATTCCTCCCAAAACTTCTCTTTCACACTCTCCTCACAGCCTGTTTGCGGAGCATACACACTTACAACATTCACTACTTTGTTTTCGATCATTAATTTAACAACTATCATTCTGTCATTTACTCTTTTCACATCTGTCACTCGTTCTTTCATTCCACTATCTAACACAACTCCTACTCCATTTCGCTTCCCATCACTTCCACAATAATAAAACTTGTATCCCTCCCCAATCTCTCTTGCTTTATTGCCCTTCCATTTTGTTTCCTGCAAACAGGCAACATTCACTCTTCGTCGTTTCAAAACATCTGCTAACTCTCTTCCTCTTCCAGTCATCGTACCTATATTCCAGCTTGCAAACCTCACTCTGACATTCTTCTCTCTCCGGGCTCGCCTCTTACGTCGCACCCGCTCCGTAAGGTGCGACAACCCTTGCCCATTTCCCACAGGGGCCGGGTGCTGCCCCTGCGCGTCGACTGCGGGGTACGCCCTAGCCCTGTCATATATCCCACAACTCGTACTATTCATTTACTGCATGGGATTTGGCAGAAGTTTTACAGTCGGCCGCCTGCCTGACACCAACCCTCTTTGGGTATGCTATTGTTGGTAGAGGAAGCTACCATTTTGGGAAAAGGAAAAAGAAGTTTGGGGGTAGGAGCATAGGTGTAAGGATACTGTTATCTCGGCAGGAAAGGTATGAGAATAACAGTAGCTCGGGGAGCCGGGGTCGCGTACCCGTATTCCATAACAGGATCACCGGAAAGGTAGACCAGCATGAAAACCCCTGACTGTTCACGCGACATAATAACGACATGAAAATATTACTAAAAGCTTGAAAGAAGAATTTATTACGTATATTCGCACCATTTGTGCAGTAAGCGCTGCCAAATGTTGGAGCTCAATTCAAAATTCAGCGTTGAATTGCAAAACTGAAAACGAAATCACTGGAAGATTTCACAGGTCAGTGATCTGTAACTCCGTGAATTAGATAGGTACATTCATTTAAAACCGTTTGACCGAACTGAACTGAACAACTTTTTCACTAAGCATTTTACCTATTAAATTTTTTTTTAAATAAATGCATCGTTTTCGAATTTATTGAAAAGAAAATAGCCACATTTATGGTTCTATATTTTTTTTAAAGGTTACTCTACACTAAAAATTTTTCCTGTATCGTGGGGGCACTTTACATATTCATTTAAATTTCGCAAGGACCAACATCTAGTCCAGGAGCAATTACGCCATACAAATACTTATTCCGTGCGGGAATCGAACCCCCCAGTGCCGTAATTCATTGCTAATCCATGTGTCACGGAGCCGTTAATTAGCCGTTATAGAAATATTTTAGTAGTGCTCTTAGTACGAAGCATGCATGGTTTATATCAATAATTAACCAATAATTATCGAACAAACAATGTTGTTGTTTACGCTGATCTTACGGCGTAAGAATTAGGTTAATTGTTATATGTATGTAATAAATATCTTAATAATATAAGGGTCAAAGTGTAAATTTCCGTTTTATATAGAAAAATTACAACAATATTTACTAAGAAGGCATGTATTTATTGAATCGAAATAGTTACACTTATTATCTATACATTTCTTCGATCTCGACGGAAGAGCGTACATGACTTTGTGATAGATTTCTAGGAATCTAGACTCTTCAAAGTATTTTTTAATAGGATAATTGTGACAAACGAGGACACAGTCCACCTGATGGTAAGTGGTTGCTGCGGCCCATAGACATCTACATCTATCCTCTATTATAAATCAAAATGTAGATGCGTTCTCACCCGTGAGGACTAAGATGGAATGCCTCATTTCCAGTAAAAAGGGCCTCCGGCCACCTGCACTTACCAAGCGACACGCAGAGGTAAACCTCTACTTCACGCTGGTTTTCTGTGAGGTCGTGGTACCACTCCGGTTCGAGCCGGCCCATCCGTGCGACAGCAAAAGCTGCCGCGTGGCTCTACCACTGTTAAAATAATAATAATAATAAGGCGTAGGGAAGTGACGACCCCATCGCCCGCTGACGTAACGGTTATGTGACAAAACTGCTACGTCAGCGCAATCAGTCAGCACCTTGCCAAGAGGTGTTAGCACCGTGCCTCGGCAAAATTGAAGGTGCAAAGGCCCGCTTGTGCACATGGCCTCTTCATGAAACGGTGCCGGGTCTGGGCGTCTCCCGTTAATTGACGCCCTTTTAAATGGATGATGGATAGAAATAGAACGCGAATAGGGCCGCTGCCTGGGGGTCGCCGGGGCGCGTCTGGAGCTGGCGCTGGACGCGACAGCATGCGAGCCGCCAGCCGATCGCGAGGTGCTGCAAGACCACCTAGCAGCCCCTCGCGTCCATCATCCCCACCAGACGGCTTGGTGTCGGCGGGGTCCTCCCGGACTCGGCAAGCGGCACCCGCCACTGGTGGAGTACGCCGCATGCGTTGGACAAAACATATGAACATAAACGCATTGCGGGCGTATTATAGGGCGAAAGGGGAAGAAACTGGAGGGATAGCGTATCGGGCTCGGATGCATCGCTTTTTTGCTGAGCTTGAGCCGTCAGTTCCCGTCACAGAGCAAAACCTGGCGGACCGAGTTCGGTACATCATACGCTCAAAAATATTTGATGATGCCGAACTCGAACGACTACGGCGTGAGGCTATTCCCTCATCGAATGTACCGGCTATAGCTGGGGATGCGGCTCCTCAGGCCACAGACCAGCAGCCACATATAGAGGGCGCCATGGATCTCCCCGCTCTGGTTGGTTCAGGCGATGATGGAATGGTCACCCAAGAACTAGAGCAGATGAGGAGTAAATTGGATGAGGCGATTGTGGAAACGCGCAGTACGCCTCTCGGAAATCGACCGCGACTCCCGCGCATACCCCTAAGCAAGCGGAATCGGGCTGTCGTGAGGGCTCTCAACCCAATGCTGGTGACCTATTTGGAAGCCAGCCGGGACCTTTGCGACACGGACTCAATTCTTTTTGGCGCCGCACTGGCAGTCTGCCGCATTGTTGGCGCCAAACTTCCCACGGCTGGACGCGCTACTAAACAAAGTAACGCCATCCCAGCCTGGAGAAGAAGGATTGAGGACCGTATCGCAAAGGCAAGGGCCCTCATCGGCAGGCTGATAAGCTTCAGGTCGGGCAATAACAGGCCGAGAATTGTGCGCACCGTCAGGATGGCGTTTGCTGGGACAAACATTAGTTTGTCCCAGCCGGATATAACGCAAAAACTGACGGAGCGCATAGACGACCTGAAGCAGAGAATCGCTGCTTGGGGGAAGCGGATTCGGCGATATACCGAGAGGTCGACACGGTTCAACCAGAATCGTCTCCTCCAGAGTGATCAGAAGAGGCTCTATGAATCATTGGAGCGACCAATGCTACGTGGAACGGGCCCAGCAACGAATCAGGCCGACAGTATCGAATTCTGGCGCGGCCTGTGGTCAGAGCCCGTAAACCACAGCGAGGGCCCTTGGATGGAAGTTGTGGCGAGTCAGTGTGCGAATGTTACGCCCATGGACCCCGTCATCATAACGCCGGATGACGTAGCTGAGGCGGTCCGTAGGGCCCCGAACTGGAAAAGTCCGGGGCTCGACGGGCTGCATCACTACTGGCTGAAGGGATTCGTGGTGTGTCACGCTGTGCTCGCCCGACAGTTTCAAGAGGCTCTCGACCAAAAGTCGCTCCCGAGCCTCTTCACTACTGGGATCACTCATTTGGTTCCTAAAGACCGGGATTCCACAGACCCGAGCAAATACCGCCCCATAACGTGTCTAACTACCATATACAAGACACTAACATCCATTTTGAGCGCGAGAATCACTCGTCACCTGAACTTAAATCAGGAGATGTCGCGCGCTCAAAATGGATGTCGGGGCGATG
Source organism: Parnassius glacialis (assembly GCA_033319125.1). Taxonomy (NCBI): domain Eukaryota; kingdom Metazoa; phylum Arthropoda; class Insecta; order Lepidoptera; family Papilionidae; genus Parnassius; species Parnassius glacialis. The sequence continues at coordinate 11,323,312 of JAVANC010000023.1, read as the reverse complement.
GTCGTGGAACCAAGGAACCACTCCTCATTGACGCGGTCATTGGCAAGGTGGTTAAACGCAACCGTCGGAACCTCTCCGCCGCCTGGATAGACTATAAAAAGGCATTCGACTCGGTGCCTCATACATGGCTTAAGAGGGTCCTCGAGCTGTATAAGGTCAATTGTACAGTTCGAGACTTCCTCGGGGAGTGTATGGGGCAATGGAGTACGATCCTTTGTCATCTAGGCGAGCGGATGACGGCTGCGGAGAACCACATAAGGATAAGAAGGGGTATCTTCCAGGGCGATTGTTTGAGTCCAGTCTGGTTCTGCCTCTCTCTGAACCCTCTCAGTACCTTACTGGGGAGCTCCGGGAGGGGATTTCAGCTTCGGAGAGGAGGTACAAAAGTGACCCACCTTTTCTATATGGATGATCTCAAGTTATTCGCCTCCAGTCGCTCTCATCTTATGGAATTGCTAAACATAACTTGTGATTTTAGCAATTCTATTAGAATGGAGCTGGGGACGGATAAGTGTGCGGTCCTCCATGTAGAAAGGGGAAGGGTTGCTAACTCTGAGGGCATAGACTTATCTATGCCCATCAACATAAGGACCCTTTCCGAGGCTGAAACATACCGATACCTGGGTATGTCACAGAACATCGGTGTAGATGAGGCGGGTATGAAACAATCAGTTTGCGATGTGTTTTATGCACGCATGACCAAAGTGCTTAACAGCCTTTTGTCCGGTGTGAATAAGACGCACGCATATAACGGTTGGGTCATGCCTGTTCTCATGTATACCTTTGGCATACTCAGGTGGACTCAGACCGAACTGAACGCTCTGGACAGAAAAGTCCGCACTATAATGACGTCCCACAGGGTGCATCATCCGAGATTGTCAGTAATGAGGCTGTACTTGCCGCGGAAGCATGGTGAACGCGGCTTTTTAAGCGCGCTTACCATGCATAATCGCGAAGTGTGCAGCCTCCGTAATTACTTTCTGACGAGAGCGGATGATCCATACTATAGGGACGTTATTTCTTGTGATAAAGGACTTACCCCTCTATCCTTAGCCAACGAGCAATGGCAAAACCCGGCAGTACAGAGCATTTCCGACCGGGAGACCGTATGGAAGGAGAAAAAGCTCCACGGGAGGTTCTACAAGGCTCTACATGAGCCTTTCGTAGACACAGTCTCCTCCCTCCACTGGCTACGTTTCGGTGACCTCTTTGGGAAAACCGAGGGTTTTGTCTGTGCGATACAGGATCAGGTTATTAAGACCAACAATTATCGGAGATACATCCTAAAGGATGGCACCGTTGACGTCTGTCGAGCTTGTCGCCATCCCGGTGAGTCACTTAGGCATGTCATCTCCGGTTGTTCGGCGCTTTCTAACTCTGAGTATTTGCACAGGCACAACTTAGTAGCCAGGATTCTACACCAGGAGCTCGCTCTGAAATACGGTCTCGTGGATCGGAAACTGCCGTATTATAAGTACTTGCCGGAAGCTGTGCTCGAAAATGACCGCGCCAGGCTCTACTGGGACCGGGCCATCATCACGGACAGGACTATTCTTGCGAATAAGCCTGATATTGTGCTGATGGACCGGGCACAGTCAAGGATATTTTTGGTCGACATTACCATTCCTTATGACGAGAACCTCGTGAAAGCCGAAACAGATAAACTGACTAAATATCTGGACCTGGCTCACGAGGTGACCGACATGTGGGGTGGATTGCCGGCCGAAATTATACCTGTAGTCGTCTCTGCGAACGGGTTAATCCCAGTCAGCCTCTCGGGTCATCTGAGGCGACTGGGACTCCGTGACGGACCGCTCCAAGCTCAAATGCAGAAGGCGGTGCTCCTCGATACCGCCTGCATCGTCCGCCGGTTTCTTTCCCTTTCCCCCTAACCCTCGGCCGTTTGGTCTCCCCTGCCGAGGGCTTCCATCTGGTTGGGTTCTTATTTATTTATGTATTTTTTATGTATTTATTTTATTTTGTTGACATTTATGTATGTTTATCATTTTCATTTACAATTATATATTTATACAGCCCAACCAGATGAGAAAACTATATAGATACCCCTAAATAATAATAATTTCGTTTATTCACCTAAACATGGTACATCAGAGGCTACAAATAGTTTCATATTGTACATAGTCCACATGTTTAAATTAAACCAAATATATAAATTAAAAAAGTTAAAATTACAATAATCAATAAAAGCAAAGAAGTTAATTATGTATTATTCAATTAAATTAAAATTACAATGATCATGTCAATCACTATAAATAGTAAAAATTAAAATGTAAAGATTACACAGTTATTACACATAAATAAAGTCTAAAATTATACAGTAACGTCAAATTTAGGTAACAAGATTCTCTTCATTTAAAATTTGTTTTACATCATAAACACAATTTAATAATAGCCAGCTTTTGCTTCCTGCGAGTCAATTTCTTTCTAATTAAAAAAAAAAAAGGTAATCAGGTGGGGCTAATTCAGGATGACGCATGGTTTCTAACTGCACGTCTTGTAATGAAAAAACAAAAGATTTTTCGGAAAGAGTGAGGTTTTGCCTTATGATGGAACAATAATGGCGGAGATCGATTGAAGTGTCGGGATTGTGGTTATAATAGTTTCGCCATCATTGTTAGAAGTTCTTCATAAAACACATCTGAATTCAAAAACATATGGTTAATTACACTATCTGGACTATCAAACAATTAGCAATATTTTTCTATGGGTGAGCTCCGCTTTAAAGTTACTTTAGCAATTTTCCGGCATTTTACCTAAGTTCAACCCTCTTACTTACTTATAAATTGACTTGGCAATCTCACTAAACAATCTTATTTAATATAATATGTATTACTTGAGAGATACATTGCGTTTTCGTGCGATGGCCAAGTCAATCTTTTTATTTAAAATATAAAAGATCTTTAGTATTGATGTGGTCACTATAAGATATTGTTAGGTTAGCTAATTACGTAATAACTTTAGATAGAAGGACCCTCAAGTAGGGACTGAGTAAATTAACCGACTTGGTATTACATTGATCTCACAACTGTACGGTAGAAGAACTGGTTTGCGAGACTTGGTTTTTTTGCAAGTTATGTTTTTGATGGCATTTTCTTGATTTCTTGAATGTAAATCTATTTCAAAACATTGCATTTTAAACATTGTCGGCATTACGGAATCATATAAAAAATTTACTTCGCAAGATTCATAGTGTTGTGTTTTTTTCATATAAAACTAACTAGGGTATTGAATAATTATTTCAATATACAAACTTCTTTATTCGATAAATGAGCGTGCATGACACTGATTTTGTTTGGAATAATAGTTTACATTGTATCAATTTTATTTTTAAAATTTTCGTCAATTTTGCTTCACTTTGACTTAAACCGTTTATGCCAAGTTTATCTATTCACCGCTTTTACGGTTACTCGCTACAAATTTTATCTTGCAAGGTTTAAACGTGAACGTTAAATGGAGTGAGGTCGCTTTTACACGTTTCCATCCATCAGCGGGTTATACTGCAACGTTATCAAATTGCTAGATTGTAAACGTCAAACTATAAAGACAGAAATATGATAAAATGTTTATATTCCTTCATTTCATATTATTTTATTTGTGTATTATAAATGTAGCTCTAGTAAAACTTATTTATACAAAATATTTGTATAAAACGCTCAAGGTATATATTATATATCAATAAACATTACAAATTTTATTACAAATCAGTATAAAAACGTACATTCCCATTTACTATATATTTACATTACTTCTTTTATTTTTGTATACATTTTCATAAATGTATTGAGATGCTAAATTTAATATATTAATTTCCTCAATTTTTTGTCTGAGCGACTCTTGGTTTCACATCATAGATTGCTCTTCTGTAAACCAAATATAACTTCAGTGTCAGTCGCGTGTCCCCATAAGAAAATACTATATGACATTACGCTATGGAAACAGCTAAAGAAAACTAGTCTAGCTGTTTAAATACTGGTAAAATTTCTTATCTTTTTTTCAGCATGTACTGCAGAACTAATTCTGCTTGCTAGTTTTGATATATTGGGTCTCACTGAAACTTTGCATCTAATGTGATTCTAAGAAAAATTCAACGTCTCCGTGGCGAAGTGGCTTAACAATGAGTCGCTGCACTGGGGGCCGCGCGTTCGAATCCCGCACGTAAGAACTATTTGTACGGCCTAGCAATGATTGTTACGTGTCTGAATATTTGTCCTTGTGCAATCGTGTGAATACTGAGATTTGAAAATGGCCTCTTGTGTCATTTTAAAGAGCAATAAATACTATAAAATCATTAAAAAGTCACTTTTTATATATAAAACGCGCGTAAAAACAGTATTACAGCCGTAAAGTCTGCGTGGGTGGGTTCTTCATTAACTTTGTTATTAATTTTACAATGAGCTTTACCCTTATCGTTATTACTTTAAGTGATAATTTTGCGCAATTGAGATAATTATTATTAACCTAACGAAGCAGAAACGATTTAGTCAGATGAGTTGATTTGAGATAATAATTGATTTTGCAATTGGTTTTACTCCTACTAACTATTTGGCTATTTGCTACATTATTATAAAATTTTTAATCGTAAGTCCCCCATGAACCAAATACAACATTTTTTTATTTGAGTAGGATAAAGGTACGATTTAATTAAATTATTTTAACCTTCTACCGTTAGTGGTTTTGCTAGAATATCCACTACCCGATATTGCACCAAGGGTGCCGTAAGAGGCCACACAGGAAACCCGAAAAATTAAGGCATCAGCATTTTCCTGATAACACTAAAAATAAAAAATAAATGCGATTGCCACCCTACATATCAAGTATGGCATCTATGGAAAAATCTATTTCCGTGGCGATCTATGGGGAAGTCTTTTTAACAATGAACTTTTACAGGGTAAAATGGATAATTTTATTTAATTATTTTACGGAACAAATAAAGATTAAGTAGAATTATAAGAAATCATACGATACATCTTCCTCAAAAGCCAAAACATTGCCGGCCGCAAGGCAAATTGTCACACTTGACAGACTGATTGACAATCATCATTATAATTACAACCCTTCACAAGTCCACTGCTGAACATAGGCCTCCCCCAAGGAATGCCACAAGCACGGTCCTGAGCCACCTGCATCCATCGACTTCCTGCATATCTTACCATGTCGTCACTCCATCTAGTGAAGGGAAGCCCTACAATTCCTCCGCCGGTACGAGGCCGCCACTCGAGAACCTTTTTTCCCCCATCGAATGTTGGTTCTTCGAGCTATATGGCCGGCCTATTGCCACTTCAGCTTATTAATCCGTTGGGCTATATCGGTCACTCTGATTCTACTGCGGATATCTTCATTTCTAACTTTATCACGCAGAGAAACTCCGAGCATAGCCCTCTCCATAGCTCGCTGAGCTACCTTGAGCTTTTTCATCCGGCCAGCAGTGAAGGACCACGTCTCAGTTCCATAGGTCATCACTGGCAACACGCACTGTTTGTACAATCTCGTTTTCAAGTTTTGAGGTATACCTGACGAGAAGATGTGCCGTAATTTCCCGAATGCTGCCCAACCGAGTTGAATCCGTCGATTGACCTCTCGGTCGAAGTTGGACTTACCTAGTCGGACTATTTGTCCCAGGTAAATAAACTTGTCAACAACTTTAAGCTTAGTGCTCCCAAAATCAACCGGCGTAGGTATGACATGGACTTTAAACATGATCTTTGTTTCGTCCATGTTCATCTTAAGACCTATCCGTTGGGAGACACTATTGAGGTCATTGAGCATAGCGCTTAGGTCCTCCAGCGATTCCGCCATAAGGACTTTATCGTCGGCAAATCGAAGGTGAGTATACTCGCTTTTGATGTTAATACCGTATCCTTTCCAGTCCAGTAGCTTGAAAACGTCTTCCAATGTAGCGGTGAAGAGTTTTGGGGATATAACGTCACCCTGTCTTACACTTCTCTGCCATTGGATAGGTTTCGTACTCTGGTTCTGTACTCGGATAGCCATCGTATACCCTACTTTTCAAGCACTTCAGCACTTCGATATACCGACAACCAACTTGGCACTGCTGAAGGGACTGCAGGACTGCCCAAATTTCGACGGAATCAAAGGCTTTCTCATAGTTCACATACGCCAGACATAGTGGCAAATTGTACTCCTTGGACTTCTGTATAATTTACCGAAGGGTATGTATGTGGTCTATAGTGCTAAATCCTTTTCGGAAACCGGCTTATTCGGGAGACAATGAGTATTGCGATTGTCAATCCATCTTAAACACTGGTTCCGTTATCTTATTGAAAGCAATAAGGTCCTTAGGCCATAAAGGCCACAAGGGCCTATTTTACTATCCTAAAGTTGCCTTTTACTCGACACCCACGTGTCTAAAAGAGTGATGAATTAACCAAGACCATAACCACATGGCCGTATGCTATGTCAAAAATTCCCTGCCCCTAAAGATAGGCCTCCTACTTGGTCTGCCTCATAGTGTGGATTTACGGTATAGATGCCACGCTAGGTAAGAGAGTTGGTAATAGCATTTTTATCAACCAGCAGCTAGCTTGTATCTGGAAGATGTTACTACCCATTATATCCTTGTTAGTTCCCCTCTGTCGTCTTATATGTCGATTATAAGAGGTAGTGTATATTCTTACACCACCACTACACGGATAAAGGATGTGAGATAATATGAAAGCCATAATGATATGTTATATTTTGCCTTTAGTCCAATATAAACAAAAGATATCGAGCAGGGAATAAGAGTGTTTCGATCTTAATTAAATTCTTACTTTGATCGATCTAGCGTATCTTGTGTCTGCCAAGTCTGCCGTGATGGATAGGTCGGTACGTTTTCATGGACGTTTGCTGCATTGCAGTAACTGTTTATATTTATAAGTGTTAATATATAGTTATAAAAAATAAAAAAAAATAATAAATGATTAATGTTAGTTCTTAATGTTTCTTATTTGAGTGATGTATACGTAACAAAAAATTAACCAACCGAAGTCACGCTGACATGAGTTATATCAGATCCTGAACTACAAAACTACCGTTTGGCTAGCGGAAGTTCGGTATCTTGCCTCCTTCTTAGAACTTCAAAACACATAAAGCTATGACATTGCTTCCAAAGTATAAATTGTTTATTTCTTTTCACAACTTGTTTTTTTAATTTGACATCTCAGTGATCATTAAAAAGAACAAGGGCAGAAAAACCGTTGACAAAAATTATTACATCTGGAAATAACTTACATATAAAATGAGTTTTATTATTTTACTATGATTTTTCAAATAAAAATATATTTAAATTAAAGCCACAGAAAAAAACAAACATTTTTGGGAATATCAAATTACTTAAATCATTTTACTCTACTCAAGTGTTACCATTTACTATATTCATACTATTTTCGTATACACTTTGTAAGACTCCCAACACAATACACAAACAAAATATATTTATATTAAGTTATTATTAGTAATAACTATACTATCGGTAATAATAAAAATAAAAGTGATATGGTTGAAAATAAGTCTCTTATAAAGAACTTCCTACAATAATACATTATCTCAATCATTGTAATATGTAACAATTCCATTTAATGTTATGGCGACACTAGCTAAAACAAAATGTCACTGTTTCTTTTTACTGGCTTTACGGCTCTGGGTTCTAGCCCTTCTGAGAATGTCACTGTATGACACAGAGGCCCTGGAGCCATGCCAGAAACATGCATTTATAGTATGCAAATATATAATAGAGATACAATAATGTAAATACTCTCAATTATGTAGGTAGGTACATTATGTTGAGAATGTATTAAGCTGACATCAAACAACCACAGGACGCATGACTTTTTCCAAGTGACATAAGACATAACGAAAAATAGGTTTAAATCTAAAAATCTTATTTTTGATGCCTTCTCAGGACAAAATACTTTGGCAGAGTTATTAAAGGACTGGCGCTTAAGATTTAAGATATTTTTGAGATATAGACGATACCATTCCTTTTAAACTAATTTTTTGTATGTAAGTCTGCCATTGTTCTTTGCATTATTTATGTATATGATTTACATCGTGGCACTATAACTACACAATCGGCACATAATATCTACGGTATTTACAGTGCAGGTATCACAAATATACGTTATGGGTTTCATCGCTTCCGTTCGGAATTTCCACACTAACAACGAATTCCTTTGCCGACAATAGACTGAAATACAGTGACTGTGGTAATAATTACTGAAAGCTATAGTTATAGCTGATTCATCTTTATCTGCATCATATTTTGCAAAACATTCATAATACGCAAATTTTGAAAATAAAGACATTTAGAAAGGCAATATCGTAAGTAGGTACTTAACTTAGGACATTAGCGAACACATCACAAAACTTAATTTGTGGAATCAGTGCATAATCAAACCTTCACCATCATCATCTTCATTCCTTCTTATATAGCTTGAGGTTTGAGAAACTGAGATGAAATTGTAAAGGCCAAATGTCTAAAAGCAACAACATCTAAGTACAAAGATCGGTACACAAATAACGAAAATTCTACGGGGATTCTAAATCCACTAGTCATTCATCATGAAAAGTTGATACTGTGTTATAATGGCAAACTATGCTTACCATATTTTGACCAATAGGCGACAAAACAACACTTATTGAGTCTGGAAAACCAATTTAAATAATGCTCTGATTGAGAACTCTAAATGAATCAAAAGAAATTATGTGTAAATAATATGGTAACCCTGTTCGGGCCTTGTCTATTATAAATTGTTCACATAATGGTTTTGAACATTTACTGCACATCGAGTGATATTTAATAAAGTTCTAGAAATTTAATCTCTTATATTCATTTCCTGGCTTTTCAATTGTTTTACATCATATTTGAACACTTGAAGTCATATTTGATCAGAGTTACTTTAAATAATTTTTGTTCCGGCATACACAGAATGAACTTAATGTTTAAATTTTGCAATGTCTAAGTGTTTTTTATAAAACTGAACTGATAAAAGATCACACAATGCATCAAAAGCTGATGGTTAGTGGCTACTGCAACCCATGGACACCTGCAATTATCTTTAAACAAAGAAGGCATCAGATGCGTTATCAACCCTGAGAACTAAGATAGAATGCCTCACGGCCTGTGATTATCCTGCCTCTTATACTCTTCAGAGCAGAATTCAGCAGTGCAGGCACTGTCATTTGGTGGCAGAAATAGGTAGGAGTGTAGTAACTAACTAGACAGACTCTCATGAGAAAAATAGTCCTATCACGTAGTGTGTCTCTCTGTGTGTATTATCATTAAACTGCTATTTCACACTATTATTCTGTGAGCTTCACTAGTCGAGGTGAACCATTCGAGCTTTAACCATAATATAGCTATAACTATGTACAAAACCCATTTGCAAGTAGCTCAGACTTAATTTCCTTGTTTATATGTATAGCCAATGCACGTGGCTATGTGAATGTAATAGAAATTAAAATACATATTTTAAAAGAATACTAGCTCGCAAGGCAGACGTTGTTCTGCCCTTTTCGACGATCCTTCATATGACAAATCCTTAAATTCGTAAAAAAAATATTAAGTGTCACTTATCAGGATGAAAACTATTCTATCTCTCAAGTTGGACCAAACTGCACAGTGTGCGAAATTTCATTGAAATCAGTTCAGTAGTTTAGGAGTTCATCGCGGACAAACAACGTGACACGTAATTTTTATATATAAAGATTACTTACGCAGCTTTGCATATTACATGATTGCCTGTAGAATATTCGTATCTGGTTACGAAGGCATTGATACCGACTTAAAAGAGAGCCAGTAGGTTTCATATGTTATTTGCTTTTCTATATGATATCCCTATTCAAATGTACGTTTGTTGGAGTCGTCGTAGTACCATCATTCTGTGCGCGTGAGACAGCTTGCGAATGTTTCACAATGAAGTTATAAGCCTATTGAATTGTAATATTGGAGAAAAATATTTTTTGTCATAGATTTTTTTCTCATTTCCTACTGCATTGAGTTTTATAACGTTAATAAACTTTAAATGCCTATTACTTTACAATTTTTGATGGACTTTAATATTCAATTCCACTACTGGACATGACAGTTAGGGCGATGTGCCTCAATCGAGGCGCGTCGCAGCGGGATTTACGATAGCAGAACCAGACGTCTTGCACCTTTGACGCTGCTTCCTGTCGTGGCTCTTGACATTTGACGCCTGACGTAGATGAAGCAACCAACATCCATCGAAAGCCTTCAGCGAAAAAAGGATCTTCGGGTAAATCCTAATGTGGCCTCTTAAGATACTCACCATTACAATGATGTAAATTGTTTAAAAAATACTTTTTGATTTTTCTATCATACTTTGCTCCTGAAGAAGAGATCCTGATTTAAATTTACAGGGAAGTTAATTTTTGCCAAGTCAGCGTTCAATGTTACGGATCTAGCTTTTCAAATTTCACAGCTGAACATGTGTGCGTGCGTGCGTGCGTGCGTGCGTGCGTGCGGGCGTGCGTGCGTGCGTGCGTACGTGCGTACGTGCGTGCGTGCTAGCGTGCGAGCGTACGAGCGTGTGAGCGTGTGTGTGGGTGTGTGGGTGTGTGGGTGTGTGTGTGTGAGTGTGTGAGGGTATGTGTGTGAGTGTGTGAGTGTGTGGGTGTGTGAGTGTGTGGGTGTGTGAGTGTGTGGGTGTGTGAGTGTGTGGGTGTGTGAGTGTGTGAGTGTGTGTGAGTGTGAGTGTGAGTGTGAGTGTGAATGTGAGTGTGAGGTTCGAGTGTGAGGTGCGAGTGTGAGGTGCGAGTGCGAGTGCCAGGTTCAGTGCCAGTGCTAGTGCCAGTGCGAGTGCGAGTGCGAGAGCGAGTGTGAGGGTGAGTGTGAGTGTGAGTGTGAGTGTGAGTGTGGGTGTGAGTGTGGGTGTGAGTGTGAATGTGAATGTGAGTGTGAGCGTGAGCGTGAGTGTGTGAGTGTGAGTGTGAGTGTGAGTGTGAGTGTGAGTGTGAAAGGGCGAGAGCGAGTGCCAGTGCGAGTGCGTGTGCGAGTGCCAGTGCGCGTGCGAGTGCGATTTCGGTTCGGTTTCTAGTGGCCTTTGATTATATCTTCAGTTTTCTCATATGTTTACGCCATTAGCCAATTTCTAATATGGTGACAGACCTGTGAGGTGTTGAGGTTTCTGATGTTATGGTATGGTTTGCGAAACGTTACGACATATCGCATATTCCAACGGTACAAAAATAAACTTGGATGTATTAGCATTTATATGAAAAGATTACGGTGTATCCCAGATACGTTACGCAGAAAAAATAAATAGAAAAATCGTTGGTGTCGTATTGTGACATCCCTGATTAAAACTATTTTTTTTTTCATAAATCTGAAGTGACAGTCTAATTTAAATTGCATCTCATAGTAAGTGGCTATTACTGTTGTCCATAGACACCTGCAATCAACTCCAAACAAAGAACGAAGAAGGCTACGGATGCGTTGTCACCTCTGAGCTCAAAGTGAAATATCTCATAGCTCTAATTATACTGGCTCTCTATATCATTCAGACCAGAATACCGCAGTGCAAACGCTGCGATTTGGTGACAGAAATAGATTACCTGGTTTTGCCCATACTAATAGACTCCTATGTTGAACAGGATATTTAAATAATTCCTTAGTTACATTTATAAGTTCAGAATTAGAATTAATTTCAATAAAAATTAGATATTAAATCAATATCCTTCAGTGAGTATCTGACCAACTTGACTCGCTGCCAAGCTACAGATCCGACTGGCTTTCAGGGTACTGAGAAATAACAAAAGTAATGTGATGATCCTGATAATTATTGAACGCCTCATATCGCGAAGTGTTATTAGGTAATACCTTACTCTCGACACGTCAAGGTCAAGCACTTATGTGTTCTTAAAATGCCCCTGTTTATAGGATAAGGCACATATACGGGCACACAGTGATGATGGTAATTGGTTGCTGTGGCCAATAGACATCTATACCATTCCTCGATTACGAATCAAAATGTAGATGCGTTGTCACCCGTGAGGACTAAGATGGAATGACTCATTTCCAGTAAAAAGGATCTCCGGTTCTCTACACTCACCATACGAAACACAGCAGCAATAAGCCGCCATCTAACGCTGGTATTCTGTGAGAGCGTGGTCCTTCCCCGGTCGAGCCGACCCATTCGTGCTACAACTATACCAGTAATATAGCTGCACCATGGCTCTCCCACGTATGAAAACTCTATCAATGCCAAAGCCTCTGTCATAACCATATTGCATTTATACGATAATATTAGTAGTCCTAAATCAAAATCACTCTACTTAATCTTATGATTTATAAAAAATAATTTTATTTGGCTACTTTGGAAAAAATCGGATTGAAAAAAATAATTACGTGGATGTCTGGATGTTGATTTTCTATGTCGTCACGATAACTCCCAGAAGCAATGAATAGGGCTACCCTCCGGAAAGGTAAAGGAGGTGGTAAATGCTCCAAGCATACCATGACAGCCGGCTGCCGTGGTTATGTGGGACACACTGCGAAATCAAAGTGCCTACCCACTAAACACTACCTGTGAGACTGGTATTGGCTTTTGTGGTTTTTCTGCCGAATCGGAAGCGATCTTCTTTAGGAAAAAGGGGGCGCAAGAGGCGAGGAGCCGCTGAGAGAGGAGCCTAAGGCAAATTAAGGGCGGGGAAAAGATTCGGCCTGAGCCGCTAGGAGGCGATTTAGGTCGGCCGAAAGCTTGTTTGGGAGGTCTGAGAAAGAGTTTCTCGGCCTGCGGACTCGATAGCGAGAGGGAAGTGGGGCTGCATAGGAAGCTACCTCACGAATGAAATGATTTAAATGAGACTCTGAGGCGTTGAAGAATTTCTCAGAGAAATACACATATTTCACTTATTTTTTTCATTGTATTTCTGTTAATACCCCTTCTTCCTCTTCATCAGCCTGTAGAAAATAGCGTCTGTGGCGGGTGGAAGGAAAAGGGGAGATCTCCCGCCGGGCAAGGTGTTCTGCTTGGGGAGTGGCCAACCCTCCGATTGGTAGTTAGGAGCTATTCTATATATACTGCTTTAACTTCGGAAATTTGTTAGCGCTTAGGCTTCGATGTGTTTCGCTTGTGGCGCGACGACAGCGCCGCCACACATCCTAACCTACCTACCAACCCTATGATTTACCTGGCATTTCTCATACACAATTCTTATTATCTTATGATACACAAAGGATGAAACGGGGTGGTCTACGCTTTTATGCTACCATCATACGACATTAAATTAAAACTATGAGTAACTTCTTTTAGTCATACTAATAAAACGTTATATAGTTTTAAGCAATACTAAATCGAAGATATAATATTATCTTGACAACATGATCATATTATAATCTTCTTCCTTTTCATCAGCCACGCTTGTTGTTGTGTTACACACAACAACATGTTTTAATCTGTGGCCATACGTATTGAAAAATAATATCATACGTGGTAGAGCCATGCGGCAGCTATATTATGGTCATAACATGAATGCGTCTGCTCCACCGGTGAAGGACCACGTTCTCACATAATACTAGCGCAAAATAACAGCTTGATGATGCTGTATTTTGTATGATGAATATAGGGGAACCGGATACCTTTTTTTTACTGGCAACGAGGCATTTCATATTAGTACTCAGGGGTGATATGCAATACGCATATGCAATTTGATTCTTAATCGAGGATATATGTAAATATACATCTATGGGCCACAGCATTCACTTGCCATCAGGTGTACTTGTTCTATAAAAAAATCTATTACTAATAACGAAAAATTTAATGGTGTAACTATAATTACAAGGTCTATAGTAATCACCATTATGTTTTTTTTAAAAAGTTATGAGGCTTTAAATTGAAATCACACAATCAATTCCAGGCGTTAAATATATGGTTGAAATAATATGTAGCAATAACGCCCGCGAAAAGTTCAACCGTTATTTGTACTTTACAAGCCCAATAAAATGCTACAACCCACTTTCGTAAGTAATTTATGCGTTAACTTTCTACGCCGTAATATAAGGTGCTATATACTGTTACCCAAAATGGTATACTTTATGTAAATGTTAATGTTACAAAAAAGTAAAATAATAAAATGTAATATTACTTCATGAAAGAATATCAGTAGCAACAGGAGCAACCATATTTTTTCTTCTCTAATATAGTAAATTAGAGTCATATGGTAAGGTTTTATGTAATTTTAAGATTGTATGCAATAGGTACAATTTTCTTACTGGTAGTTATTACAAATTGGATACAAATATTCTGTTGGATATTTATAACTTTTAAAAAACATAACCTTTAGCATGGATCTTTGTACTCTTTCCAACTTCAGAAATTTGGTTTTCGCGGCCCCACCCCATATCTCTATTACAAAGCAATAAGGACCGTGGCCGAGCTCACTTGACTACTCTAGCGCCATCTATTATCTATCTACGGAAGCGGTTGCGATGTATATCGATATGAAAATTTGACGCGCTAAATACATCGTTCTTTATTTAATACATTTCCATAGATGTCGCTACATGGTACCGCTAAGTAAGATTGACGAAGTCATTGGGCTCTAGTAGGTACACAATACACAATTACGGGTTGTACCAGTGAATTATAAATTTGATTTAAAAGGCGCCTATATACAATGTGTCTCAGTGATTTAAATACGTAGGTCACTCAATAAGTTTTGAGATGCTCGAAATTTAAAAATGGAACGCACCCGTATTATGTTTCTAAAAAGCAAAATTTATTTAAAAATAGAACTTTATAAGCCAAATGCTCAATATAAAAAAAGAAATCAAAGTTCTATTAATTTTCCTGCAATGCTTCCCGCGCTTTTCATTTAAAACGATGGATCTTAACCGTGAACATTTCCGGGCTATGATATATTATGATTTTAAATTTGGTTTAACCGAACAATTAAGTTTACAACGATTACAAACAGCATTAGGGGACTCGGCTCCATTACGCGCAACAATATTTAGGTGGTTGGCTGAATTCAAAAGGGGTGAAATTAATCTTAAAGAAGACCATATAACCGGGGCCCGCAAACAGCAGTAACGGCAGAAAATGTATAGACTACTGAAATGTTGGTGCGAGAAGACCCACTCATCACATCTACGGACATCGAAAAGATTGTAGGAATTAGTTCGGGGAGCATTCATACCATCCTACATCAACATCTTGGAGTGAGGAAGCTTTGTTGTCGATGGATCCCTCGTTTGTTCTCCGAAAGCGGAAAACAGATTCGCGTGGAATGGAACCATGAAATGCATCTACGGTTTGAAAACGGGACATCTAGGCGTATTTCAGAAATCATTACTGGTGACGAGATATGGATCTATCAATATGATCCGGAAAATAAAAGGCAATAATCGATATGGGTCTACCGACAAAACTGCAAAGAATGGTGACTAGTTTTTTTTTTCGCGGAGCGGACATTTGTCGACGTCAATGCTGGAAAATTGTAGGTCAGTCAACTCTGAATGGTATACTACAGTTTCATTACCCAACGCTTTTAAAGCTGTGCGGGCTTCGGGGAATCATGCTACATCACGATAACGCCTCTTCACATAAATCTCTTAGAACAAAAGCATTTATTGAGTAATCTGGTGGTGAAACTCTAAGTCACCAACCATACAGCCCTGACTTAGCTCCTTGTGATTTCTTTTTTGTTTACAAGGGACAAAGAAAAATTAAAAGGCAAGTTTTTATCAAGCGCCGAAGAAGCCGTGGCTGCCTACAAAGAAGCGATTTCTGACCTATCGATCAAGACTAGCAAAAGTGTTTTCAGATTTGGTTTAGGCGAATGGAATTTTGTATAGAAAATGATAGAAAATATTTTAAAAAGATGTAAAATAAATATTAATAGTATCTAGAATACTTTTTGTATACCTCAAAACTTATTGAGTGACCTTCGTATCCATATGAGCTTTCGGATTCTATCCATCACTAACTCTAAATGTGCATGCCAAGTGAGCCGTTGATCTACCATTACGCCTAGGTATTTAGTTTTTGAAATTTTCCCTGTATAGATAGAAATGGTATATAATAGTATAGAATAGAAATAGTCCCTGTCTAAAACTAAACTGTGATTCAGACAGGATGTGAAATGTTTTTAAGTAATCTATTAAGCGTTTATTTATATTTTTTTTATATTTTAGGAATAACAGGTAGAACAGAAATTGGCCTATAATGACATGTATTTTCTCTATCACCAGTCTTATATACAGGGGTTACAATAGCTTGCTTAAGTGATGCCGGTATAACACCCAGCCTGAAACACAGATTAACAACAATCAACAATAAAGTGTAAAATAACTGGATCTACAATAGTCCTGGTTAGCCTAAGAAATTTTGTTGGTATACTGTCCCATCCGGGAGCACTGTCAGATTTTAAATCCATTAAAATAGAATTTACCTCGGCAGGGTCAGTTTCTTGGAGCACAAAAAATGATACTTGTGAGGTTATGTATCCTAGAGGATATATATCCAATATAGATATTGTGTACACTTTTTCTATCTAAAATAATTTTATCGGCTAAAGTCTGTCCAATAGAAGCAAAGAAAAATAGTTATTTATGTTATTAACTGAATCATAGGGTGAAGTCTTTATTTTTAATAATCTTGAGCTTTGCGAGTTGTTTTGTTTTCGATGTGTTACAGTATTAATTGTTTTCCATAAATTTTTGGAATTTTTGCCAGCAACTGCCAATTGATCTTTATTATATTTACTTTTAGTTTTTAATAACATTGTTACAGTAGTTTACTATACTTCTTATACGTTATTCTTAGTACTTCATTATCAGGGACAGATTTAGGTTCTTTTGCGTACTGTTTCTATTTTTATGCATCGCAATACACCTAATGTCATCCACGGTTTTATGGTACGATTTTTCGCGGAATCAAGGGTATTATGGCACTTTTTACTATACAGTCTATTATTTTATTAATCAAATATTCAGCCACGGAATGAGGATCGTTATAAGAAGTCAAATCTAATAAATTTTTAGTATTTAGCAGATTAAATGCTTGCTCGAAGTCAATAGTTGACTTTGTTTTAGGATTGCTCTCTAGATTTGCAACTTGCGATTAATTAAGAAAAATTATGTGATGATCTGTTATAGTAGTATTGAAAGCGACACATGTAGCAGTTTTGTTTTTGTCTAATTTTAAAATGAAATAGTCTAAGCATGTTTTTTTCTCGTTGGCAGTACATGTCCTGGAAGCATTCCATGCACTGTTAACATGTTAAAATAAGTTAATCTATTTGTACGCTCATTTATGTTTCCAATTTTTTATGCCCCTATCCTACAAATAAAAATAGATGGGTTGATGAAAGGAAGTTTTATCGCTGTACATTTTATTACTCCGACCATTTGTTTTTCCGACGCTAATAAATACCAATTTATGCCCGTTCATAAGCCGCACAGTTGAAAAATTATATTTTGCATCGTAGTAAGGATTTCCCACGATACTTCACTGTGTGGATTTATCACAGCGAATGCTGGTTTTAATTGAGATTTACCATTATTGTTCTTTAAGTACAGCAAAATCCATATCATCCACTACGTAATTTAATAGTTAAAAAACTTGTTCATGTATTTTTATTTCGATTCCACCTGAAATTAATATTTGTAAAGAAAGTAAGTAAAGTTTCATATATAATAAGCTAAGTCTATGAAGTAGAAGTGTATGAAGTTCTGAAAGGTTTTGAAAGAAAGCCCGCTTGTTGTAAGAATTAGTCTCCATGTCGGTTTTGGTATGATATTTTATTTCCCTACCAAATATATGTTAAATCATCATTTAAACAATGGAATAAAATATAATAAAAACTTTTCATTTTGCACCATCAGAGGCAGAACTGCAGGCATTAGTCACGTGTATGAAAGAGGAATGTGAAATTAAAAAGTCTCCGTTTGAATGCTAATAAAACTAAGGTTCTGGTATTTGAAAGGGACGAAGAGAGAACGAAGTGTGAAATATGGGTAAATCAGGTATGTCTATAACAGGTAAATGAAATTGTATACTTGGGGAGTGCTTTTAGCCGGGATGGAAGATGTGATTTAGATGTGGACAGGCGTGTCGCTGCCGGGAACAAAGTCAATGGTGCCCTGACTGCGTTAGTAAAAAGGCAAGGCATAGTGAAGAGTGCACGCCTTGCAATACAAAACGCAGTGTTGGTACTGACTTTGTTATATGGCAGTGAAACCTGGGTATGCCAGAAGAAGCATAAAAGCAAGTTGAATGCAGTGGAGATGCGATCTCTTCGTAAAATGTGCGGCGTCACCATGGCCGACCGAAAGCGAAACGAAGAGATTCGCAATATGGCAGGTTTGAAAGATGACCTTATCACAAAAATTGATAAGGGCGTGCTTCGATGGTTTGGGCACGTTGAACGAATGAGTGAAGACCGAATGGTGAAGAAAATATATAGCGCGAAAGTTAATATTAAAACGTGTCGAGGTAGACCGAGACTAACTTTAGAAGCCCATGTGAGCAAATTGCTAGAAGAGGGAAGGGTCAAGAGTACTCGGATACCTAGACGTGCATGTATGAAGAAAATAATGAATCTGAAAGAAGCAAAAGAGGTATGTAAGGATCGTGACACTTGGCGATCTGTTCTCCCTGGCTACCCCGTCAGGGAATGTGCGTGAAGATAAGTAAGTAAGTAAGTATAGTTTAATTTTTCATTTGCATTAAACTGTTATTAATGTTGATTTTCTGTGACTTAGAGCGTAGTCCTGCCCCGGTTGATCTGACTTATTCGTGCTACTGCCATGCATCAACCAGAATGTGGCTCTATTATGAAGAAGATATATATGCTTTAACAGAGCTAACATTTACACCTACGTTGGGCATCAGGTAGGTTATGACGAGTGTTACTTTAAGAGCTGATGATATTGCTATTATTCGACAGACTTAATATCTTTTTCTTGGCTTGCGGACGGTCCGTATAGTGATTACCCCGGAATCTTTACATTGTTTCTTATTCTAACTCCTTCTAATCGCATTTAGTCAAAAGCTTGAGTTCGTCTTCTTAAGGACTCTATCATCATCATTACAGCCTTTCATAAGTCCACTGCTGAACATAGGCCTCCATCAAGGAATGCCACATAGCCCGGTTCTGAGCCACCTGCATCCATCGACTTCCTGCATGTCTTAGCAGGTCGTCACTTCATCTCGTGGGGCGTCGCCCTACACTTCGCCTACTGGTACGAGGCTGCCACTCAAGAACCTTTCTTCCCCATTGGTTGTAGGTTCTTCGAGCTATATGGCCGGCCCACTGCCACTTCAGATCACTCTGGTTCTACTGCGGATATCCTCATTTCTAAGTTTATCACGCAGAGACACCCCGAGCATAGCCCTTTCCATAGCTCGCTGAGCGACCCTGAGCTTCCTCATATGGCCAGCAGTGAAGGACCATGTCTTAGATCCGTAAGTCATCACTGGCAACACGCACTGGTTGTACTATTTCGTTTTAATGTTTTGAGGAATGTCTGACGAGAAGATGTGTCGTAGTTTCCCGAACGCTGCCCAGCCGAGTTGAATCCGTCGACTGACCTCTCGGTCGAAGTTGGACTTACCTAGTCGGACTATTTGTCTCAGGTAAACATACTCGTCAACAACTTCGAGCTTAGTGCTCCCAACAACTACCGGCATAGGTGTGACATGGACATGAACATGATCTTTATTTTGTCCATGTTCATCTTAAGACCTATCTGTTGGAAGACACTATTGAGGTCATTGAGCATAGTGCTTAGATCCTCTAGCGATTCTGCCATAAGGACTATATCGTCGGCAAATCGAAAGTGAGTGATGTACTCGCCATTGATATTAATACCGTATCCTTTCCAGACCAGTAGCTTGAAAACGTCTTCCAATGCAGCGGTGAAGAGTTTCGGGGATATAACGTCACCCTGTCTTACACCTCTCTGCAATTGGATAGGTTTCGTACTCTGGTTCTGTACTCGGATAGCCATCGTAGCCCTACTGTACAAGCACTTCAACACTTCGATATACCGAGAGTCAACTTGGCACCGCTGAAGGGACTGCAGCACCGTCCAAATTTCGACGGAATCAAAGGCTTTCTCATAGTCCACATACGCCAGACATAGTGGCAAATTGTACTCCTCGGACTTCTGTACAATTTGCCGTAGGGTATGTATGTGGTCTATGGTGCTAAAGCCCTTTCGGAAACCGGCTTGTTCGGGAGGCTGGAAGTCATCAAGTCTGCGCGCAAACGATTCGTAATGACTCTCGAAAACAGCACGTAGACGCGGCTCAGAAGGGAAATCGGTCTGTAGTTCTTCAAGAGAGCGTTGTCGCCTTTCTTGAAGAACAAGACCACCGCACTTCTGCTCCACGCCTCCGGTGTAATGCCACCATGGAGGACGGAATTAAAGAGCTTCTGAAGGACTTCAAGTACCGGTTTTCCACCCGCTTTCAGAAGCTCCGCTGTAATTCCATCCTCGCCTGGGGCCTTGCCGTTTTTAAGGTGCTGGAGAGCCATTCTAATCTCGCTCAGACTGACGTCCGGGATATCATCGGAATAATGTCGGATAAGACTCGCTCTTGGATCGTTACTCACACTTGCGTGTGGCTCCAACGATGACGTGTACAGCTGCCCATAGAACCTCTCAATCTCACTCAAAATCTCAGGTGCCCCGGAAACGATGCTGCCACATTCGGTCTTCAGCTTTGACAGTTGGCTCTTTCTGGCAGACAGATCTCTGGCAAAGACTTTGGAGCCTTGGTTCCGCTCGATCGCTTCTTCAATACGAGCTGTATTGAAGTTGCGTAAGTCCCGCCGCATGCATTTGGAGATCTGTCTGTTCAGTTGCCTGTATGCTGTCAAATCTGTTGAAGAATGTAGCTTCATCTCCCGTCTAACAGCCATGAGATTAAGAGTGTGATCGGAGAGTTTTTGTGTTCTTCTGCGGCGGGTCTTGCAGAACTTAGCTCCGACCGCATGGACAGTTTCCACGAGCTTGTCATTCAAATCGTCCACTTCACTGCAGTCTTCTAGGCACTGAAAACGGTTTTGTAACTCGAGCTGAAAGGTTTCGGGACTTTGGATTAGAGCACGAGGGGGACGGAGCGTTGACTTCATTAGACGAGACCTCTCCAACTTAACGTTTAGGTTCAGTGTGCCTCTAACCATTCGGTGATCGCTGCCGGTTTTCACCCTCGCGATCACTGAGACATCACTGAACAGTTGTCGTTTGGTCGTCATAATGAAGTCAATCTCATTTTTTGTCGAACCGTCGGGGCTCGACCAGGTCCACTTCCTGTGGGGCCGCTTCTGGAAGAAAGAGACACATTTAATATTTAATGCATTAAATATTAAAATTACGGTATTTACAAGTAACTTGAATTTAACATTTTATAATATTTATAATATTTAGTAGGTATTGTATAAAAAAAATACAATATATTAAGTTACATTTTACAATGACAAGATTCGTATTAAAGTAAATATATTTTTAAATTCAGCCCATATTTTTTTCCGTGATAAATTTTATTTAAATGTAAGTATATAATTTTGAAAAGGGCTTTATATTAAAAAGAAATCGCTATTCTTAAAAGTTATAATTATTTTTGTTCTTTTCTAAAGGCATTAAAACCTTAAAGTAACTATATAAATAAATACATAACCTTAATAAATGACCTTAATGTTAATATAACCTGCTTAAAAATCAAAAATTGGAAATAAATTAATGTTTTGTTTAATGTAAACTTAGCTGTAATAGTAATTACCAATTATTTTCTGTGGGTTATACGGTTTCTTAAATTTCTAGAAATCCTAAATTTTTATATGTAAATTAAATGTATAAACTTATGCTAATATATTTTTCGATATAATTAAAAGTAATAGCGATGCGATGTAATTATACTATAAACTTCTGTTTCAGTTAGAAAATATTTAAAAGTATCATTTTAATGTGATAAGGAAAATAATAATTAAAAGAAGTTTTAATAAAAATGTTTCTTAACAAAGTTAAACGCAGACATGAAAAGTTGACATATATTACCTCATTTTTGTACAATATTAAAAAATATATATTTAAAAGGTATGAGGAATGAGAGGAGTGTTCAAAAGTGTGAATACGAATGATTGAATTTCTAAGTTTCGTCAATATTGGACTGATCACCCAAATATTTGATGATGCTTAAAATCCTGGTATTGAAACCATTATGAGCGAGAATTATGAAAGTTAGTAATGGAAATGGAGTATGAAAGTATATAAAAGTTACCAATACAGTCAAGTAGATAACAGCAGGTACTATAAAGATAAAGAAAGAAATAAAAATTTACGAAGAGAATCAAAATAAAATAAAAGATGACCTTGATAAATAAATCATGGAGAGATACGGGAACGTCCGTCACTGGTAAAGCATATAGTCCTCGAGCAGGGTATGTTTCCATGATTGGATGATAAAATCGGAAGTAACGGGTACTAGGATACAATACCTTCAGTACAAGTGAGATGTGAACGAGTTTACTCATATTAGTACTGTTGGGGACCAGAGAAGTCTTAAATTTGTTACCCTTAATAATGGTACATAGAAGTCACATCCTTCGTTGGATCATAGTGTGAACTTAGTTTTCCTCCGTGACAATTGTTGGAGTCCTTTTATAATGACTTAAAAGTTGACCTCAAGGTTGTGCGCACAACCCAAGGTACAGTTTTACCTTGATATAATATGATAAAAAAATTATGTACCAATAAAATGAAATGAATGTTATGAAAAAGTAATATAATACCCAAGTAAATGGGGGGCCCATATTTATAAAGTACCCGCGTGGTAAATATCACGAAATAAAATATAAATGAAGTGAATTAATACTCCGATTCCCGGTATCTAATTAATAAATAAATATTAAGGAGAGAGAATACTAAAAGAAATAAAGCTAGCTAAAGGTCAAAAGTATAAGAAAGAAATAAAGTACGTACAACAATTATGAAAAAAATAGGCCTGACAATCAAAAAGGAATGTAATAAGATGTGTTAGTATGAAATAATTAACATGCGGGGACATGAGAACAATTAAAATGAGGTAATAAGGGGGATCACCGCCCAAAGCAAAAAACAACCACACTTAAAAAAAATTAAATATGATAAAATACGTTTTCGCTTACATATATTTTATATGAATTTGCAAAACTTTTTCATATTTTCAATAACTCTACCCTAAATTTCTCTTTTATGTTTTGTTTTTTTTTTGTTAATGTAAAATTTGTACAATTTTAAACAAAATTTTGTATATTAGTTACTAAAAACAAGTCCAAAATGTATTCTACTCTATTATTATAAGTTTCATAACACAATAGTATTTTTTATTATGGACAACGAAACATAAAATTATGTTTATCTGCTTTAAAAAAAAATTGTCATATAGGTACGTGTACTTTGGAATTTAAAACAAAGGTGTCATAAATCGCTTACGCAGATGGGATCACATGTATTTTGATCTGTCTGTTGTTATGTTAACAAAATTGATTAGGTACGTTGCTTTGCATTGACTTCTTCGTTCTGGATATCTAAATACGAAATGTAATCAATTATTTTCAGTATAATATTCATTGAACTTTCAAATCATAAACTTTTATCTATTACAATTTATTATTTTCTGAGAAAATAGTAGTAATGTCAACTTAGTTGTATGGATTATGAAAATAATTATTTGATTTAATACGATTTTGAAACTCATTATACTATATTTGCGATTAATTAATTAAATTTTTTTTGTGACCAGAATATTGTGAGCCTCAATCCCTGACTGACAACGATATATCTAAATATTATACGAGACTATATGATATAAATTTGTAATGCCTGTAAATAGTAAAAAATAATATATTTTATATTTATTATATTGCCCAATTATGTGAAATATGTATGTTGTATTTCCACAATTGAACACAAGCGATCTAATTATTTAGCACAAGTTTTATGTTTTTGATTCATTACCAATTATGGCGAATGGTATCATCGGTCGAGATCTATTAAAAAAAAATATAGATCAGTTTCGCATTTTGATTCGAATTATTATATGACCATCTAGGTAGATCATAATATAACTTATTTCACACACTTGTAATAAATCCTTGGCAAGTTTTTTTTTCTTTTATTTCACTAATGTGATAAGACGGGTAAGATACTACTATAATATTTCAATTCACAATATAATTTACACGTAACCATAAATCATTTTTTTATTGTATCTATCAAGAAAATAATATGTAAAAAAAAAGTAAATAGAGAAAATTTCTTTTTTTTCTTAAATATCGGGGGAGGTGTAGTGTATGTGCCTCCACCCTACTAGTACTTAAGTTTATTAATCAGTATAATTAAAGAATTAGTCTCAGCAACACGTCTTCTCTTTCATTAACACCTGCCGACATCACAGAAGATTAGGGGGAAAGGGAAAGAAACCTGCGTACGATGCGGGCAGTATCGAATCGATACCGATACTACTACTACTGGCGTGCTACTCGATACTGTCGAGTAGCACCCCATTCTGCATTTGAGCTTGGAGCGGACCGTCACTGGGTTGAGAGGCTGACTGGGATTAGCAAGTTCTCAGAAACGACTATTATTATTATAATCGTTATTGTTTGGTTTAATAAAACTAAACAAGTTACATTTGCATTTACTTAAAGCAGTAAAATAATAACGACAGCGCTGTAAAACTAGTGTTGAAATAACGAGCACACTCAGCGGGCAACAGTCTGTCTGTTTTCAACTATCTGCACAGTAAACAGATTGCGAGTGGAAGATTACGAGATTTATATAAACAAATATTTGTATTGTTGCGGACAAACATTTGGTCTGGATGTGTTTTGTACTCGAATATTTTAATATAGAGTTCTTATTGAACTTCCTTAGGGCAACGGATCCCAAGTGGCCGACTTCATGGACAAAGAGAGACTCTTTATGACGAACTCTTTCTTCCAGAAGCGGCCCCACAGGAAGTGGAACTGGTCGAGTCCCGACGGTTCGACAAAAAATGAGATTGACTTCATTATGACGACCAGACGACAACTGTTCAGTGATGTCTCCGTGATCACGAGGGTGAAAACTGGTAGCGATCACCGAACGGTTACAGGCACACTGAACCTAAACGTTAAGTTGGAGATATCTCGTCAAATGAAGTCAACGCTCCGTCCCCCTCGTGTTCTGTTCCAAAGTCCTGAAACCTTTCAGCTCGAGTTACAAATCCGTTTTCAGTGCCTAGAAAACTGCAATGAAGTGGACGATATGAATAACAAGCTCGTGGAAACTGTCCATGCGGTCGGAGCTAAGTTATGCAAGACCCGCCGCAGAAGAACACAAAAACTCTCCGATCACACTCTTAATCTCATGGCTGTTAGACGGGAGATGAAGCTATATTCTTCAACAGATTTGACAGCATTCAGGCAACTGAACAGATAGATATCCAAATGCATGCGGCGGGACTTACGCAACTTCAATACAGCTTGTATTGAAGAAGCGGTCGAGTGGAACCAAGGCTCCAAAGTCTTTACCAGAGATCTGTCTGCCAGAAAGAGCCAACTGCCAAAGCTGAGTACCGAGTATCGCAGCATTGTTTCCGGGGCACTTGAGATTTTGAGTGAGATTTAGAGGTTCTATGGGCAGCTGTACACGTCATCGTGGGAGCCACACGCAAGTGTGAGTAACGATCCAAGAGCGAGTCTTATCCGACACTATTCCGAAGATATCCCGGACGTCAGTCTGACCGAGATTAGAATGGCTCTCCAGCATATTAAAAACGGCAAGGCCCCAGGCGAGGATGGAATTACAGCGAAGCTTCTGAAAGCGGGTGGAAAACCAGTACTTGAAGTCCTTCAGAGGCTCTTTAATTCCGTCCTCCATGGTGCCATTACACCGGATGCGTGGAGCAGAAGTGCGGTGGTCTTGTTGTTCAAGAAAGGTGACAACGCTTTTTTGAAGAACTACAGACCGATTTCCCTTCTGGGCCGCGTCTACGTGCTGTTTTCGAGAGTCATTACGAATCGTCTCGCGGGCAGACTTGACGACTTCCAGCCAAAAGCCGGTTTCCGAAAGGGCTTAAGCACCATTGACCACATACGTACCCTTCGGCAAGTTGTATAGAAGTGCGAGGAGTACAATTTGCCACTATGCCTGGCGTATGTAGACTATGAGAAAGAAAGTGTGAGTGAGAAAGAAAGAAGTCTTTGATTTCGTCGAAATTTGGGCGGTGCTGCAGTCCCTTCAGCGGTGCCAAATTTACTGTCGGTATATCGAAGTACTGAAGTGCTTGTACAGTAGGGCTACGATGGCTATCCGAGTACAGAACCAGAGTACAAAACCTATCCAATTGCAAAGAGGTGTAAGACAGGGTGACGTTATATCCCCGAAACTCTTCACCGCTGCATTGGAAGACGTTTTCAAGCTTCTGGACTGGAAAGGATACGGTATCAACATCAATGGCGAGTACATCACTCACCTTCGATTTGCCGACGATATAGTCCTTATGGCAGAATCGCTGGAGGACCTAAGCACTATGCTCAATGACCTCAATAGTGTTTCCCAACGGATAGGTCTTAAGATGAACATGGACAAAACAAAGATCATGTTTAATGTCCATGTCACACCTATGCCGGTAGTTGTTGGGAACACTAAGCTCGAAGTTGTTGACGAGTATGTTTACCTGGGACAAATAGTCCGACTAGGTAAGTCCAACTTCGACCGAGAGGTCAATCGACGGATTCAACTCGGCTGGGCAGCGTTCGGGAATCTACGACACATCTTCTCGTCAGACATACCTCAAAACCTTAAAACGAAATTGTACAACCAGTGCGTGTTGCCAGTGATGACTTACGGATCTGAGACGTGGTCCTTCACTGCTGGCCGTATGAGGAAGCTCAAGGTCGCTCAGCGAGCTATGGAGAGGGCTATGCTCGGAGTTTCTCTGCGTGATAAACTCAGAAATGAGGATATCCGCAGTAGAACCAGAGTGACCGACATAGCCCAACGGATTAGTAAGCTGAAGTGGCAATGGGCCGGCCATATAGCTCGAAGAACCGACAACCGATGGGGAAGAAAGGTTCTCGAGTGGCAGCCTCGTACCGGCAAGCGAAGTGTAGGGCGTCCCCCCACTAGATGGAGTGACGACCTGGTAAGATATGCAGGAAGTCGATGGATGCAGGTGGCTCAGGACCGTGCTTTGTGGCATTCTTTGGGGGAGGCCTATGTTCAGCAGTGGACTTGTGAAGGGCTGTAATGATGATGATGATGAAATATTAAATGTACGGTATTTAATATTTAATGCATTAAATATATATATACTTATTTATTTAATATAAAATATAATAAAAATTATTAAAATCAAATGTTAAAAATTACGCTGATGCGATGTTACCTCTTACATCTTCTTTTTCCTTTTCGGTTTAATTTTCATATCTTACTGGACAAAGCTCGCTAAAGTACAACTGCTCCTTTCCTTATTAAATTAATTTGCTGTTTCTCGAGTTTTGGTCTTTAAAGATAAATATATTATATTACTTTATATACGTTATAGTTTTTAAATTTTCAGTCAATTATTATTGTGACCTTTTTTTTATAGGATAAGGGTGACAAACGAGCACACAGTCCACCTGATGGTAAGTGGTTGCTGCGGCCCATAGACATCTACATCTATCCTCTATTACAATTCAAAATGTAGATGCGTTGTCACCCGTGAGGACCAAGATGGAACGCCTCATTTCCAGTAAAAAGGGCCTCCGGCCACCTGCACTCACCAAGCGAAACGCAGGGGTGAACCTCTACTTCACGCTGGTTTTCTGTGAGGTCGTGGTACCACCCCGGTTCGAGCCGGCCCATCCGTGTGACAGCAAAAGCTGCCGCGTGGCTCTACCACTGTCAAAAAAGGCCTCTTCTTCTATGCATATTTATTAATTTTTCGTCACATCCGGTATTGCGTCCATTCCGTTATAATATTTCTTTTATCTGTCATTTCATTTTATTATTTAATTTAAATTTATTATAATATTTTATTTATCTTTTTTTATGTAGTAGGCCCCGGCGGTGCGCATGCATTGTCGCAGCGCACCGCCTGGCAGGGTCGCCATGTGATGTCGGCAGGTGTTAATGAAAGAGAAGACGTGTTGCTGAGACTAATTCTTTAATTATACTGATTAATAAACTTAAGTACTAGTAGGGTAGAGGCACATACACTACACTTCGGCCGTTTATTTACCCGTACCGAGGGCTTCCATCTGGTTGGCTTTATATTTATCTACATATTGTTTATGTTTTTATTTCACTATAATAATATATGTATAGTTATATTATTATATTATATATATTATATTATTATATTATAGTTTTGTATATTTATCGTTTTCATTTATATATTTATAAAGCCCAACCAGATAATAAAAATATTTAAATACCCCTCATAACACTTTATTTAAGGCTTTTCAAATATTAATATAAGTTAAAAAAATATAATCAATAATACTATTTTTTTATAAAATTAGGGTGACAAGTGAGCACACAGCCCATCTGATGGTGAGTGGATACTTTGGCTCATAGGCATCGACACCTATCCTCGATTATGAATCAAAAGGCAGATGAATTGTTACCCCTGCGGAATAAGATGGAATGCCTCGTATCCAGTAAAAAGGGTTTTCGGTTCTTTACACTCACCATACGAAACACATCAGTATTAAGCTGTTATTTTACGCTTATATTATGTGATAGCGTGGTCTTTCCCCGGTAGATACGACCAATTTTCGCTACAATCATACTGGAGCATGGCTCTACCACGTAAAAAATGATACAATAAAAAAAAGACAATTCAACTGATTTCATAATTTATTCCTAAAATTGCCCCAAAATGTTGGTATGGGATTTTCTGCGCACTTGTGGCACATCCTGAGATTCACGTTATCAAGATCGCAGATGTGGGACTAAAAAGCTGCTGCTCTCATGACCGCGAAGTATTGAGGCTTCCTGTCATCGGCAAATGCACAAAATAATCTTAATTGTACACCAAAGAATGATTAATAAAAAAAGTAAATAAATATGGAAGGAAAAAGCAAAATGTGGTCTTATTGCTACAAAACGATCTCTTCCAGACATCCCAGAAAAATAATAAAATAAAAAAAAAAGATAAAGATTGACAGAAAAAAGAAAAAAGGACATGGAGATGCAGTATAATAAGAATATTTAAAATAAAACTAGCAATCTACCTCGGCATCGCATGCACGGTATCGATTATTATTAGGACCTATTAAAATTATATGTAACGTTATTTATATATGATAACCAAAAATTATTTCCATCATTTTATTTTATAAATTTTTAGTTTCTTTCAATTTTTTTAAGTTTATGGGATAAAATATAGCCCAAATCTCTCCTGGAATCGCTGTATCACAATCGATATAGAAATTCCGTAGATTATCCCGGACAGACAGATATATATTTTAAAATGGTTTTACATGTCTTAATAGATTTCAAAATTAATAGATTTTATTAAGGTTAGATATTTAATATTAATATTGTTAATAATTAAAATGTAGAGCTACAAGAAAAAGTTTACATCCTACTTCTGATGTTAGTAGAAATTATCTTCAAAATTATTGAAATAAAAGAATATTACCCGGTAAAAACCTCCTTGCTATCGGAAACCATTCCGGAGGCCAATTACCAAAAATAACAAAAATATGAGTGCGGATGCTCAACTTGCTCTCCCGCTTACGCAACCGATCATCAATATTTTGCAACAAAACAGCTTATTGCACCATATACTCAGCATTTAGACCAATACATTTCGACCAACCTTAACATGTTCCCGTCACAATCACACACTGGTGTAACGTGAAGAACCTAATTACATGATAATACTAAAGTATTCAAAGCAACAGCAACACTATCCATCTCTAAATACGGCAGCCTCGCAGCAACGCGATCTTTCTGGCCTACACTAGTAGAATATCCTAAAAGGTACAGTCTTGACAGTGAGACTCGTACAACTACCGACTGGTTCCTCTTAGTCGCCTGCGCGATACTTTATACTTCCAGAACGTGTGGGAGATTACAGTTCTACCTTCATGTCTTGATATTTTCTTTTCTGTACCCTTATTGCTAACAATTAATTATTGATCGAGGACTATCGCTTGCTTAACTTTAATATTTACTTGCGACCCGCTATGGCTTGTGTAGGATCTATTAAAAAAATTATAAAATAAATGGTCTTTGATGGTTATATTTAATCTATATAACGTTAACCAGGCGAAGCCGGAGCGGGTTGCTAGTTACTTAAATATAACCAACCGCTCGTAAATGCATTAGCTATGTAATTGGGTTTAAAATTGCGGGCTCAAAGTGTAACTAGTTTTTTTATGAACTACAAATATAGTTTTAGACATGATTTTCTTTACTAAAATAAGGGTCTGAAGCGAGCACACAGCCCACCTGGTAATAAGGTGGTGCTGTGTGCAAAATGCAAATACGCTTCACTCCTGAGGACTAAGATGGAATGCCTCATGCTACGTAGGAAAGATCTCCAGTCCTCAACAGTCACCATACGAAACATAGCCTTACTCTGCTGTTTCACGTTGGTATTCTGTGAGAGCGTGATTCTACCCCGATTGAGCTGCTCCAATTGTGTTGCGGCTATGAGTTGGAGAAGATTTAAACTACAGTATCGGAAAATATACAACTAATTGTCTGCATCATATAAATAAATTGACGGAGTTTGTTTGCTGTAAGAACTTGCAATGACAAATTTAATTAAGCGTAGGTTTTTAAACTTGTTCTTGAAAAATTTTCATTTCTTATACATTTTTAACTTTATTAAAAATAAAATTTCAGTATTTGTAAGTAGCGTTTTTACGTTATATTATATTAAAATTTGTTTGAAGTCATAATTTTTATTTCAAATTGTAAAATGAATTACTATTATAAGTGGCTTAATTTCAAGTAGTCGACGTTTAGTAGTGACGTAAGAGAATCCACTACACTTCTCCTATCATCCTGTGGGTGCGGTAAGAAGTGACAAAAGGAAACTGAAAAAGGGGATGGTATGACCATCCCCTTTTTCAGCACCTTTCTGATAACAACTCAAAATTATTAAAATGTGGCTGCGAACCAGTCTGCCAAGCGTGGCAACTATGGCAAAATCCCCTCTATGAGGCAATCTATGGGGGAGAACAATGTTCAGCAGTGGACTATTAACTGCTGGAAGCAATTTACCAAATTATAAACCACAACCGTCATATGTGATAAATTAATTTTAAAATATTAAGCTGGTAATCGCCGCTGCTTCGTGTGTAAACTGTAGGTTCAGAAATTTTATAGTGACTATGATATTTATGCTACATATTCTGGAAAACTAAATAGGAAAGTTGAAACAGGAGATGGGCAGCAGTATTTTATTGATAACAACTCAACTTTTAAGAAAATGCGGCTGCAAACCTGTCTTCCAAGCTTAGTAATGATGATGATGAATTGCCAGTGATGATAGTAGCAAGTAATGCCAATAGTTCAAACCGTGCACTCTTTATTTCCCCAATCTTGTAATCAGATGGGATGGAAATTTCACACGGCTAGAGAAAGATAAGGCGCAGGACCAATGGCTTTATGTGCCTTGCGAGTTACAAGGGTAAAACACCGCTAACTTCTTGACTCCGGGCTGATGCTGAGAACGCAATAACTGATTTTGGCCTGACACCGGATTTCTAGTCGATACTACATGATCGGGAGAAGCCCTTACACCTACTAGACTACCGAGAAGTAAATATTGAGTTAATAAGTAAGTACGTATTATTATTATTACCATCATCATCATCATTATAGTTCTTCACAATTTCACTGCTGTACATAGGCCTTCCCCAAGGAATGCTATAACGCACGGTCCTGAGCCCCTTTTAGTCATCGACTTCCTGCATATAATGGCTTTATGGTGCAGTAGCTTGGCATTGAATTACAGCGCTGAGGGCTCCAGGTTTGAATTCCTTACGATACAAAATTGTTTAGGCCCTACAAATAATTGTTCCGGGTCTGAATGTTTGTCCTTGTGCAATTTTGAATGTAAACTGCCTCCACGATACAGCAGAAAATTCTAGTCTTAACGAATCCCAACGTTTATAAAAAAAAATCTTGCTGGGTAGTTATTCCATTCGGTGTAAGTAAGTATTTTGTGCATTAGTAATTATCACAATACTTGCGCAAAGTAATTGTTGATCGGGGCTAGTTGTATTGAGATTTCTCTTATGACACTGATAATGCATTCTTATCTCATTTCGATAATATTGTACAAAGCCGTTTCTTGCGTGGTCGATACGACAGCAATGCAATTTTTACCTTGTCGGCGTCTTGTCAATGTCGATATCGCGTATATTTTTCCAGGAATTACGTAAGTACGTGACAAATATATAAGTATTTTAAAACTCCTTTGTTTTATCATTGAAAGGAAAATATTATCCAAAGAATAAAATAAACGCAATCACCAATTCATGCAATTCTTGTTTAACGCAAAAATATTTCACGTAAAGATCAAATAAGAATAAATAAGAGAAATACGTTTTGCTAAATGTAAATCAGGCCTAAACTTTACGACTCATTAGACGTTTCTCTAACGCGGCCAAGTATGTCGGTTTTTACACTGGTTTTTTACATGTATAAAATTAAAATGACAAACGAACTTACAGTCCACCTGATGGTAAGTGGCTACTGCAGTCAAGGTATCCATGACCTGCAACTACTTTCAAATAAAAAGCTGCAGATGCGTTGTCACCTATGAGAATTTAGATGAAATGCCTCACTATCTAAAATAATAATGGCTCTAGATGTCCTACAAATTAGAATATACTAGTGCAGACATTTTTTTTATAGGAAAAGGGTGACAAACGAGCACACAGTCCATCTGATGGTAAGTGATTGCTGCGGCCCATAGGCATCTACATCTATTCTCTATTACAAATCAACATGTAGATGCGTTGTCACCCGTGAGGACTAAGATGGAATGCCTCATTGCCAGTAATAAGGGCCTCCGGCCACCTGCACTCACCAAGCGAAACGCAGAGGTAAACCTTTACTTCACGTTAGTTTTCTGTGAGGTCGTGGTACCACCCCGTTTCGAGCCGGCCCATGCGTGCAACAGCAAAAGCTGCCACGTGGCTCTACCATTGTTTTTTACATACTACATTGTTTTTTATCGGCAGAAATAATTAAAAAGCACTGCTGTACATAGGCCTATAGGCATTTTTATTAAATATTATTTTTATCATCATCATTACAGCATCATTACAGCCCTTCACAAGTCCACTGCTGAACATAGGCCTCCCCCAAGGTATGCCACAAAGCACGGTCCTGAGCCACCTGCATCCATCGACTTTCTGCATGTCTCACCAGGTCGTCACTCCATCACGTGGGGGGTCGCCCTAAACTTCGCCTATCGGTATGAGGCTGCCACTCGAGAACCTTTCTTCCCCATCGGTTGTCGGTTCTTCGAGCTATATGGCCGGCCCACTGCCACTTCAACTTACTAATTTGTTGGGCTATGTTGGCGGATGTGCCGAGGTTGTTGCGTAAACCTGTATGACCTTCAGCGAATACCGTTTGGTGATTCTGAGTATAAGGTACGCAACCCTCGTCGACACACCCTCAATCTTTACAACGTTGTTAACGAGAGACTTGTGGACGATAAATCCGACACCTCCTTGGGACAGACGGTCGCCCTCCCGGTGATAGAACAAGTTGCCGGATTCGAGGGTTACCGTGTCCTACCCCTCTCTTAGGACCTCGGATAATCCTATAATATGCCAGCGTAACTTGTCTATCTCTACTTCCAGCTCCACGATCTTCTCGTCAGTCCTCAGGGTGCGTGCGTTGTATGTTGCCAGGTCGAGTCGCCTTAGGTGGCAACCGAACCTCCACCGGAGATTATTGGCACCCCCTGCCCCGCCGTTACCATTTTCGCCATCGTAGCCAGGAATAGCGGGGCCGCCGGGGACTGGGGCCGTCTCTTTGTTGGTCTCATCATTGGGGGTATTTGCCATAGTTGCCACGCTTGGCGAGCGGGTTGGCAACCGCAGTTTTTTTATTGTACTTTTGCTATTATCAGGAAGATGCTGCTGCCCATCTCCTGCCTGTTTCCTTTTGTCGCCTTTTACGACACCCACGGGAAGATATGGGGTAGTGGATATTCTTAACCGCCACTACACGGCAACGGTTTAATATGGGTTCGTTAACATACAGAGCAATAACACGTGTTCATATTTCACACTAAATTGAAATTTCGCGTACATCTTAAATTCACAGCCTCGGTTATTTCAGCGCGCTTTTAGTTCATAATACATATTCAAAAGCATTCGAACGTGTTGCGGCGCTACTAAAACTTTACAACCTAAAGCAGGAATAAATACGTTAATTATCTCGAGTAGTGAGTCATTAAAATAGAAGTTATTTTCGTAATTTGTGATCAAATTTATACTCATACTAAATATTTTTTATAGAATAAGGGTGATAAGCGAGCACACAGCCCACCTGATGGTAAGTGGATGCTGTGCCTCATTGACATCTAACTGTATCCTCGATTAGAAATCAAAATTCAGATATATTGTTACACCTGAGGTCTGAGATGGAATGCCTCGTATCCCGTAAACAGGGTCTCCGGTCCTCTACACAAAACATATTGCACACACACACAGCATTGAGATGCTATTTTACTCTAGTATTCTGTGAGAGCGCGATCCTTCCCCGGTCGAGCCGAATCATTCGTGCTATAACCATAACATAACTGCAACATGGCTCTTCCACATAAACCTAGCGGTAGGACTCCTTGTCTAGGAATGTGGTTGTAACTTCATAGCCTAAGCAGGAATAAGTCAGTCTGTCACTTATTCTGCCATCACAATCTATTGAACGACAATCAATTAATTTATTGAAATTTCATAAAGATCGACGGAGAGGACAATGCTCGGTGTTTTTCTGCGTGAAATAGTAAGAAATAAGGATATCCTCAGTAGAACCAGAACCAGATATTCAAGCTAATTTGGCAATTTTCCGACCATATAGCTCAAAGAATCGACAACCAATGTGGGAAGAAAGATTCTTGAATAGCAGCGTTATGCCAAGTAAGCGGAATGTGGAGTGACTACTCTCTAGATGGAGTGACAACTTGCTGAGAGATATAGGACTGTGTTTTGTGGTATTCCTGGGGGAAGCCTACGTTCAGCAATGGACTTATGATGGGTTGTAATGATGATCACAATGAAATTTGAATTTTACAATACATGATATTTATTGTGAATATCTACAAGAAAACAAAAATAATAAAATTGTAGCGACTAGCAAACTTTTGATATTATTTGTTACAGAGCAAGGTTTTTCTTCCCAAAAATTAAGCAACACCAAATAAATTTAATGTACCGTCGTAAAAACGGACTAAACTTAGCCGGTGTAATATTTTACACCGTAATAAAGACATAAAATTAAAACTCAAACAAGCGAAATGATTTAAATCGTAAAACAAGAAAGCTGCCAGTTTGTGTAATTTATTCATTTCATTATCACAATAAAAGGCTCTTGAGAATTGAGCTCAATTAGTCACGTCGACTTTACTTCTCTTTTTTACTTTTCTGTATTAATTTTTTGCGCAAATAAAACATAGGCTTACAAAAATGATTTATATTCGTTTTATGCAAGAATTTTTTTTATATAGAATAAGGTTCACGTGAATGTGAGGTGATAGTTAGTGCAAGCTGTGAACAATAGACATTTAAATATATACTCGTTTAATAATTAAACACAACAGTAATTACTAAGATGGATTGCCTTTTTTCCAGTAAAAGGGATCTCCGGTTCTCTACACTCGTTATACAAAACACGGCAACAATAAGCTGCGCATTTTACGCAGGTATTCTGCGAGAGTGTGGTTCATATTTTTCATGTCATTATTCATCATCATCATCATTACAGCCTCTCATAATTCCACTGCTGAACATAGGCCTCCCCCAAGAAATGCCACAAAGCACAGTCCTGAGCCACCTGCATCCATCGACTTCCTGCATGTCTTACCAGGTCGTCACTCCATCTCGTGGAGGGTCGCCCTACACTTCGCCTACTGGTACGAGGCTGCCACTCGAGAACCTTTCTTCCCCATCGGTTGTCGATTCTTCGAGCTATATGGCCGGCCCACTGCCACTTCAGCTTACTAATCCGTTGGGCTATGTCGGTTACTCTAGTTCTACTGCGGATATCCTCATTCTTAAGTTTATCACGCAGAGAAACTCCGAGCATAGCCCTCTCCATAGCTCGCTGAGCGACCTTGAGCTTCCTCATACGGCCAGCTCTGAAGGACCACGTCTCAGTTCCGTAAGTCATCACTGGCAACACGCACTGGTTGTACAATTTCGTTTTAAGGTTTTGAGATATGTCTGACGAGAAGAGGTGTCGTAGCTTCCCGAACGCTGCCCAGCCGAGTTGAATCCATCGATTAACCTCTCGGTCGAAGTTGAACTTACCTAGTCGGACTATTTGTCCCAGGTAAACATACTCGTCAACAACTTCGAGCTTAGTGCTCCCAACAACTACCGGCATAGGTGTGAGATGGACATTAAACATAATCTTTGTTTCGTCCATGTTCATCTTAAGACCTATCCGTTGGAAGACACTATTGAGGTCAGTGAGCATAGTGCTTAGTTCCTACAGCGATTCTGCGATCGCTTCTTCAATACGAGCTGTATTGAAGTTGCGTAAGTCCTGCCGCATGCATTTGGAGATCTGTCTGTTCAGTTGCCTGTATGCTGTCAAGTCTTTTGAAGAATGTAGCTTCATCTCCTGTCTAACAGCCATGAGATTAAGAGTGTGATCGGAGAGTTTTTGTGTTCTTCTGCGGCGGGTCTTGCGGAACTTAGCTCCGACCGCATGGACAGTTTCCACGAGCTTGTCATTCATATCGTCCACTTCATTGCAGTCTTCTAAACACTGAAAACGATTTTGTAACTCGAGCTAAAAGGTTTCGGGAGTTTGGAACAGAGCACGAAGGGGACGGAGCGTTGACTTCATTAGACGAGACCTCTCCAACTTAACGTTTTGATTCATTGTGCTTCTAACCATTCGGTGATCGCTACCAGTTTTCACCCTCGCGATCACGGAGACATCACTGAACAGTTGTCGTCTGGTAGTCATAATGAAGTCAATCTCATTTTTTGTCGAACCGTCGGGGCTCGACCAGGTCCACTTCCTGTGAGGCCGCTTCTGGAAGAAAGAGTTCATCATAAAGAGTCCCTCTTTCTCCATGAAGTCGGCCAGCTGCTGGTCCCTTGGGTTCCGTTGCCCTATTCCAAATTTCCCTACTTTCAGCTCACTGTTCTCTCTTGTGCCTTGTTTTGCATTGAAGTCTCCCATTAACACCGTATATTGGGTTTTGGAGGAATGCATGGCTCTAGAGATATCCTCATACATTTCCTCCACCTCCTCATCGGGGTGTGCCGAGTTTGGTGCGTAAACCTGTATGACCTTCAGCGAATACCGTTTGATGATTCTGAGTATAAGGTACGCAACCCTCGTGGACACACTCCCGATCTTTATAACGTTGTTAATGAGAGACTTGTGGACGATAAATCCGACACCTCCTTGGGACAGATGGTCGCCCTCCCGGTGATAGAGCAAGTTGCAGGATTCGAGGATTACCGTGTCCTCCCCCT
The DNA here is from genome assembly GCA_033319125.1 of Parnassius glacialis. Lineage (NCBI taxonomy): Eukaryota > Metazoa > Arthropoda > Insecta > Lepidoptera > Papilionidae > Parnassius > Parnassius glacialis. Next base: position 11,285,611 of record JAVANC010000023.1, on the reverse strand, counting down.
CTCTTCGGACTTCGGATAATCCTATAATATGCCAGCGCAACTTGTCTATTTCTTCTTCCAGCTCCACGATCTTCTCGTCAGTCGTCAGGTAGCGTGCGTTGTACGTTGCCAGGTCGAGTCGTCTAAGGTGGCAACCGAACCTCCACCGGAGATTCTTAGCACCCCCTGCCCCGCCGTTACCATGGTCGCCACCGTAGCCAGGAATAGCGGGTTCGCCGGGGACTGGGGCCCGTCTCTTTATTACTCTCATCATATATTTTCATCATATATTATAGGTATTTGCCATAGTTGCCACGCTTGGCGAGCGGGTTGGCAACCGCAGTTTTTTTATTGTAAGTTTGTTGTTATCAGGAAGATGCTGCTGCCCATCTCCTGCCTGTTGCCCTTTGTTGCCTTTAACGACACCCACGGGAGGATATGGGGAAGTGTATATTCTTGACCGCTACTACACGGAAATCATTATTACATCACAGGAAATAGCGTTTCATTGTTAAAATATTTTTTTTAAATAAAAATATGTCCGAAAACTGCTCGGTAATTTGAGGCATCGACAGAATAACATAATTAAGGCTGTGGCGACACTGCTAAAACATCTGCTGAGTCGGATAATTTTTGTTGCTGCAGTCCTATAAATTTACATCATATAATAATTTTTTATTATTCTAGCGTACGTACGTAGTGTAATGTTAAATAAATCAATTTATTTATACATTCGATTCATATATTCAACATTTTAGACTAAAATAGAAATCCTCATTTGAAAATTGTGTGTTATTATAATTTTTACTAATATCTTGAAATCTAAGACACATTTCAAGAAGCTAAAATAGGTAGTGTTAGGGATTACCTTATTCTAAATATAATAAATTGTCATTTTCGGTGGTTAATTAATCTCAGTCTAATGATTTTATTTAAAATTTTGAATTTGAATAAATAAAATTAATTCAAATCTTAATATAATTTTTAAGCTTAAATATAATAAATAAATATATAAAGGTAAATAAAATAAATTTGTATTTACCGTTACCGGTTATGCGGAAAGGTTAAGACAAGACTTGTGAAACGATACCGGGGTAGTCATTCGCCCGTCGGCGTTTAACAGTGGCGGACGCTTTAGTAGGACGTAACGCCGAAATTGATTGATAATTATATTGTGGGATTGTTGGATAATAAAATGTAAGCGGAAGAGCTAATAAATTTGTTGAAGAAAATCCAAAACGTTGTATGAATTTTTAATAGTAGGTTCATTTTCTTATTTACCAGAATTCTGAATTTAATGCTGGATATATCGAATTACTTGGTAAAACATACGCTTACACTGTCACACTTACGGTATTGCTAATACACTAACGGTGTGTCTGTATCATTTGGGTACGACTTATTTGAATTTCATTTAACAGACTAGACTAGTGGCTCATTTTATTTTTATTAGTAGGATGCAACATGTGTAAAAGAGGTTGGCATTAAGGAAAAAAGTTCGTTCGTTCGTTCATTAGGTGGTGACACTCCTTCTGCTTAGGAGTCCGCCTGGGCAGGAATTATCTTCTTGCCTATTTCTAAAAGCAAGCAGCAGTGCGTACATTGCTGCTTGCTTTCAGTGTGAAGGGAAAGTGGGGGGGGGGGGATTGTGTATAGAAAAAGTATAATAATAGACTGTGAAGAATTTCATCTTAAACCTCATGGGTGAGAATGCATCTGTAGCATTCTTTATTTGAAGTTGGCTTCAGATGTCTGTAGACTGCATAAGCTAATTTAAGCTGGACTGTCAATGCGTTTGTCTTTTCAGTTTTATTAAAAGAAACTACCCAAACTCATTTCCAGTCAGAAAGGGTATACTAAAAAAAAGTCAATATTTGAAATCTACGCAACTTCAAAACGTACACATCCCAGGTAGCAAACTGACGTTAGCGACGCATGAGCGACGTCATTCATTGGTCCTTATTAGGTCGGTTATATATTAGTCGAGAGCGGACGTTATGGTGACGACAGTTTAAGGTCAGGCCATGTTCGTCGTAAAATGGTCAGGATGTGGATGTACCGCATTCGTTGCAAAATTGACGTTTTATTAAAGTCTATTTCGGGTCAATTTCAGGACGTACCATTTTCGCCAAACCGTGAACGTTTTACTGACGTCTATTTAGGGTCAATATCAGGGAGTACCATATTCGTGACAAAGGGGACATTCGACTGACGTATGATTGGGGTCAATTTTAACTTTTGTTACTTTAACGTCAGTGGCTGCCCTAATATGTACGGCCCAGTAACATTCTTAGGAAGTCAGTATATGACGTCTCTTTAACGTCTGTAAACTGACGTCTTTAGGCTGTGACAAATTGACGTCATCTGCTGGGACCCCCCGACGGCAATAAATAACGTCTCTTACGTCGAGCAGTACCGTAAACGGACGACATAATGACGTATAAATGCTACCTGGGATGTTCTTTATTTAAAAATTATAAATAACGGGGGAATTGTACAAGTGGTAAAATTAAAAATTTTGTACAACCGACTTCAATATACACAAAATGAGACCATCGTCAATGTATTCGAAGTCAATTAAATACGCAATTTTAAGGATAACTCAAAACTGCTGGTCAAATTTTGATCCAATGACTAAGATGGAATGCCTTCTTTCCAGTTAACAGGTCTTCGGTTCTCTACACTCACCATACGGAACACTGCAGCATTGAGTTATCTTACGCTGATATTGAGAGCGTGGTCTTAAACCGATCGAGCCACCCATTCGTGCTACAACCATAATATAGCTGTAGCATAGGTCTACTACGTAATTTTTAAACTTTTTCTACTTTTGACATAAATCTTATTTTTAAAGAAAAAAATCATGTATCAAAATACAGTTAAAAAGGGAGTGTTTTATTCGTGTGAAATGAATAATGCATAGATAGCGATATAATAAAAGTAAACGAAATGTGATATGGCTCACAATATATTCAATACTGCTAGTATTCTGCGGGAAAAAGTCACGCAGTAATCCAAAGGGAAAGACGGTTCACCGTCAAAAACCTTGTTCAATATTGACTTGGAACAGATGAAATTTTTTAGTCGGTCTTTGTTCAAATTTATAAAGGAAATAAAATATAAAAATATGCTTTTTGGTATGACTATTCCACAGATTTATAATTCTTTCGTAATATTGAATTTTGTACCTGTTGTTTATTAAATTTGAATGTTTGTTTTGCTTATAAAATTTGAAAGTAGAAAATGAAGTCAAGTGAGATCTCAAAAGCGTTAGTGAGTCCTTGTCATACAAGTTACCAACGCCAAACAGAATCTTTTATAGTCGTGTTTGATCATTCATTCATTAATTCATTCCAGCATGTCAAAAGTCCACTGCTACCATTGGCTTCTTATAAATTGCCTCATAGAGAGAATTTTGCCATACTTGCAGTAGTTCTAGGCGGGTTGGTAACCGCAGTTTTTATTCTGTTGTTATTAGGGAGATGCTGCTGCCAGTCCCCAGTTTCATTTCCTTCTGCCGCGTCTGACGATACCCACCCATGAATTTGCTATTGGCGCCAACTACACGGTTATTTGGTAGATTTAAAATTAAAATACAGAATAAGTTTCAACTGAAAGAATAAATAAAAATACTTTCCAGACGTAATGAAAAAATCTATTTGAATAATTGCTGAATACACACCTCACTCAAGGACTAATTCAACTACAATCATCGACTTGTTACACTTCGAATTGTTGTTTTTTCAACTTGTTTCAAATTATAGTTGACCTCTGCTTTAAGATTTTGTGTGACAACGCTGTTCAGCAGAGTTGGAATTTCCGATTGATATTTTAGTCAAAGGTGGACTTACTTTGCCAGACAGTTTGTCTTAACTAAACCTACTTGTCACGAACTCCTAGTGATTCTAACAATTACAAGCATAGTGTGACACGGGCGTTAGACAAGTCTTATCCATGTTATATACTAGCATACAAAATAAATATTCTAAATTAATTAAAGTAATATTAAAATTATTTTGTATAGCCGCATGTAGTGGTAAGAGAATATCCATATTTAACAGTGGTAGAGCCAGGCGGCAGTTTTTGCTGTCGCATGGATGGGCCGGCTCGAACCGGGGTGGTACCACGACCTCACAGAATACCAGCGTGAAGTAGAGGTTTACCTCTGCGTTTCGCTTGGTGAGTGCAGGTGGCCGGAGGCCTTTTTTACTGGAAATGAGGCATTCCATCCTAGTCCTCACGGGTGAAAACGCATCTGTATTTTGATCTGTAACAGAGGATATGGGCCGCAGCAACCATTTACCATCAAGTGGACTGTGTGCTCGTTTTTCACCCTTATCCTATAAAAAAAATTACCCCATTTGTCCCGCCGTAAACAGCGACTATTTTGACGTAGAAGGTGAATTAAAAGGTTTTTAATAGATGCTGGTTTAACAATGTTGTTTAGGACAGACGTAGAATAGACCGTAACCAATACCTAGCACTAGCTTCAATGAGACTGCTCCTTGTCTTTGAGGTTGCGTCTAGAGCAGTCTCTAAACGCAACCTCAAAGTTACGAGATGGCTCATCCTGCGGTCGCCTATCCGCATATTTTATAGTTCCAAGTTTTTTTTTTATAGAAACTAATAAAGAAAAATGTGCCCCTTTAGGTGAACCTATCCTTCCATTTCTACCTTTCATCTGGGTTGGTACCACCACCTTACCTATTTCTGCCGCCAAATAACAGCGCTTGCACTGCTGTAGTCCGGCTTGAAGAGTATACAGAGCCAGTAAAATTACAGGTTGAGGCATTACATCTCAACCTTCAAAGGTGATAACGCAATTGTGGCCTTCTTAATTTGAAGTTGGCTGCAGCTGTCCATGAACTGCTGTAGCCGCGTTTTATTAGATGGACTAAAAGATTGTTTTTTATTTAAAATGAATAAATATTTTTATCCAATATGTTTTTTAACTTGATTCGATGTTATCTTTGTTCAAATCGTTACAGGTATTAGTTTTCCTCTTGACATCTTTCGGTAACATACTGACAGTTTCAGATCTCTTACTTTTGATAAATGTTTTATTACGTACTAGGTCGTTCGACATTTGATATTAATAATGGGCTTCGTTTCTTTTTTCCTTTTCTTAAGCGATGTTTCCCGCGTGTTAGAAAATAAAAGGGAATTTCGTGATTCTGGTGGATGTGATTTAAGGAGGCTCAAATTTTTCTCCATTTATCACTTTGATTTTTAATTGAAGTTCTAGTTTTTATTCTTCTTATTATTTAAAAATTTATTTATTTCTCACCATAAAACCGCAGTTATCCTAACACTAAAGTTAATAAACCCTTTTTAATGGAAACAAGGCACTCCATCTTAGTCCTCATGGGTGGCAAAGCATCTGCATTTCATACTTAAGGGAGTCTATGGGCCACAGCATTCACTTAACATCAGGTGAACTGGTTGCTGGTTTGTCACCCTTATTCTATAAACATTGCTATTATGAAAAAAAATTTAAACCCTTACAAATGACCTTCCAGCAATAAGTATGACTTATTAACATACGTTGATAAAATTAGTACCAATAATTTATCATATTTGAATACAGAAAATTGATGTTTTCTATTTTCGATTACTCAACTCATCGGCGCAAGAGGTCAACCGCGACGAGAGCTGACGCGATGACGTCAGATCACGTGATGCGCTCGCTCTCCCGCCACACGACAGTATAAAATAGGCGTGCACTGCGTGCTGCGGCCAGCCAAGAAAGCTGCTTTCCGGAGAGTAGCAAAATATCCCACGCCCGAATATAGGCACACGGCCAATCGTCTTCAACGAGAACTCCGTTTCCGCCTCTCTGAATTTCGAGATCTCGAAAAGAGTAAACTCATGGAGAATATCTCTCCCTCTCATACAGCGTACTATCGGATGGCAAGAGCCCTCCGCATAGACGCTATCGCCCACACTCCCCCTCTCTCCCGTCCCGACGGTACGGTAGCCTTCGAGGACGAGGAAAAGGCTGAGTGCTTTGCAGACAGCATTGCCGCTCAATGATCTCCTAGCTCTCAACCCGTTGACCCTTTACACGTCCAGGCAGTGAAGGATGAGGTCCGCCGCCGGAACTCACCCCCTACAGCCTCCGAACCTATCTCTGTGTCCAATGATGAGATTTCATCCCTCATCAAAGGACTTAAGCCCAAAAAGGCTCCGGGCGCGGATGGCATCTCCAACCAAGCCCTAAAACATTTTCCTGAGCAGGTGTTAACTTTTTTATCTATTATCTTCAACGCCTGCTTCAACCTTAGTTACTTTCCCACTACGTGGAAAGAGGCAACTGTGATTGGTATTCCTAAGCCAGGCAAGCCTCTCAACCTCCCCTCCAGTCATCGCCCCATTAGCCTCCTCAAGGCCATGGGCAAGCTCTTTGAAAGAGTCATCCAAAATCGCATGAGGCGCCATCTGTTTCCCACAGACGGTGACCCTCTTATCATTCCCCATCAATTCGGTTTCCGAGCGAAACACTCCTGCCCCCAACAAGTTCACCGTATTGTGGAATATATCCTCAGCGGTTTTTATCCCCGTCGTCATAAGACTATCGCGGTCTTTTTCAACATTGCCAAAGCCTTCGATAGAGTCTGGCATACATGGCATGGCATCTGGCAAACTATACAAAATTGGTCTCCCCGATCGTCTAGTACGTCTCGTGGCCTCTTATCTAAATCATCGTACCTTTCGTTTTAGACACGAAGGCACGCTATCTTCACAGCGCCCCATCAAAGCTGGTGTCCCTCAGGGCTCAGTACTTGCTCCTCTGCTGTACATCCTGTTTACCAACGACATTCCCATCTCGCCGAAAGGTGTTCAGCTCTCCCTCTTCGCAGACGACACTGCTCTCTACTGTAAAGGTATCTCGCTACCTTTCATACGGAACAAGGTCCAAAAGTCAGTTGATGACCTAGGAGCTTGGTTCAAAAAATGGCGCATCGATGTGAACCCGGAGAAGAGCTCCGCCGTTCACTTCGATTATAAACGACGCCGTCTCAAAAACACTCCACGAATACGTATGCTAGGGACCCTTGTCCCCTGGCATACGTCTGCCAAATATTTAGGTGTCACTCTAGACACAGGGTTAACTTTCAGGCCCCACGTCAAAAGAGTAACCCGTCACGCACGTTTTTACCTGAATAGGCGCAACAGTATGTTGGGCCGACACAGTAAAATGTCCCTCAGAAACAAGCGTACCCTTTATAAGGTCTGTATATGTCCAGTCATGTCCTACGCGGGCCCCATTTTTGCCCACGCTAACCCTAATATTATTAATGAACTCCAAGTAGTTCAAACCCTTTTCTGTCGTCGAGCTTTAAACGCACCTTGGTACGTCCGTAATGCTGACCTTCATCGGGACCTAGAGCTCCCTACAATTCAACAATTTCTTAAAAAACTCTCTGAGAACTTCTTCAAACCCTCAGAGTCGCACTCCAATCATCTTATTCGTGAGGCAGCTACTTATGCAGCCCCCACTCCCCTCTCGCTATCGAGTCCGCAGGCCGAGAAACTCTCTCTCGGACCCGCCTAATAAACTGTCAAACGACCTGAACTGCCTCATGGCGGCTCAGGCCAACTCTAATTAAATTATTCATAATTAATTTGCCTTCGTAGGCACTCCCTCAGCGGCTCGTAGCCGCCTGCGCCCTCTTTTCCCAAAAGAGGGTCGCTTCCGATACGGCATAAGAAGCTTTAAACAGCTAGTTGCCAGTCCCTAAAGGCGGTTTTTAGCGGGTATCACTTAGGTCCCCCGGTAGGCAGTGAGTCCCGCATAACCAGGACAGACCGGCTGTCGTGGTATGCATAATGCATTTTCCGCCTCCCTCTGTGGTAGCCCTTTTCCAATTGCTTCGGGCGCAAAAAAAGAAGTGCTGCGGCCAGTCACTCTCTAGCGCCGGTCGCGTTAAAGTTGTGTCCGCGTAAACGTTTTGAGTGTTCTAGTGAAGTAAAACATAGTCAAATACTTAACAATAAACGTGAAGTGATTATATTGTGAATGAACTAATTAATCTATGTACAAATAATTGTGTGAAATGTGTACTTAAGCTGTAACAAATATTTGTGTAAACATTTTGAGAATTGTGTAATTAAAATTGGTACAAATAAGTGTGTGATCTGTAATAAATTATCAGCATGTAAGGCAATAGTGGTTTTAACGACAACCAATTATACTCTCCTTCAACAACTTACTATAAAGTAATGAATTGTTTTATCTTTTGTAATATTACGGTAATTGGTAAGTTACAAGCATCGTGTCATCGCGCTTCTCTTTCTTTTTCTATGCAATCCAACAGTATACAAACTCATTGGCTGTTGTCATCGTCTTAGGAAGGAGTAACATATAAATTTAGTTAATAACCAGATAATTGCAATTAATTTAAATAATTAATTCACTCATTACAGCCTATTAGAAGTCCACTGCTGAAAATAGTTCTCCCCCACACGTTGCCTAAGAGGGTGGGAGGGATAATGCCATACATTCTATTTTATTATCTTCTTTACACCGTCACTGCTAAAACGGGCAAAAATTACAACCTTTCGTCTTTACTAAATATGTTGTGTACAAATATTATATAACAATATATTATGTATAAATTAAAATATTTCGTCTTTACAGCCAATATAAAATGGTAATGCGATTAATAAAAAGAAACCGAGAACAATGACTTGGAGAAATGAAAAATCTCATAATACATTATACTCTGAAAAGAACGGAAACCACGTTCCGATAATTTGTAACGTAATAGAAACAAATGGCGACGTTTAAAACAGCTTTTCTGGGTTGTTGTCTAAATCTGTATTTTCTGCTTGCTCCAATGCTAGTGTAGTAATACTACTATTCTTCTTTATCAGGTCGTTGAAGTCCACAGCTTAACATAAAATTCTCGTGTTGTATTTTCCAATGCTCAATCATAAAGATTTTGCATGTCTTCAATTTTTTTTTAATTTTGGGGTAAAAGGAAGGAAAAGGGCGATCGAGCTTTGAAAGCGTTTTAGCGTTAAGAAAAAATATCTCAGGGTTGGAATATCTAGATAAATTCTGAAAGTAAAATATTATAAATATACAAAATTTCATTTAATTTGTTAGTCGTTCCTGAAAATCCAATTACTTAGTATATACATACATACATATATATATATATATATATATATATATATATATATATATATATATATATATATATATATATACTACGAGGTTGTACTACGTACATAATACGGATTTAGGAACTTCGTAAAACGTAAGCTGGTGTTTCAATAGAATCGTAAAGTCCTATTGTTGTTGTTTCTTATTATATTAGAGTGAGAAACAAGATTACAGTCTACTTGTTAGTAAAAGACTTAAGCGGCCCATGAATATGCTCCACCATTATCATTACAGGCTACAAAAGTCCACAGCTGAACATAGGCGTCGCAATATATTGCCTCATATTCTTATTATTATTCCGTATAGTCCCGTGGGTCTTGTAAGAGGGACAGAGGGAAACCAGAAGATGACAGCAGCGTATATTAACAACTACACAGTAAAACTGCAGCTGCCAACTCGACTGCCAAGTGTGGAAACTATGGTGAAATCTCCCCTGTAATGCAAAACTAAGCGGTTCTATGTTCAGCAAGTTTTGATGCGCAATATGAAAGGATAGAACTTTCGCATCATCGCGATTTGGTTGGGATAAAATATTATGAAATGTGCCTACGTCAGTTCTGTTCAAATTCAAGACCCTTATGAAATTACTTCTAAGAGACTCAAATCGAACACATTCCATCAATAAATGCGACGATGCGAAAGTTCTGTTCGAATCCATGGCCTATGTAGTATAATAAGTATTAACTAACGTTATATGAGTAAGTCATGTATGTTAAGGTATGATGGGACTGACATACGCTAAGCGGTAACTGTCCCTTAAATTATTATAAAATAAAAAAAATATGAAAGAATGAAAATTAAAAAAAATCTAGGAATATTTAATACTATTCGAGTTATCATTGTCATTAAAAACCTTTATGCAAAGGAGGCCACAGATGCGTTGCCTCCTCATTATATTAATACTCCCTAATTAAATATTTTAAGTCTGTTTGAACATTTACTTAAAATAATACTTTAGAACCAGTGAGTTGATTTATCTGCTCAGGAAAACTTTAAATAATTAAGGTTTTAACTACTCTCCTCTTCTCTGAGCCAAACCTAATGGTTATATAACTACATTTTAATATTATATACATTAAAAAGGTAAAATAAAGTTTAGCTTAAGTAACTTAAGAAAAGTAATTTAAGTATTTTTTGTCTACTATAGTTTAAAATTGTTCCTCGCTGCTGAAAATAGGTCTCCCCAATAAATAGTCCTCATATGCGGGAATTTTGTCATTGTATGCCACGATTTTTTTCATAGCTTTGAGTTGTTATCAAAAATAAATGCTGCTGCCCTCCCTTGCTCCCTCTCTCCTTTCTTACAACACCAACAGGACGATTTGGGGCAGTGGATATTCTTACACTGTCACTACATGTTTAAATATACCAGAATACAATACTAAGTGTAAGAGTACAGATTTATTGGTAGCTTAAATAAAATTGCTGTTATATGACAAAAACTGGGCTTAACTCATCAGGGAAAAGCTAATTCGAGCAGACCGGCATTCACAAGCTGCATCTTCTCACAATGTATCAATCATTGCTCTCCTCAAAAATAAGAGTACAAAAATATATAATGAATTATTATTGGTTTCCAAATCCGACTTTGTAACTTAATAGTTTTCGCGGGAGTGAATCCACTTTCCTTGTATCGAGTGTATTACAATACAATAAAAGATTGTAAGTTTTGATTTGCTGGGATCAGTTTTATGAGCGCATGTTAGGATTTCGTTTTATGAGCGTCGAGAGCAAATTGTTGTGAAAAAAGATTGTGCCAGAGATTAAGTCGAGACAACTTAGGTACATTTGCAAGCTTCATATGTGACAATTATTTTGTTTGTAGCTACGAAAATGCCCGTTCAGTTTCTTTTGTTGATAGTTACGTCTTTTCTTACAGTAAATATATCCCTAATTCAACCAAATGAAAGTTGTATTCCTGTTTATTTAAACTTATTAATTCTTAGGTGTTGTGCTATATTTTTTGATCAATTATTACCTCATAGTCATTATTTCCCCTCCATTACTCTCATGGTGATTCTCTAAAGAACCGTGGAAGCTGAGGAGCGTTCGGTATTTATTTCACAGTATACAAAAAAACCGGGTTCAATCAGTTTTTGCAACAATAAAATTGTAATTTCAATTATAACTTAAATAGAAATTAAAAGCAAAATTAAAAATTTTGAAAAATCCACGACAGATATAAAAGTTATTATCAAAAAGGTATAAATATTTTCTTTGAAAAATCCCCGACTAAAGTAAGTCATGAAGGATAAAAATAAAAAGCGTCTTAAAAAGCGTTGATTTGTCGCGAGGTCTGTCATAATAAACAACCAACCAATTATGACTGTCACGGCTGAATCTGATAACTCCTTCTTATCTTGGATGATCTCGTCCTCGGTGAAGCTTGTCATCAGCATTTGCTCCAGAGACAACTGGTCCATGACGTTCAATTTTTGTTGAACAAAGTCCAGGAATTCGTGGACTACGACGGTTTCGGAGTATTTAGGTTGACACGGCATTTAGAACTATTTTCGCGCAGTAGGTATGCTTAGGCTACGAAAATATTGTAGGTAGCGACTACACTGACCGGTAGTAGAATCGCGACTAACTGACTATAATACGAACTTTCTCTCCATATACCTCTGAGCAAAAAGTAAAAATTGAATTTTGACATTTTGGCATGTTTTTAAGCCAAAATGTACTGGGCACAGACGTCTTCTTATTACTGAAGGGTTATGACGCTATTTTCAGTGATATGGAATAAATAAGTTTCATCTTATTTCAAACTATTTTTTCGTTTTGCTTCACTCGTTCAGTGTGAACTTTTATCTACAGAAAATGCAGAGCACGTTGCCGTCAGACCGTCTTACGAGAATTGAAGCGTAGTGTAGTAATAACAGTAACAATTTATATTTAAATGTGCTGCCTTAACAAATTCACAATTTCTATTAAATTTTTGTAAAGCAATAATCGTTTTTTGTTCTGTTTACATATTAAAATATTTAATCACGTCGTTTTTGATATTTTTGTCATTATAGTGTGTAGTGATCGTATAAAGCCAGCCAGTTGTTCCCAATTAATTTTATGTTTTTTTTCAGTTCCTTTTCCTTATGAGGTATTGAACCTAAAAAATTGTATTATTCAGTGTAATGGCATTTTAAAAATATCCATTACCCCATATTATCGTCCCGTGAGTATCGCATGAGGCGACAAAGGGAATCAAACTGGGAGTTGAGTAGCGACAACCTTATAACAACAAAAAAATAAATTACGTATATCAATTGCCAACTCGCTTGCTTGGGGCAACTATGGCAAATCCTCCCAACAAGGCAATCTTTGAGGAGGTTGCCATGTTTTAGCAGTTTTGTTTTAGGGTTTGGTGGGCTGCAGAACTATTTAGAAATATAATCTGTAGAATATATTTTCTTTTGATGAAATTCTGGACTTTAGCAGTATTACTAATTAATTAATAGGACTTTAGGGTTATAGCTCTTAACTATAAAAGCATTTTTCAAAGAAACTGGTTTTGCCAAGCGAAATTATCAAATCAGATGTCTTTGACAATAGTATATAACATGCTATTCAATGAAAACCTTCATAGCGGGATTAGGGGCGAATGTTAGTTGTGCTTCCTGCGTAGAAAGTACTTCGTTCGTCGTTGTTCGTAGTAGTTACAAATAAAAAAATAAATTAAGCCAACTTAACGCAGGGGCAATGAGCTCGATACAGATTTCATGATATGCGAGCAACTCGGGTTCGATCCTCGTCGTCATGAATGAAATTGTTAATTGCAATTTTAAGTGTCAATTTAGCACGTGTTTGGCGGCGAAGGGAAACATCGTTAGGAAATCTGCATGTCTGAAGAATAAAATATTTTTTCCGCACCCACGCACTTGAGCAGTGCGGCGGACAAATTACTTTAATTTTTCTTTAATTAGAGGGAAATGTCACTCAGATAAGGGTTGTACATGTTGCAACATTCCTTTTCAACAAAGACACAAGTAAAATTGATAATACTAACTTGTGTTTTTATAAAAATTGTAACTGTGTATTAACTGTGTAGCTTTACTTAAACTAATGGTAAAGAAAAGCGAATGGAAAATATATTACTCGAGAATATATAGAATCTTTTGTACAATTTTATGCCTTATTTATATACGAAACTCACATTGATGTTTCATAAATCAGCGATGTGTGAAATTTGCTACTATAATTCATAAGGTTCCCAACAAATTATATTGTGTTTTGTAACAACAGCGGTGGCTTCGGAACTAAGCGCTTGCCGTAAATTTCGTTGTTACAGTAACCCAAATTCGATCATCACTAACACCATTCAATCTGGGAATTGATATTTCAAGTGAATTGGGTATAGAATATTTCTTCCAAGATGGTTTGGAGAAGTTGGCGGACATAACTCTCTCTATAAAATGAGAAAAGGCCTGGTGTTGGACACACGTATATTGGCTGCAGTTATATTTTAATTTTATTTTCTTCATATAGTGTTATACCGCGTTATATTTTAAAACTGTCTAGAAATCCGTCTGAATAAAACTACTATTAGGATAGATATATATTCTACCTCCTTCTCATTATGTGGAGGAGTTCATTGAATATTGTGATCTAAGTCAAAGCGTAAAAAATCACCTTTCTTGCGAGCTATTACTCATTCTGATTTTCAATTTCCATTTCAGTCAATAGTTCAATAAAAATAAGCAATAAAACAAAATTAGGCAAGCTAGCAGAAATCTTTGATAAAACTCAGTTAGGCATACAAAATATATTTGTCAATAAAAAAAAACTACAAACTGAAGGGTCGTAGTGTTTTTTTTAAATAGTTCAAAAACAGTAAGCTAGAAAAAGGGACAAATAAAAAATGAAAGGTATTAAATGTTTTGCGTGAAAAATGTGACTTAACTTTTTGGGCAACTCATAGCTAATGGTGTCAGTTGTAGAGTCACGCTTCAGCTATGTTATGGTTGTAGCTTAAATGGGTCAGCTCTATCGGGGTAGGACCACGCTTTCACAGAATACCAACGTAAAATAGCAGCTTAATGTTGCTGCGTTTGGAGATGGAGAGTTTAGAGAATCAGATATCCTTTTTACTGGAAACGAGGCATTCCCATCTTAGTCCTCACGGGTGACAACGCTTCTGCATTTTAATTATTGATCGAGGATAAATGTGGATGTCTATGAGCAACAGCATCCACTTACCAGATGGACTGTGTGCTCGTTTGTCACCCTTATTCTATAAAAAAGTCAGAACGGCTTTAACACTGTAAATCATAGTTTGAATAAAAATCAATGATTTATGTAATTAATTTGAAAATTGATAAAAAGTGTGTACTTTTATAGTTTTAGATTTTTTAAAGTTAAATCAATTTAATTTTTTTAAATTTCTATTTCTTTTCTCTTCTTCTTCTTTCTCTTTTCTGTTTGAGGTGGAACCTACCATGAGTCTGACAGGTTTGTTGGACATTCACGTGTTTGTTGGATTTAATTTGTTGGATTTAAATGGCTTTTTTATACTTAGTGATGATGCCTGTTGTCACGGATCCCATTTTCAAAGTGAACGAACAAGTAGTTTGCCCAACTCCGGAGCCTACAGCAGAACACCTGTGATTTTATTAACTTAGATTGGACTGTAATAGCCACTTATTATCAAGTGGGTTGTGAACTGGTTTGTCACAAAAAAAAATGAACAAATACAACCTAAATTACTATTGTTAAAAAATATGCCATCAAAAACATAACTTGTAAAAAAACCAAGTCTCGCAACTCAGTTCTTCTACCGTAAAAAGTTGTGAGATCCAAGTAATACCAAGTCGGTTAATTTATTCAGCCCCTACTTAAGGGTCTTTCTTTCTTAAGTTATTACGTATCTAGCTAACCTAACAACATCTTATAATGATCATATCAATATTAAAAATCTTTTATGTTTTAAATAAATAGATTGAGTTGGCCATCGAATGAAAACATAATGTATCTCTTAAGTAATACATATTATATTAAATTAGATTGTTTAGTGCGATTGCCAAGTCAATTTATTTATTTAAAACATATAAAATTTTTAATATTTATATGGTTACTCTATCTACACCTATTATTCCATTATATTATACATATATAGGAACACTGAATCATTCACTGCAAATGTAACTCTGTAATTCTATGTTTTCATATGGGATTACAAAGTTATTTATGCAGTTGGTGTATCTCAAAAACTGGACCGAAATTGCAAAATATTTTAGTTTTTCCTTGATTAATACCAGTAAAATAATTCTATTCCAAATTTGAATGTTTCTGTGTCTGCTAGAAGTGCCTTAGAGTTTTGATGATCGGTCAGTGAGTGAGTGACAAAATTAAGAAACTTTGACTAGTTATAATTCTTAAACTACTGGTTCAAATTTTGGTTAAAAATTGGTTACTGAAAAGTCAGGCTTCTAGTTTTATCGACAACGAAGTTATAGGGTATTGAAAATGGCCTGAACTGCTTCGAGAAAAGGATGGTACGGCCGTACCGCTTTTTTGCTTGACTTGGCGGGGCACTGCCGTGCCCCCAGATTATGACGCTTGTCTTAATGAATGACACATACTATCGATAGCATATCACTTTTTTTTCTTTGTTAAATTAGCATTTCATATCAAGTTCTTCAAAGGAGAGCAACGGACACATGATTTGCGTACACACGTTGACTTTGAACTGAATTTTCGATAACTAGGGCTTTAAGTTTATAACGTAAGATAGTTGATAGGTTTGTCAAACATTTACGCTTCTGAAGAATGTTTAATGTAAATGCATAATTCTATTGATTTTCATATTCATTATAAAGTTTTAAATGGATGACTGAAGCGTGCGTGCATGCGTTCGTGCGTGCGAGTGTGTATACGTGTGTGTATGAGTGCGCACGAGGCCGTGCGTAGGTGTAGGTGTATGAGTGTGTGATATAGGTATGACGATGTAAATGATAATATCTATTTCAAAGTATATTTTCCCATGAAATCATTTTCCATTATAATCGATTCTGTATGTTCTTTTTAAATAAATATCAACCCATACCATATAACATTAGGTGGACAAGCACTGGCTGAGAACACTTAAAAAAATCTACTTTTATTCACTAAATGGAAAATTAAAATTAAGAGCAGACCAAACCATATTCACTCCCGCTTTTACCTAATGACATTATCTGAATGCATTTTATATGTTATATGGAATTATCAGCTGGTGACTTTCTTCTATTTCTGTCGGTAAGTAGGTATGCCTTTATTGAAAATTAATGCACACTCTTCGAAATATTTTTTAAATTTCTCAGACGTGCAGAATTCCTCACGATATTTTTCTTCATCGTCGAGTACTTAGTAAATTAACACTTAAATTTGCAATTAACAATTTCATTGCTGCTGGCGGGGATTGAAAAAGATACCTCAATATAATCTGAAATATTCACAATTATAACATGGCCGACATATTATAACAGGTAACTTCTAAAAATCGTCAGAGTATTGTTCGAAAGCAATTAAAATAATCTTTCCTGCACTGCATTTGTAATATAAGGTTGATATTAAACATTTCATCGTCCAATTTTATTTCCAGATCGTTAGACTTTTAGCAAACAGAGCCTGTTAAGCGTTTCTCGATACGTAATAATGTTTGGTCTTGTGAACTGACCATGGGTTTTAGCATATATTTTAAAATAATTCCCTAATCATTTTCGTGCCCGTTGTATTTTCCAACAAAAGCAAATAACTCCTGTAGACTGTTAAATGTTATTGTTCATTTAGTTAACCCTAACCCTTTGGGTTGTTATATTAAATTTAAATAATATATCGAAACTAGTTCAACACATTTCATTATTGTGTTAAATTTATACATTAGAGATTTTAACGAAATTAATTACTTTCTTTTCACTACTGGAACCAAAATAACCGGAAAAATTTAACTTTTCGGAACGAAGTTCCTTATCGGATGGTACGAATTTGGCGGATGGGGCCTAGCCGAGAAAAAGTGTGAGATTTTTCCGTCACGACCCCTTCTAACGTAATGTAGATGGCCTTGGCGTTTATAATGACATGGAATAATATCCATCTCCCTCGCACTTTTCTTATCTTGCCGTGGGAGAAATATATTTTTTTATTTTAAACGACGCCTTTATTTTAATAGACGCTAGTAATTATTTTTTGTATTTGTTGATCAATAATATAATAAGAGTACGTTTATTAACAATACTACGAAAGGAACTTCATTCCAACCGAGTGTTCCACGACTCTGACGCATGTTTTTTAACAAGGCCCTCGAAACGTCGGTAAATAAAATAGTTACAATTAATCGCGGTAAAATCGGTAAAGACATTACAATAAGTTTTTTTACAATAATGGATTGGCAAACAAACTTACAGTCGATCTGGTGCGACAAAAATCCATTGAAACTTTAACTAGCTTCAAATAAGGAGGCTTCGTCCTTAGATTCGTCCTTGCCCCTGAGGAATAAAATGGAAGACCTCACTGCCTGTATTTATACTGGATCTTTTTACCTCCTGACCAGAACAAAGCATAGAAATAGGTAAGGATCAATGGATAGAAGGTGGCAGGTGGTTACTCGCCGCTTACTAGGCCTTCAACATGGATTGCCCCATAGAGGGGATATATGCCAAAGTTTCCACGTTTGGCAGGCTGATTGGTAACCGAAGTCTTTATTATTTTGAGATGTTGTTAGGAAGATGGTGATGACTGAACAGGAGATGATACGGCCAATCATCTGTTTGTGTGAGATGTAGTGTGGATATAGAAAATTGTAGAGTTGTGGATTGTCCTATGACGCCACTAGAAATGTAATATTAAAAATATCCTATTCAATGTCACTATATACACTCACACACAAATATCGGGAGACGTCATACTATCACGTATAAGCTACGCTGTTTAGTTATATAAATAGCTATGAGGGGATGTAAAATAAAAAAAGCAACCTATATACCTTACACGGACTGCTCTTTGGGAGGAATTTTGGATCAGTAAAAAGTTTGCAACGCTACCGTTTCATTGCGGGTTGACGAACTCCCCGAAATTAATACTTCTGCAATTTACCATATCTATTTATTTGTAGGTATATATTAATAAAATTAAAGTATCTCTCTGTATTATTGAAATAACTAGTTTCTTAATACTTAATAACTTAGTTCTATTATGATAAGACATAGACAAGCATTTTTTAATTTTTTTTTGTCTGTCGGTCCGGGCTAACCTTCTGAACGGATGAGCAAATTATGATGAAACATTACGAACGAAAATAAAGGAAGAATCTATCTACTATATATCGGCCAAAAAAGTATAGCCATCAACAAATATTAGTGATTGAGTCTATTTTATCCGAAAACCTTGAATTAAGAAAAAACTAAAAAAATATATTCTTTTTAATTTTTTAAATTCAAATAACACTACATCAATAGTTCCTATCCAAGCGAAGCCGGGGCGGGCCGCTAGTAAATAATAAATGTTCAAATAGCTGGTCAATTATTTTTATAATTAACTAAATAAACGGTGAAAATAAGATATTTTTTCAACGTTTTATCAATCAAACGCAACGCTAGACGTCAAAGGAATCCTCATTTCCACTTGCAGGAAACTGAATGTGAGCTGCACTTCCTACGTTAGTTTAGTCTGTCAATATTTTAAATAAATTTAGTATAAAATTTGCATTTCGTGATTTATAATATTTTATATGAATTTAAAGTTAAAAACTAAAAAGTGTAATGCGAAGAAAAATAACAAAATCATATTCCTCACACAATTACGGATGTGCTTTTTTAATGATGAAAAGGATCGCTACGTTTTTACTTAATTTTCATAGAATGAGGTTATTTTTACTTATTTTCAGAGATTATATTATATTCATTTTATATTGAAAATAATTTTTAATATATCCCTTCTTTTGTCATAAAATTATTAAAAGTTTGGTATAATCTGTTTCCTTATCCAGCAAAATTAAAAGCCCGTCAAATTTAACTGCTGGACGTAGATATCGTTTATATAGAGAGGATTTGCTTTAATCAACACCACCAGAAGTAACAGACGTATCGGACTTGACGCCTGGTACGACATATTCGGAACGAAATGGAGTGATGGATTTTTTACGACGCCACCATAAGGCACACTTTCATCATCATCATCACTACAGCTTTTCATAAGTCCACTGCTGCACATAGGCCTCCCCCAGGGAATACCACAAAGCACGGTCCTGAGCCACCTGTATTCATCGACTTCCTGCATGTCTTACCAGGTCGTCACTCCATCTAGTGGGGGGTCGCCCTACACTTCGCCTACCGGTACGAGGCTGCCATTCGAGAATCTTTCTTCCCCATCGGTTGTCAGTTCTTCGAGCTATATGGCCAGCCCACTACCACTTCAGCTTACTAATCCGTTGGGCTATGTCGGTTACTCTGGTTGTACTGCGGATATCCTCGTTTTTAAGTTTTTCACGCAGAGAAACCCTGAGCATAGCCCTCTCCATAGCTCGCCGAGCGCCCTTGAGCTTCCTCATATAGCCAGCAGTGAAGGACCACGTCTCAGATCAGTAAGTCATCACTGGTAACACGCACTGGTTGTACAATTTCGTTTCTAGGTCTATGTCTAAAGAGAAGATGTTGTGTCGTAATTTCCCGAACTCTGCCCAGCCGAGTTGAATCCGTCGATTGACCTCTCGGTCAAAGTTGGACTTACCTAGTAGAACTATTTGTCCCAGGTGAACATACTAGTCAAAAACTTTGAGCTTTGTGCTCCCAATAACTACCGGCATAGATGTGACATGGACGTTAAACTCGACTTTTGTTTTGTCTGTGTTTATCTTAAGACCTATCCGTTGGGAGACACTATTGAGGTCATTGAACATATTGGTTTGGTCCTCTAGCGATTCTGTCATAAGGACTATATCGTCGGCAATCGAAGGTGAGTGATGTACTCGCCATTGATATTAATACTCCAATTTCCACTCCAGTAGCTTGAAACATCTTCCAATGCGGCGGTGAAGAGTTTCGGAGATATAACGTCAACCTGTCTTTCACCTCTCTGCAGTTGGATAGGTTTCGTACTCTGATTCTGTACTCGGATAGCCATCGTAGCTATACTTTATAAACACTTCAGCACTTCGATATACCGATACTCAACTTGGCTTCGCTGAAGGGACTGCAGCACCGCCCAAATTTAGACGGAATCAAAGGCTTTCTCATAGTCCACATACGCAAGGCAAAGTGGCAGATTATACTCCTCTGTCTTGTGTACGATCTGTCGCAGGGTATGTATGTGGTCTATGGTTTTAAAGCCTTTTCGGAAATCGGCTTGTTTGGGAGGCTAGAAGTCGTCAAGACTGCGTGCGAGACGATTCGTAATGACTTTCGAAAACAGCACGTAGACGCGGCTCAAAATGGAAATCAGTCTGTTGTACTTCAAGAGAGCGTTGTTGCCTTTTTTGAAGAACAGGACCACCGCACTTCTGCTCTTCGCCTCTGGAGTAGTGTCACCATAGGGGACGGAATTAAAGAGCTTCTGAAGGACTTCAAGTACCAGTTTTCCACCCGCTTTCAAAAGCTCCGCTGTAAGGCCATCCTCATCCCGGGACTTGCCGTTTTTAAGGTGCTAGAGCTCTCTTCTAATAAATTTAATTCTAATCTCGCTCAGACTGACGTCCGGAATGTCTTCGGAATAGTGTCGGATAAGACTCGCTCTTGGATCGTTACTCACACTTGCGTGTAGCTCCAACGATGACGTGTACAGCTGCCCATAGAACCTCTCAATCTCACTCAAAATCTCAGGTGTCCCGAAAACGATGCTGCCACACTCGGTCTTCAGCTTTGACAGTTGGCTCTTTCTGGCAGACAGAACTCTGGCAAAGACTTGAAGCCTTGGTTCTGCTCGATCGCTTCTTCAATACAAGCTGTTTTGAAGTTGCGTAAGTCCCGCCGCATGCATTTGGAGATCTGTCTGTTAATTTGCCTGTATGCTGTTAAATCTGTTTTAAAAATGTAGCTGCATCTCCCATCTAACAGCCACGAGATTAAGAATGTGATCGGAGAGTTTTCGTGTTCCTCTGCGGCGGATCTTGCAGAATTTAGCTCCGACCGCATGGATAGTTGCCACGGCAAACCTTATGTAGCACTAATATAATAAAGTAATTGTTTATAACATATAATAAGATTTTATCGCGTTTATTAGTAAGTTCTTTTACTCGATTTTTCGATTGCTTTGGAACACCCATGGTCAACGGTACTAAGGTTTTCAATATCCTGATGTCAGTTAACTTTAGTCATAAAATACTTTTGTCCAACCCTCTCGGTATGTAAGCTTACAGTGCCGGGACGTGTTCTAGTGGTATAGTTGGGTTTAGGTTTAAGTTATTAGTTTTATTAATTATATTGTGGCACTACTCCGGAGGCGTGGAGGAGACGTACGGTGGTCTTGCTATTCAAGAAAGACTACAAAGCTCTGTTGAAGTACTACAGACCGATTTCTCTACTGAGCCGCATTTACGTTCAGTTTTCGAGTCATTACGAACCGTCTCGTATGCAGACTCAACGACTTCCGGCCTCCCGAACAAGTCGGTTTCCGAGAAGCCTTTAGTACTTCGGCAAATTGTAAATAAGACTAAAGAGTACAATCTGCTACTTTTTCTTGTGTATTCGGACTATGAGAAAGCGTCACTCACACTTATCTGGTGTAATTTAGCCTTCCTTAGCGACGTCGAGTACGGTCACAGAAGTAACTCATAGAGTCTCGCTCTTGTCGCTGTTACATCAAGGGATTCCAAAATAACTCTAAGGAGTCTTAACTCTAAGTTAAGACTTTCTCTCATAAAATATTGGAGTCCTTTGACTTAAATTCTAACTTACACTTACTTTACATCTAAAACTACTACTAATACAATAGATTAGTGTTTCTAGGGAATAAAAAGTTTTGAATCCATTAAATTCAAATTAAATTTTTTGGTTTGGTCTACAGCGCCCCGATAGAGGTGCATACGAGTATGAATACATTGTTTTTCTTTGAAACGTTAACCGCACTCTGGAAATTTCACTTGCTTCGTTATGTTCTACTTGCTTTACTTGACGTAAATTTTCAATGATGCTGCCAGTCATGTCTTCGACAATGTGTCATTTGTGTAAAAACGCTCTAGAGCTTGTTTTACTTATTATATTTGCTTAATATATCACTCTGTATTTTGTCAGACCAAAGCTTCGAAATTATCCCGTTTGTGCAATGTTCAACCATACACCTTAAATTTTTTATCAAACCTAGATAATAGCTGTCACTATATTTAGGGAAAATTACAACGTCGAAAAATAAAATGTACGCCTGGCATAAAATTTTATTTTCGTGTAACTTACCAATTCAGGTATTTGTGATTTTGCGATGACCAAAAAAAGGTTATCCTATTTTTTGTATTAACGTGTTTTTTAAATGAGAATTAGAGGGTTATAATAAATAATATTACGTGAATTTACTCACATGAAATACAGGAACGAAATACATAACATTATTTGTCTAAAAATTACATGTATATTATCCTCTTTATAAACGGAAAGGTTAATGTCTAGTAGTGAAACTATACGGAGTGATAATGAGTAAAAAAAATGGAAATTATTTGATTTATAACTGTTAACGTGTATGAATCAACATATCGTCTTGTCTAAAATTAAGTCATTAAATAATGTTGTGCAACTTCGTATTAAAATAATGTACGAGGCATTATGTTTCATATATTTTTTTAGATAACGAAAGCGATAAATAAACTTACATTCCACCTGACGGCAAGTGGCTACTCCAGTCCATGGACATCTGTATTAAACTTCGAACAAAGATAGCTACAGGTGCCTTGTTACCTCTGAGGACTAAGATGGAATGACTCATAACTCATGACTTTAATTAAACTGGTTCTCTACCTTCAGATCAAAACACAGCAGTGCAAGTATTGTTATTTGGCGAAAGAAACACGTGAGATGATGGTGGTAGAGGGAAGATAGGAGTCCTGCCACTAGAAATTAAGGATACGGAACTTGTTGTTTGATGGTTGTGCCAAGGTAATCAATTGCGGATTGTCAATCAATGTACCAGAGGTTTTTTGCCTCTCGCTGGTGATGGTATTTTTTGAGCTAATACGAAATTCAGGTGAATGGGCGTAGCAGATGTCCAGTATTGTACTTGCTACGAGCTCCAATGATGATCCATGGTGATTTATGAGGGAGTGTGTTGCAACGCTTTTCATTGATATATTCTTACTATAACAATAATATAGATGCGGCATGGCTCTAACAAGTATAATATATAGAATTTCACATATGTGTTTGCTTTTGCGACATATAAACTCATCATGCATATTTACGTACCCTAAGTTACACGTTTACTTATAAATTATTTCCATATTATTCAAAGACAATCTCAATTGTTAAGTATTTTATCAGTCGTAAACCAACAGCATTACGATAAGTATGTTGATTAAAGTCTCGTAGTTTTTAATAATGTAAAACGAGTTGACTTATGTTTGTTAAACAAACGAAAGCCTGTTCCCTACGGTTAACCTGTCTGTTTGTCTGTGCTTATCTTCTAAATGGCTGAATCGATGGTGATGACAACTTAAAAATAAACAGATAAAGGGCAATGCCAAGAGTGATCTAAGCTTATATCTTATCCGGAGAAACAGGAGTTACTTTTGAGAAATGGAAAATTTATAAAATATTGGCATTGATTGTCGAAGCTGAAGCGGGTCTCTAGTTCATAATCAAACTATTTTTGCTGATACAATTGCTGTCGTTTATTAAATAGAGCTTTAGAAATATTATGAACGGTTCTTAGTTCCGATATTTTTTTTAGGTTTCAATGACTTGAGTTGGTACTATACTTTTTATGCATGGTAAGTAATCTAAGAAGTCATTTCTTTTTCTTTTTAGTACATTTCGAAATAGTTATCACAAAAAACAATTCGTGGGGAAATACTTTCGCATAGTACTCATCTTCACATCGGTGAGGCTTGCTTGCTACGAATAAAGTCTTCTAAATCGTGAACTCAAAGCACACATTTTCAGACAACAGTTATTTTTATCTCATCGCGTATCGGCTCGTTCACAAGAAAGCAATTGCATACGGACGCGATCTTATAAGCACCGGCTCCCTCCTGGCAAGGCGTGGCGGAATTCCGAGCACATCTCTACATATCTACGTGCGCAATGGACTCTCTTGAGTCCGCCACGTCCCGGGTCAAATATAACGCTACATTGATCTTATTCATTACATGTTTAATTTTAAGGTGTGTGCATTCAAAATTGTTTTTATTTTTAATATTATAGTGAAAAACGTGCTACTGGCTATTGGCATTCGCACCTCACTTCAAACAAATCGGGCCGCAAATGTGTTGTCTCCTCCGTGGAATAAGATGCTTTAGAGTAATAATAATTAGGTATACTGGGTTTCTTGCCATTCAAACTGGAATATAGCAAGAATTTGCTTCGGCTTGGTGGAAGAAATAAAAAAGTTTAATTACAGCCTATATACGTCCCATTGCTGGGCAAAGGTCTGTTCTAATTTCTGAGAGGGGTTGAGGGCAAGAAAATCTCTGCCGCGCTGGCCCAATGCGTGTTGGCGAACTTCACATGTCTTCCAAATATTTTTTCTTATTTCTCAGACATATAGGTTTCCTCACGAGGTTTTCCTTCACCGCCGATAATATATTCAAAACTGCCTCGTTGGTCTAGTGGTACTCGTCATGAAGTCTCGGGTTCAAATCCAGGGACGGGCTAAAATCAGTTATAGGGTTTTCTTTCAAGAAATTTTCAGTAGCAACCCGGAGTCAGTAATTTGGCGGTGTTTCACCCCCGTACCTCGGAAAGCACGTAAAGCCGTTGGTCATGCGCCTGATCTCTCCGGTCGTGTTGGATAACTGTCCCATCGGACTATGAGAATGAGAGAATAGAGAGTGCACCTGTATTTGCACGTCCTGCGCAGATGGCTAGTCTCCGTTGAGATTGGACGACGTGACCGAAATTAGGTTTGGAGGACATTATTATATTTAATATGTAAATAAGTTAATTATTAGAATGCGAAACCGTGTGCCAAGTAGCCGGCATGTAAAACAATATTACGCCAAATTGTCCCATGATTTTATCAATACCGAGAGAATTAAAATGACACGTAAATTTTATGGCAGTTTGACAGATTAGGAAAACCTCCTCCATCCTTCTGGCTGATTTTTGCCCATAACGATAACTTACCGCTATGTGTCCATTGTCACGCGCACACGCAGTCACTGTGCTATATAAGCCTTACGCATACCTAGCGTCACGCAACAATATAATTTGAAGTATCTGTAATGATATTGAGTCGTTATTCTCGAACGATACCCGTCTGAATTGGATTGGTCGATTGACCTCTGGGCGAATGATTCTTGTCGAAGTAAGAATTACGAAGTTGGATAATTTTTTTTTAGTAAACATTATTTCTTTTCTTTTTGATGTAAAACTTGTGTCGTGACGGCAAACGTCGTGACCCTGTTATGTTATCCTCGCACCAGCTCTCGACTCGTGTGTGCGAGCACGTATACTATTTACACACTATATTGCTTCTCCGTGTAATTGTGTACTGTGTGTGCTTTTTTATTTTATTTGAATTATTTTTACTTCATAATATTTCTGCCGGGCCTTCCGTTACCACCAACATTTATTACCATCTGCAGACTACTATGCCACGTGATAGTATGTGATAATGAATGATGATGAAGTTTACTTATTTCATCTGCCTACATCAGACATGGGTTTCTCTTATCGTAGAGAGGATTTTCTTAATTTTTTGCCGTTAAAAGTTTTCCCCTCGCAGCTGGAATATTTTAAGTTTGATTGAAATTTCAGCTTGATAGTGCAACAAAGTGATCCTATAAGGGTTCCGTGTTTTCCTAACCCTAAAAATGATGAAACCACCATATATATAGAGAGAAATGTTTTGACATTTCCAATTTTTTACGACGACACCCACTGGACGAAATGGGGTGATGATTTCCCTGATTCCGCCACAATATGGCATATAGCTGCTATCACATGGCATACGGTAAATATACTAACCACGGAATGTTAAACATATAAACGCTATTGAGAACATTAACATACTGTTTTGAGGTCGTTCTTTCCATAGTGAAAATATCATCGGCAAATCCGACATGAGTTGTACTGTATTCGTCATCGATGTTGATACAGAGCAGTTTGAAAACTTTTCTAGGTGAACCGATTTAGATTTTCGATTTTTTTATCATGTGGTCAAATATAAATTTGATCAGGGTCTGACTGATAGTTTTTGAGTTATTTTTAAATTTTTAATGAAATCGGTTGTACAAAATTTTTAATTTTTAATTATAACGGTAGAAATTATGCTTTTTATCACCTTTGACACGGTCTCGGTCTCTGCTGACTTAATTTTTGTCCTGTTATATTTCTTTTCTTGTTATATTTTTTTTCCTTTCCTCCTTACTCTGTCCACTAGAAATGGGCCTATATCAAGAGTAAAAATACTTTCCTTGATCGCAACCAACGCTCATTAAGTACATTGGCGACTGCATTCAAGTCAAATTCAAAATTTAATTTCGATGTAGGCTTATTTAAAGTACACTGACATCCTACAGTTCCAGATATTTAACATGTTCCTTGATAAGTTGAGGTAACGGCCAAATGATGACTACATCCATCCTTGATTAAGGATTTAAATGAGTACTAAAACGAATTTCCTCTTTACCTGTAAAAGTTTCCGGTTTTCGTCACTCACCATATGAAACAGCAGCACAACGCTGCTATTTCATGCTGTCTGTGCGAGCGTAGTTTTTCTGCGGTTAAACCGACCTATTGGTAATGCATATTGCGGTGAGGGTATTTTTAAAATCAATAAACTAACTCTTTTACCGTGTAGTGGCGGTGTAAGAATATCCAATACAAATTATCAACCCGTGGATGTCGTAAGTGGCGACATAGAGTCTTCCTAATGACGACTAAAAATAAAAAAACTGCGGTTGTCAACTCGCTTGCTAAACGTGAAAACTGTGGCAAATATCCCTCCTATGAGGCAATCTATGCGGAAGGCCTATGTTCAGCAGTGGACTTTACTAGGCTCTAACGCCTATGATATGGGAATGAGCTTTCTTTGCTGTACGAGCGATAACTTATTGCAACGACGATGTGAGCACCAAGTCTTCAGAAAATATAATTTTTATATTTTATTTATGGAGATATATCTTTATTGAGGGGACGAAGACGTCATTTACATAATTTTATAGTGTTATTGCATGCCTTAAGCGCGAAGCGAATGTTCTACTAGAGCCTAAAAATCAAGATCCCAAGGTTTTGTCTCATGAAATCGTATCTAACAATCACATTGCACGTATATTATTACATTGTCGGAAAGATAAATGATTAAAAAAAAAAGAATTTCCATTTTTACATAAAATAAAAAAAAATTGGCCAAGTGCCTGTTGCGCCACGCACAATGAATAAGTAGGGGTCCGTAGTTGACACGTGGGCTTTCTTGATAATGAGCATAATAAGTGAGTTTGCGGTTTGACCGCTATAACGACTGAACATGGGTGATGATGATGAAATAAAGTATAATAAAATCAGACTATCAAAAGTTCACTGCTGAACACAGGCCTAACCCCATAGATTGCCTCATAGAGATCCTCCCTTGGCCACGCTTGGCAGGCGGGTTGGCAAAACAAGTGTTTTATTTTTTATTTGTTATAATGAATATAATGCTGCACATTTCCTGTCTGTTTCCCTCTATAGCCTATCAGGACACTCACGGATTTATATGGGGTTAGTGGATTACCTTACCACTACACAGCAGACAGCACTCTCACATATTCCAGCGCGAGGTAAGCGACCTATTTAACTTGTAAGTAATAATAATAGTAATATCCTCCAGATAGAATTTTGGTCACAACCGCCATTCCCTACGAAGACTAGCCATCCACGCAGGACAGGATTATAGTTCCCGAGTGTATACACATGCACAGGTGCACTCTCTCGTAGCCCGATGAGACGACGAATCCGACACGCCCGGATTAAGGTCAGTTGCTGGACCAATGACTTTAGGTGCTCTCTGAGACACGGGAGTGAAACACCGCCAACTTCCTTACTCCTGACTGCTGCTGAGAATTTATAGACAGAGTAACTGATTTTTTTCTTAACTGGGACCCCTGATTAGCAGTAATGTTTACTAAATGGTCTGTGTTACATATACAGAACTATTTTGCAATAATCAGCCAAATTTTTGGAAAAGGTTCAGAATAAGTAATATAGGCAAATGTTGAAGAAAATTATTCAAAAAAATGTCAAACATTCTGTCCTCTTTATCTTTTACATTCAAAATGCATTATTTGATTGATTTTAGTGCGAACGCACACATTCGTAATGGTCGATCGGTAGGCAAAAACTTAGTAATAATTTCAAAGTATAAAAGTAGTCTTATTTACTCGTATTTTCAAAAACTGCAATAACGGCATATCATTATTTTTATATTTCAATTTAAGTTTAAGAGGAGAATGGGATTTTCGGGCCTGAAGTTAACTAATTGGTAAATACTTTAAGAAATTGGCCATATTTTTCTAATTTAAAATCCAAAAAAGTAGCTTTTTTACAATCTAGAATTCGAAAAAAACAATAAAATAAGAAATAAGTTAGAAAATCGATTGTAGTGTATTCTTTATGTCAATAAATCGAGTACCATAAAGAAAACACTAGTGAAATTCTCGTTTCTGAACGTTATCTTTCAATATAGGACTTCTTATTTTGAAACTTGACAGTTGGAACTTCAGACTGTTTACTTAAAGAAAAAGACAGATTTTATGTTCGATTTGAAACGAGCGCAATATATTCGATTCGCGATTAAATTGAGCATTTTTATGATTATTTTCGATTATTTTTCTGTGTTTACCAGGGAGATAAAAATAATTGCGTACATATATACAGAATGATAACAAATAATACATAATATCAACATTCCAACAAGTAACAGTTACAATTAAGTAATCGATCTCAGATATCCCTAATATTCACTTTATTTAGTTGTTGTTGTTTAAACTTTCATTAATCGTTTCACAATTTCGTTCCATTTTCCACAGCTTTTTTAGTGATTTTATACTGATCCTGCTTTTATATCTGCAAGTAATTATAGTGAAAAAGAGCCTATTACAGTGTAATAACAGTGAAAAATCACCTGTTACAGTGAAGGTAATACATAATCTCACTTTTACTTATCCTACAATAACTCAGCTCCTAGATTGACAAATCTTGCCAGATTTTCAGCTATGAATTTTTTATATATACGCTTTCAAATGGTCCTACTTTCATCTTGTTAACACTTGGGCCCAAGAATGCATGGAGACGTCTCCTTCTCCTTTGGCTACTCTTTAAAAAAATATAACGAGGCAGTAATATTACATGTAACGAGGTATTTACGCCTCAGGGTTACATAGTGTTAGTGCATCTACCTTGATCTTTAACCGAGGATAATTAAAGATGTCTATGTTAATTAAATTTTCATCATATTAACTGTGTGCCCAATTGTCAGCCTTGAATAAAAATGGGCGCAAGCTATTTACTCAAACAGTTCAGCTAAAAGACTTAACTGTAAGTGAGATGTAGTGAGATATTCGTTAAAAAAATAACAGGTCAACAAACAACATAATATAAAATGTCCATATTATATATTCCATTTTGCATACAGAAAATACCCGATTCAACTTTTGCCGCTTTTTTAATAACAAATAATCTATGAGATATTTTTTTATCATAAATTAAATAAGAAAAACAATTTTAAGTGGACATCCGGGTCCCAATTTTAATTAAAAATTATTCCCGGAAAGATTTTAAATATTCTTAATTCTATCTACAAATGATCACAAAAAATAATTTTGGAAATGAAGTTAAAACAACCGAAGTTCAGTAAAGTTTGTAGCTATAAGTCAGTGACTTAACAATGTTAGCTGGGATTGGCTTTCTAAAATTCAATTATTACTTACAATTACTTCAAAGTTTCTTTCACCTAGATTATGGAAGAAGATATTTTGAGTTTAAGTATTTTCTGTTCATGCAAAATAATTTCAACTTTAAAGCAGTAATTTGAAGATAATCTTTATAAATATAATCCATCCATCCATCTGTGTACATATAACAACCTGCCAAGCTTGGCACAATTTTAATAGTGGGTTGTAACCTTACGAATCCCAAAGGATGTTATGGGGTAGTGGATATTCTTACACTACCACTACAAGCATAATAATATGCAGTATTTATTCCAATAAAAGAAATTAAAATGTTTAATTATCAAATAGTCAACTAGTATACAACACTTAGCCTTGGGGGCGAGAAAAGAACCAGCCCTCTTATAACCAGCGGCCACGACAGATACAGTTTCTTTAGAAACGTAACCGCACATAGACTCCATACACCGATAGTCTCTATAGCTAATGGTACACATATCTAATCAACTCATGTTGGCGTTACTTAGTTCAGCCAGCTCTGACGCTGTTTACGACGCCGCCGTTTTATGTGTATGATTTATCACGTGCTCGGCGGTAAAAGAAAACACTGTGAGTAAACCTACATGATAGACAAATAAAACAAATTGGTACAGCGTGGTAGACTCTTTCGTAGCTGCAAATCCACTCAGAAATAAGAGGAGGCCTCTTCCCATTAGTAGAACACATTATAAAGGCTGTATCTTACTTTACGTGATAGATCCATGTTACAGCCATATTATGGTAGTAAAACGAATGGGTCGGCTCGACCGGGGATGGAGTACGTTCTCACAAAATACTAGCTTAAAATAGCAGCTAATGCTGCCGTGTTTCTTATGATGAGTTTATAGAACCGGAGACCCTTTTTACTGG
This sequence comes from Parnassius glacialis, assembly GCA_033319125.1. NCBI lineage: Eukaryota > Metazoa > Arthropoda > Insecta > Lepidoptera > Papilionidae > Parnassius > Parnassius glacialis. The sequence continues at coordinate 11,254,574 of JAVANC010000023.1, read as the reverse complement.
CAACAAGGCACTCCATCTTAGTCCTCAAGGGTGGGAACGCAACTTACTTTACACATGATGAAATGATTTAAAAAATGTATACTAAAGTTATTTTTAGAGCAAATGTTCATGACTGGACTTAGTTAATGTACTTGAACAATAACAATTCAGCTTTGTAAGGTTTGGAATAGATTGCATATTTATAACGCATGTACACACCGCATGTTCAGAGAGCGATGCCAAGAATTGAGCTCAATTCTGAATTCAGTATTGAATTGTAGAACTAAATCACTGAAACACTACACGGATTTCACGATCAACGGTTCGTGAAATCCGGAAATACAAATAGAATTGTTTAGTTAGTATATACTGGCTTTAATCACATTTCATTCAGCCATCTGTTACAGCCTCTATAAAAGTCTTAGACTTTTGAAAATAGTCTTCCCCCATAGATTGCCTTATAGGGATAATTAGGCATTGTTACCATGCTTGTCAGGTGGGCTAACAGCCGCAGTTTTTTTATTATTTTGAGTTATCATTTGGAAGATGCTGCTGCCCATCTCTCTTTCAGTTTTCCTCTGTTATCTCTTACCCACGGGATGATATGGGATAGTGGATATTCTCACACTGCCACTACTTGGTTTTTCGCGTTATAATTTTCTCTAGACCGAATTTCGGTCATTGCGTCCAGCCTCAACGGAGATTAGCCATCGGCGCGGGACAGGATTATAGTGCCCAAGTGTATGCGCAGACACAGGTGCACTCTCTATTATCTCATTCTCATAGTTCAATGGAAGGGTAACCCGACACGATATGAGAGAGATCAGGCGCAGGACCACCGGCTTTACGTGCTTTTCAAGGCATGGGGTTGAGACACCGATAACTTCCTGACTCGGGGCAGCTACTGAGAATTTCTCGACGGAAAAACTCAATAACTGATTTTTTGGCCTGACCCGGGATTCAAATCCGGGACCTCATGATCAGCAGTCACGTTTACAACCTTTGGACCAACGAAGCAGTAGCATTATATCGCATTATAGTTAAGTTAGTGTAAACGTTGTAGTGTTGTCGTAAAATAATCCATCACACCATATCGTCCTGTTGGTTTCGTTAGATGTTATTCAAGCAATGAAGGGACCCGATTTGGGCAAAGCTACTTAGGTTGTGAGTCAAACCAAGACGCAGAGAGCGCCATTGAGAATAGCCACCCATCAATCAACCATCACGGAGACGCAATGCTGCAAAACACAACAAGCATCAATAAGACTATCTTCGGCTTACACCATCCCAACGTCCCCCATACAGTCCCAGCAGACATCACCACCTGCATACCTCTATCGACCAGAATCACAAGATGCGTCGAATCAGGCGCAACACAACCGCAGATCCATCACAAGACGCAATACTGCAAGTAGCAGTAAGCATTAATGCAACTATCATACGGATGGCTCCCCCTCACAACACACCTACATGATCCCTATCGACTTTGGTAACAAAATTGATAATGTTGTTAACTAAAAATACCACCAACGTATCATAGTAGCACGCTACTAAGACATCAGTAGCTAAAACTCCACGTATCATAACGCTACTGCACTAAGACATGGAGTAGAGTATGCTTGCTGCACTTAAAAGTACTACAACACACTCACCCTAATCCGAAAGATAGCTGACGTATCATAACGCTATGCGCTAAGACGCCGCCCATAAACGGTAGAGGTGTGCGATGTCAACGGGCAAGTCGTATTGCTACAACAAATCCGCTTACCACCGGCACTAAGATGATATGTCTAGGACACATCGGTTAAAGAGTCCAAGTTTACCTTTGTCTCGGACGCTGTGAAGCAATCTACAGGCCACTATAATAATCCTTATCAAGTCCCATTTCTTTCAATATAATTCTATTACATATATGAGACCTGCCACATATATGCTATTATAAGTCTTATACATATGGGACTTCAAGTCATAACTCTGCTATCATAATGCTTATGCATCATTAATACCTTCTATATTAATGCATTTGTATCATAGACCTTACTATCATAGGTCCCTAATATAGGACTAATCATTGTGTCTAGTACTAGTAGTAGTCGGTCAGCCGACCAGCCCATATATGTACAACCATGGGTATATGTCTCCGGTAACGTCCCTCTTATAAGGAAACATAACATGAACACCCTCATTAAGTTAAGAAATTTTCCGATTAATACAAAAACACAAATGTTATTTATCTAAAAAATATATTATTGCGATATAATCGACTTGTACTTGTATTATTTTAATAAATTTTGAATATTTTAAACAGAATTTTAATAAATTTAGAGATTTTAAAGTCAATTTTGTGCGTTTACTATACTATAATATTCAATATCTAAGCTTTACGCACACCTAGCGTCATTTGACAAGATAAGTTGAAGTACATATATATATATATATGTGTGTGTGTGTGTAATAATATTGAGTCGTTATTCTCGAACAATGCCTATTGATCTCTGGGCGAATGATACTTATCGAATTTAGACTTACCAAGTTGTATAATTATTTTTAGTAAACATTGTTTCTTTTTTTTATGTAAAACTGGTATCGTGACGGCAAACGTCGTAACCCTCTTATGCCGTCATGCGTCTACGCACCCGCTCTCGTCTCGTGTGTGCGAGCACGTATACTATATCCCATTAAAAATATAACTTAAAAAAAACCAAGTCTCGCAACTTAGTTCATCTACCGTAAAAAGTTGTGAGATCCATGTAATACCAAGTCGGTCAATTTATTCAGTCCCTATATTAAGGGTCCTTCTGTCTTAAGTTATTACGTAATTAGCTAACCTAACAACATGTTATAGTGACTACATCAATACTAAAATTCTTTTATGTTTTAAATAAATAAATTGACTTGGCGAAGAGTTTCGAGGATATACCGTCAACTTGTATTGAAATCAACGTTGCATCAATCTCGTTCTCCAAAGAAAGTTTTGTGTTCTCTTCATCGATCACTAATAAGATGTTTAAAATATTCTTGCAATTTATTAAATTACATTTCATTAACTTTAAACAAAATTTGACTATTTAATTATTAACAATTTATATATATCTAAAGTCCATAAAAAAAAATAAAATTCGGTGTAACTTACAATTCTCAAGTCTCCTATTGTGATACTAAATGGAACCATGAACTGGAAGCTTACTCGTTTAACGATTCTAAGTAATTTCACTTGCTTGAGTTTTTACGTCTTTATAACGGTAAAAATCATGCTTTTTATCACCTTTGACACGGTCTTGGTCTCTGCTGAGTTAATTTTTGTCCTGTTATATTTTTTTCCTTTCCTCTTTACTCAGTCCACTAGGAAAGGGTCTGTATAAGGAGTAAGAATGTTTTTCCTTAATCGCAACCACAGATCATAGAAACAACTGTTGTTTCTATGATCTGTGATCGCAACGCTCATTAAGCAAATTGGCGACTGCATTCAAGTCAAATTAAAATTTTTATTTCGGTTTAGGATTATTTAAAGTACATCTATAGTTCCAGATATTTCACATGTTGCTTGATAAGTTGAAGTAACGGCCAAACGATAACTGCATCAATCCTTGATTAAGGATTTAAATGAGTACTACAACTAATATCCTCTTTACCTGTAAAAGTTTTCGGTTTTCGTCACTCACCATATGAAACAGCAGCACAACGCTGCTATTTCATACTGTCTGTGCGAGCGTAGTTTTTCTGCGGTTAAACCGACCTATTGGTAATGCATATTGCGGTGAGGGTATTTTTAAAATCAATAAACTAACTCTTTTACCGTGTTGCGGCGGTGTAAGAATATCCAATACAAATTATCAACCCGTGGATGTCGTAAGTGGCGATATAGAGTCTTCCTAATAACGACTAAGATAAAAAAAACTGCGGTTGTCCACCCGCATGCTAAGCGTGACAAATGTGGTAGATATCCCTCTTATGAGGCAATCAATGGGGGAGGCCTATGTTTAGCAGCGGACTTTACTAGGCTCTAACACCTATGATATGGAAATGAGCTTTCTTTGCTGTACGAGCGATCGCGAACTTATTGCAACGACGATGTGAGCACCAAGTCTTCAGAAAATATAATTTTATATTTTATTTATAGAGATATATCTTTATTGAGGAGACAAAGACGTCATTTACATAATTTTATAGAGTTATTGCATGCCTTAATCGCGAAGCGAATGTTCTACTAGGACCTAAAAATCAAGATCTCAAGGTTTTGTCTCATGACATCGTATCTAACAATCACATTGTACGTATAAATTATATAATAATTACATTGTCGGAAAGATAAACGATTAAAAAAAAGTATTTCTATTTTTACATAAAATAAAAAAAAATTGGCCAAGTGCCTGTTGGGCCACGCACAATGAATAAGTAGGGGTCCGTACTTGACCGTCACAACACGTGGGCTTTCTTGATAATGATCATAATAAGTGAGTTTGCGGTTTGACCGCTATAACGACTAAACATGGGTGATGATGATGAAATAAAGTATAAAAATCAGACTATCAAAAGTTCACTGCTGAACACAGGCCTAACCCCATAGATTGCCTCATAGAGATCCTCCCTTGGCCACGCTTGGCAGGCGGGTTGGCAAAACAAGTGTTTTATTTTTTATTTGTTATAATGAATACAATGCTGCACATTTCCTGTCTGTTTCCTCCTATAGCCTATCAGGACACCCACGGATTTATATGGGGGTAGTGGATTACCTTACCACTACACAGTAGACAGCACTCTCACATATTCCAGCGCGAGGTAAGCGACCTATTTAACTTGTAAGTAATAATAATAGTAATATCCTTCAGATCGAATTTTGGTCACAATCGCCATTCCCTACGAATACTAGCCATCCACGCAGGACAGGATTATAGTTCCCGAGTGTATACACATGCACAGGTACACTCTCTCGTAGCCCGATGAGACGACGAATCCGACACGCCCGGATTAAGGTCAGTTGCTGGACCAATGACTTTAGGTGCTCTCTGAGACACGGGAGTGAAACACCGCCAACTTCCTTACTCCTGACTGCTGCTGAGAATTTATAGACAGAGAAACTGATTTTTTTCTTAACCGGGACCCCTGATTAGCAGTAATGTTTACTAAATGGTCTGTGTTACATATACAGAACTATTTTGCAATAATCAGCCAAATTTTGGGAAAAGCTTCAGAATAAGTAATATAGGCAAATGTTGAAGAAAATTATTCAAAAAAATGTCAAACATTCTGTCCTCTTTATCTTTTAAATTCAAAATGCATTATTTGATTGATTTTAGTGTGAACGCACACATTCGTAATGGTCGATCGGTAGGCAAAAACTTAGTAATAATTTCAAAGTATAAAAGTAGTCTTATTTACTCGTATTTTCAAAAACTGCAATAACGGCATATCATTATTTTTATATTTCAATTTAAGTTTAAGAGGAGAATGGGATTTTTGGGCCTGAAGTTAACTAATTGGTTTATACTTTAAGAAATTGGCCCTATTTTTCTAATTTAAAATCCAAAAAAGTAGCTTTTTTACAATCTAGAATTCGAAAAAAACAATAAAATAAGAAATACGTTAGAAAATCGATTGTAGTGTATTCTTTATGTCAATAAATCGAGTACTATAAAGAATACACTAGTGAAATTCTTGTTTCCGAACGTTATCTTTCAATATAGGACTTCTTATTTTGAAACTTGACAGTTGGAACTTCAGACTGTTTACTTAAAGAAAAAGACAGATTTTAAGTTCGATTGGAAACGAGCGCAATATATTCGATTCACGATTAAATTGAGCATTTTTATGATTATTTTCGATTATTTTTCTGTGTTTACCAGGGAGATAAAAATAATTGCGTACATATCCACAGAATGATAACAAATAATACATAATATCAACATTCCAACAAGTAACAGTTACAATTAAGTAATCGATCTCAGATATCCCTAATATTCACTTCATTTAGTTGTTGTTGTTTTAACTTTCATTAATCGTTTCACTATTTCGTTCCATTTTCCACAGCTTTTTTAGTGATTTTATATTGATCCTGCTTTTATATCTGCAAGTAATTATAGTGAAAAAGAGCCTATTACAGTGTAATAACAGTGAAAAATCACCTGTTACAGTGTAGGTAATACAAAATCTCACTTTTACTTATCCTACAATAACTCAGCTCCTAGATTGACAAATCTTGCCAGATTTTCAGCTATGAATTGTTTATATATACGCTTTCAAATGGTCCTACTTTCATCTTGTTAACACTTGGGCCCAAGAATGTATGGAGACGTCTCCTTCTCCTTTGGCTACTCTTTAAAAAAATATAACGAGGCAGTAATATTACATGTAACGAGGTATTTACGCCTCAGGGTTACATAGTGTTAGTGCATCTCCCTTGATCCTTAACCGAGGATAATAAAAGATGTCTATGTTAATTAAATTTTCATCATATTAACTGTGTGTCCAATTGTCACCCTTGAATAAAAATGAGCGCAAGCTATTTACTCAAACAGTTCAGCTAAAAGACTTAACTGTAAGTGAGATGTAGTGAGATATTCGTTAAAAAAATAACAGGTCAAACAAACAACATAATATAAAATGTCCATTTTATATATTCCATTTTGCACATAGAAAATACCCGATTCAACTTTTGCCGCTTTTTTAATAACAAATAATCTATTTGATATTTTTTTATCATAAATTAAATAAGAAAAACAATTTTAAGTGAACATCCGGGCCCCAATTTTAATTAAAAATTATTCCCGGAAAGATTTTAAATATTCTTAATTCTATCTACAAGTGATCACAAAAAATAATTTTGGAAATGAAGTTAAAACAACCGAAGTTCAGTAAAGTTTGCAGCTATAAGTCAGTGACTTAACCATGTTAGCCGGGATTGGCTTTCTAAAATTCAATTATTACTTACAATTACTTCAAAGTTTCTTTCACCTAGATTATGGAAGAAGATATTTTGAGTTTAAGTATTTTCTGTTCATGCAAAATAATTTCAACTTTAAAGCAGTAATTTGAAGATAATCTTTATAAATATAATCCATCCATCCATCTGTGTACATATAACAACCTGCCAAGCTTGGCACAATTTTAATAGTGGGTTGTAACCTTACGTAACCCACAGGATGTTATGGGGTAGTGGATATTCTTACACTACCACTACAAGCATAATAATATGCAGTATTTATTTCAATAAAAGAAATTAAAATGTTTAATTATCAAATAGTCAACTAGTATACAACACTTAGCCTTGGGGGCGAGAAAAGAACCAGCCCTCTTATAACCAGCGGCCACGACAGATACAGTTTCTTTAGAAACGTAACCGCACATAGACTCCATACACTGATAGTCTCTACAGCTAATGGTACACATATCTAATCAACTCATGTTGGCGTTACTTAGTTCAGCCAGCTCTGACGCTGTTTACGACGCCGCCATTTTATGTGTATGATTTATCACGTGCTCGGCGGTAAAAGAACACACTGTGAGTAAACCTACATGATAGACAAATAAAACAAATTGGTACAGCATGGTAGACTCTTTCGTAGCTGCAAATCCACTCAGAAATAAGAGGAGGCCTCTTCCCATTAGTAGAACACATCATAAAGGCTGTATCTTTCTTTTACGTGATAGATCCATGTTACAGCCATATTATGGTAGTAAAACGAATGGGTCGGCTCGACCGGGATGGAGTATGTACGGTGAAACGTACATATTTCACAATGACCTAAATATATTTAATTTGTTAACTTAGCAGTCTTAATAGCACCGCACTTTAACGCCCTGTACTCGGCGAGCAGTGCACTTCAGGCATTCGTATCAAGCAGTCATTATCATTTTATCTATCATTATCAAAATCATATTAAATTATTATTTTAAATAATAAAAATGTAGTTAAACCCTTTTTTTTGCGGATGGAAAATCATCTAATGACGCCTTTCGCTCTGGGTGGAGCGGAAGGGAGTGTCAGACTTTTACTGACTAAAAACCATCCGTGTTCCTTCAGTGCCCTTACGTTCCGGAGCCGCGGTATCTCTTTCGAACAGCCCGCAGCCCCGGCAGGCGTCGGCCCTTGCGGGCCCCTTCACGCTGCTGACAGCTCTTTGAGGCGCGCGTGGAACAAAACGCGCCGTCGACACGGCCTGTCGTCGTTAGACGGACGGACGGCGAGCTACCCATTGCTCGCCGTCCACAGGCCCGCGCCTACGGTGGCCGGGGGCCACGACGTAGCCCTCAACGCCCGGGGCGTCTCCCGCGGCGGCCGGGAAGGAAAGCTGCTGCTCTCTCCTTCTCCCGCTCCGCCACCTCCTTCGCTAGCATCACTGCTTCGCAGAAGGTGGTGACGGCATCACATTCCGTCTCGCTCCGGACCATGGCTTCGACCAGGGCCGGACGCGAGAGGTCGCCGCCGCCTATCACCGCTACGAGGACACGGCGGTGCTCCGCCCAAGCAGGGCACACCTCCACGGTGTGCTCCACCGTGTCCTCCGGTCGATCCTCGCAGTGGCGTTTCCTCCCGCCCGATTCGGTGCAGGAACCTCCCGAACACACCGTGTCCGGTGAGGACCTGTGTCAGGCGGAAGGTGAGGACGCCGTGGCGTCTCTCAAGCCACTCCTCAAAGAGGGGTCTTATCGCCGCTATAGTGGCGTGCCCAGCACGGGGTTGCGACAGTCGCTCTCTCCATGTTGCCATGAGATCATGCCGGAAGTCTGTCCGCTGCGCGACAACTTGCCTCGGCAGCGGGGTTTCCCCCCGGCATAGTGCTTTCGCGCGCCATTCGTGCAGGCGCGCGAGGACTATCGCCTCCAGATCCCATGGCGGCAATCCGGCAAGGAGGCTCGCCGCATCGCGGGAGATCGTGCGGTAGCCGCAAACCATTTTTACGGCAACCACCCTTTGGGGCGCGTTCAGGTGATGGACGGCAAGCCGCGCCAAACCACGCGCCCACACCGGGGCCCCGTAAAGGGCCATGGACCGCACGATCCCCGCGTAGAGCCTCTGGCAGGAGGCGTTTGGCCCCCCCAGGTTCGGCAGAAGCCACCTGAAGGCAGCCAAATGTTCATCACTGGACTTAGTTAATGGACTTGAACAATAACAATTCAGGACACCGCACGACATGTAGTTAAAACCTACAGAGTACGTTCTCACAAAATACCAGCGTAAAATAGCAGCTAATGCTGCCGTGTTTCTTATAATGAGTTTAAAGAACCGGAGACCCTTTTTACTGGCAACAAGGCACTCCATCTTAATCCTCAAGGGTGGCAACGCAACATACTTTACACAACATGAAATGATTTAAAAAAGGTATACGAAAGTTATTTTTGAGAGCAAATGTTCATGACTGGACTTAGTTAATGGACTTGAACAATAACAATTCAGCTTTGTAAAGTTTGGAATAGATTGCATATTTATTACGCATGTACACACCGCATGTTCAGAGAGCGATGCCAAGAATTGAGCTCAATTCTGAATTCAGTATTGAATTGTAGAACTAAATCACTGAAACACTACACGGATTTCACGATCAACGGTTCGTGAAATCCGGAAATACAAATAGAATTGTTTAGTTAGTATATACTGGTTTTAATCACATTTCATTCAGCCATCTGTTACAGCCTCTATAAAAGTCTTAGACTTTTGAAAATAGTCTTCCCCCATAGATTGCCTTATAGGGATAATTAGGCATTGTTACCATGCTTGTCAGGTGGGCTAACAGCCGCAGTTTTTTTTATTATTTTGAGTTATTATTTGGAAGATGCTGCTGCCCATCTCTCTTTCAGTTTTCCTCTGTCATCTCTTACCCACGGGATGATATGGGATAGTGGATATTCTCACACTGCCACTACTTGGTTTATCGCGTTATAATGTTCTCTAGACCGAATTTCGGTCATTGCGTCCAGCCTCAACGGAGATTAGCCATCGGCGCGGGACAGGATTATAGTGCCCAAGTGTATGCGCAAACACAGGTGCACTCTCTATTACCTCATTCTCATAGTTCAATGGAAGGGTAACCCGACACGATATGAGAGAGATCAGGCGCAGGACCACCGGATTTAAGTGCTTTTCAAGGCATGGGGTTGAGACACCGATAACTTCCTGACTCGGGGCAGCTACTGAGAATTTCTCGACGGAAAAACTCAATAACTGATTTTTTGGCCTGACCCGGGATTCAAATCCGGGACCTCATGATCAGCAGTCACGTTTACAACCTTTGGACCAACGAAGCAGTCGCATTATATCGCATTATAGTTAAGTTAGTGTAAACGTTGTAGTGTTGTCGTAAAATAATCCATCACACCATATCGTCCTGTTGGTTTCGTTAGATGTTATTCAAGCAATGAAGGGACCCGATTTGGGCAATGCTACTTAGGTTGTGAGTCAAACCAAGACGCAGAGAGCGCCATTGAGAATAGCCACCCATCAATCAACCATCACGGAGACGCAATGCTGCAAAACACAACAAGCATCAATAAGACTATCTTCGGCTTACACCATCCCAACGTCCCCCATACAGTCCCAGCAGACATCACCACCTGCATACCTCTATCGACCAGAATCACAAGATGCGTCGAATCAGGCGCAACACAACCGCAGATCCATCACAAGAAGCAATACTGCAAGTAGCAGTAAGCATTAATGCAACTATCATACGGATGGCTCCCCCTCACAACACACCTACATGATCCCTATCGACTTTGGTAACAAAATTGATAATGTTGTTAACTAAAAATACCACCAACGTATCATAGTAGCACGCTACTAAGACATCAGTAGCTAAAACTCCACGTATCATAACGCTACTGCACTAAGACATGGAGTAGAGTATGCTTGCTGCACTTAAAAGTACTACAACACACTCACCCTAATCCGAAAGATAGCTGACGTATCATAACGCTATGCGCTAAGACGCCGCCCATAAACGGTAGAGGTGTGCGATGTCAACGGGCAAGTCGTATTGCTACAACAAATCCGCTTACCACCGGCACTAAGATGATATGTCTAGGACACATCGGTTAAAGAGTCCAAGTTTACCTTTGTCTCGGACGCTGTGAAGCAATCTACAGGCCACTATAATAATCCTTATCAAGTCCCATTTCTTTCAATATAATTCTATTACATATATGAGACCTGCCACATATATGCTATTATAAGTCTTATACATATGGGACTTCAAGTCATAACTCTGCTATCATAATGCTTATGCATCATTAATACCTTCTATATTAATGCATTTGTATCATAGACCTTACTATCATAGGTCCCTAATATAGGACTAATCATTGTGTCTAGTACTAGTAGTAGTCGGTCAGCCGACCAGCCCATATATGTACAACCATGGGTATATGTCTCCGGTAACGTCCCTCTTATAAGGAAACATAACATGAACACCCTCATTAAGTTAAGAAATTTTCCGATTAATACAAAAACACAAATGTTATTTATCTAAAAAATATATTATTGCGATATAATCGACTTGTACTTGTATTATTTTAATAAATTTTGAATATTTTAAACAGAATTTTAATAAATTTAGAGATTTTAAAGTCAATTTTGTGCGTTTACTATACTATAATATTCAATATCTAAGCTTTACGCACACCTAGCGTCATGTGACAAGATAAGTTGAAGTACATATATATATATATATATATATATATATATATATATATATATATATATGTGTGTGTGTGTAATAATATTGAGTCGTTATTCTCGAACAATGCCTATTGATCTCTGGGCGAATGATACTTATCGAATTTAGACTTACCAAGTTGTATAATTATTTTTAGTAAACATTGTTTCTTTTTTTTATGTAAAACTGGTATCGTGACGGCAAACGTCGTAACCCTCTTATGCCGTCATGCGTCTACGCACCCGCTCTCGTCTCGTGTGTGCGAGCACGTATACTATATCCCATTAAAAATATAACTTAAAAAAAACCAAGTCTCGCAACTTAGTTCATCTACCGTAAAAAGTTGTGAGATCCATGTAATACCAAGTCGGTCAATTTATTCAGTCCCTATATTAAGGGTCCTTCTGTCTTAAGTTATTACGTAATTAGCTGACCTAACAACATGTTATAGTGACTACATCAATACTAAAATTCTTTTATGTTTTAAATAAATAAATTGACTTGGCGAAGAGTTTCGAGGATATACCGTCAACTTGTATTGAAATCAACGTTGCATCAATCTCGTTCTCCAAAGAAAGTTTTGTGTTCTCTTCATCGATCACTAATAAGATGTTTAAAATATTCTTGCAATTTATTAAATTACATTTCATTAACTTTAAACAAAATTTGACTATTTAATTATTAACAATTTATATATATCTAAAGTCCATAAAAAAAAATAAAATTCGGTGTAACTTACAATTCTCAAGTCTCCTATTGTGATACTAAATGGAACCATGAACTGGAAGCTTACTCGTTTAACGATTCTAAGTAATTTCACTTGCTTGAGTTTTTACGTCTTTATAACGGTAAAAATCATGCTTTTTATCACCTTTGACACGGTCTTGGTCTCTGCTGAGTTAATTTTTGTCCTGTTATATTTTTTTCCTTTCCTCTTTACTCAGTCCACTAGGAAAGGGTCTGTATAAGGAGTAAGAATGTTTTTCCTTAATCGCAACCACAGATCATAGAAACAACTGTTGTTTCTATGATCTGTGATCGCAACGCTCATTAAGCAAATTGGCGACTGCATTCAAGTCAAATTAAAATTTTTATTTCGGTTTAGGATTATTTAAAGTACATCTATAGTTCCAGATATTTCACATGTTGCTTGATAAGTTGATGTAACGGCCAAACGATAACTGCATCAATCCTTGATTAAGGATTTAAATGAGTACTAAAACGAATTTCCTCTTTACCTGTAAAAGTTTTCGGTTTTCGTCACTCACCATATGAAACAGCAGCACAACGCTGCTATTTCATACTGTCTGTGCGAGCGTAGTTTTTCTGCGGTTAAACCGACCTATTGGTAATGCATATTGCGGTGAGGGTATTTTTAAAAACAACAACCTAACTCTTTTACCGTGTAGTGGCGGTGTAAGAATATCCAATACAAATTATCAACCCGTGGATGTCGTAAGTGGCGACATAGAGTCTTCCTAATAATGACTAAAAATAAAAAAACTGCGGTTGTCAACTGGCTTGCTGAACGTGACAACTGTGGCAAATATCCTTCTTATGAGGCAATCTATGGGGGAGGCCTATGTTCAGCAGCGGGCTTTACTAGGCTCTAACGCCTATGATATGGAAATGAGCTTTCTTTGCTGTACGAGCGATCGCGAACTTATTGCAACGACAATGTGAGTACCAAGTCTTCAGAAAATATAATTTTATATTTTATTTATAGAGATATATCTTTATTGAGGAGACGAAGACGTCATTTACATAATTTTATAGAGTTATTGCATGCCTTAAGCGCGAAGCGAATGTTCTACTAGGACCTAAAAATCAAGATCTCAAGGTTTTGTCTCATGACATCGTATCTAACAATCACATTGTACGTATAAATTATATAATAATTACATTGTCGGAAAGATAAACGATTAACAAAAAGTATTTCTATTTTTACATAAAATAAAAAAAAAATTGGCCAAGTGCCTGTTGGGCCACGCACAATGAATAAGTAGGGGTCCGTACTTGACCGTCACAACACGTGGGCTTTCTTGATAATGATCATAATAAGTGAGTTTGCGGTTTGACCGCTATAACGACTAAACATGGGTGATGATGATGAATAGTATAAAAAATCAGACTATCAAAAGTTCACTGCTGAACATAGGCCTAACCCCATAGATTGCCTCATAGAGATCCTCCCTTGGCCACGCTTGGCAGGCGGGTTGGCAAAAGAAGTGTTTTATTTTTTATTTGTTATAATGAATACAATGCTGCACATTTCCTGATTTGTTTCCCTCTATAGCCTATCAGGACACCCACGGGACGATATGGGGCAGTGGATTACCTTACCACTACACAGCACTCAGCACTCTCACATATTCCAGCGCGAGGTAAGCGACCCATTTAACTTGTAAGTAATAATAATAGTAATATCCTCCAGATCGAATTTTTGTCACAACCGCCATTCCCTACGAAGACTAGCCATCCACGCAGGACAGGATTATAGTGCCCGAGTGTATACACATGCACAGGTGCACTCTCTCGTAGCCCGATGAGACGACGAATCCGACACGCCCTGATTTAGGTTAGTTGCGGGACCAATGACTTAACGTGCTCTCTGAGACAAGGGAGTGAAACACCGCCAGCTTCCTTACTCCTGACTGCTACTGAGAATTTATAGACAGAGAAACTGATTTTTTTCTAACCCGGGACCCCTGATTAGCAGTAAGGTTTACTAAATGGTCTATGTTACATAAACATAAACATAACATAAACAATCACGCCTGTCACCCAGAGGGGTAGGCAGAGACTATGGAATTCCATTTGGCACGATCCTGACACACCTCTCTCGCTTCCTCCACATCCATATACCTACGCATACACGATCGTCGGTTAAAGGTACTCTTAATTTGGCCCATTTTCAATATTTCGCCAATTTGGTCGATAAACTTTCGCCTAGAGCGACCCTTCCGACTCTGCCATTCACCTCTGTAACATAAATTTGCTTTGTCACTCTTTCCTCATTCATTCTTTCTACATGACCAAACCACCGAAGCATTCCTTTTTTAATCCTAGTCACAACATCATCTTGCAAACCACACATTTCTCTTATCACACTATTTCTCACTCTGTCATTCAGATTCAGCCCTAGCATACTACGTAATGACCGCATTTCGACAGCATTTATTTTACTCTCGTGCTTCTTCTGCCACACCCAACTTTCACTACCATATATTAAAGTAGGCACTAACAGAGCATTGTGAATTGCCAAACGTGCCTTTTTGGACACATTCTGACTTTTCACAATAGAGTGTAGAGCCCCATTCAATCTATTTCCTGCATTAACTCGTCGTTCTTTATCCTTATCATATCTACCATCCCTGCTAAACACACATCCCAAATACACAAACTCATCTACTTGCTCTACCAACTCCCCTTCTATTCTTATTTCACATATCGTTTTACTTTCTTCTTTTTCAAAAACCATAACTTTCGTCTTACTTGCGTTCACTTTCATTCCCTTTTCTTTTAATGTCCTGTTCATTAATGTAACCATCATTTGCAACTCGGCTGCCGACGACGCAAGTATGACTTGATCATCGGCGTACAAAAGGCATTTGACGGTTAACTCACCCATTCTTAACCCGCATTCTTCTGCTTTCAAATTTTCCAAACAACTGTCCATAAATAGGTTGAACAGCCACGGGGAAGCCACACAGCCCTGTTTGACACCTTTATGGATGCCAAACCAGTCCGAGTAGGCCCCGTTGATCCTGACACAAGGACTAGAGTCCCTATATAGAGACTTCAATGCCTGTATCAAGCCAGCGCTCAACCCAAATGAGTTCAGTGTTTGCCATAACACATCCCTGTCCACTCTGTCATAAGCCTTCTCCAAGTCCATGAACGCACAAAAAACTCTTTGGTTTTTGGCCAAAAACTTCTCCGCGATCATGGGCATGGAAAAGACCTGATCCGTACATCCCATTCCCTTTCTAAATCCCGCTTGCACATCCCAAATTTTTCCATCAGTTTCTTTCATAACTCTTTCAATTAGTACCTTAGCATACAGTTTTCCCACAATGCTAAGAAGGCTGATACCACGGTAGTTTTTACAGTCCTGCTGTGATCCTTTTCCTTTATATATTGGGACTATCACGGCTTTGCACCAGTCTCCCGGTACACGCTTAAGTTCCCAACATAAATTAAACAAGGTGCACAGCAGGCCCGCAACCACACCCTTTCGAGCCCTTAGCATCTCGAGTGATATTCTATCATATCCGGCTGCCTTACCTGCTTTCATGCTTTTCATTGCTTTCATTATTTCATCTATACTTATATCTCTATCTATTTCCTCTTTTACCGGAATTTCTATTTCATTTAATTCAAACGTCTCATCACTCATAAACACGCTTTCAAAGTATTCCTTCCATCTCCTTAAACTCAAAACTTCGTCATTCAGAATAATGCCATTCTGGTCTCGTAAAGCATTCATTCTAGGCTGTTCTGAATGTCCCCTGGTAGTTCTTACGAGTTTTCAGAACATTTTAATGTTTGCCTGGAAGTAATCCGATATTCTTCTATCATTCTTATCCGTTCTTTCTTGCTTTTTCCTTTCAACTACTTCTTTTACTCTCTTATTTACGTGTCTAAAGACTGCCTTTTTCCTTTCAATATCATCATTCATACTGCTAGAATTACTAGCCTTGGTTGCTAGTAAATCTAGCCATGCTTTCTTCTTTGCTTCAACTTCCATCCGTACCTCATCATCCCACCATAACGTGTTAATTTTCCTTTCATTCGTTCTCTTACTGACACCATGTACTTCGGTAGCTGCATCCACTAAACCTTTCTTGACATTATACGACACAGTCTCCAAGTCTAAATCATTCATACACAATTCAGCCATACCACTTATATTTTCTCTCAATCTATATTTGAACTTCTCTCTCACACCTTCATCTTGTAACCTCTCTGTTCTTATACGCTGTAACGCAGTGGTAGACACAGATGTCCGATGCCTCCAACGTCTGAAAAGACCATTAATTCGGCATAAGACCAAGTTATGATCCGTCCCTACGTTAGAGCCCCGATAAACCCTTGTATCTACCACCGCGCTCCTCATTCTTTCATCAACAATTATGAAATCTATCATACTTCTATCATCACCTCTTTCCCATGTATACGTGTGAATCTTCTTATGACGAAAGAAAGTGTTCATCACAAAAAGACTCTTTTCCACGCATACGAAGAGAAGGTTTTCACCATTCTCATTTATACTTTCATCACCAAACGTTCCCAATATCCTTTCATAACCAAGCCTCCTCACCCCAACCCTTCCATTAAAATCGCCTAATATCACAATATTTTCATTAACCTTGCATTTTATTAGCACCATCCTTACCAACTCCCAAAACTGCTCTCGGATATAAGTGGGCTTAGACATGTCTGGGGCGTAGACCCCTACAACAAACAACTTCTTTAAGCCCACTTTCATTCGTATCCATAGCAGTCTCGGGCTTACACATTCATACTCTTTCACACAATGACCCATTCTTTCTGAAAGGATGATACCGACTCCCTGGCATGCCCGCTCGGTCTCGTCTACACCAGACCAGTACGCGGTATACATGCCATGTGTAGTGGCATCCTTTCCCTTCCGTTTCGTCTCATTTACACATAACACGTCTATTCCTCTATCATGCATCATATCGCATACTTCATCCATCTTATCATTAATTCCTCCACATACATTCAATGTAGCCAGACGGGCTTCCGCAATCCACTTTTCGCCCCTCCGGGAGACAGAACGTGACGGGTGGCGAACCTCGTCGCCGGTTTTCCTCCCGGCGATTCTTCGCACCCCTGCCCCATTAAAGGGGCGCCGGGAACTCGGGGCCATACTGTATATGTTACATATACAGAAATATTTTGCAATAATCGGCCAAATTTTCGGAAAAGGTTCAGAATAAGTAATATAGGCAAATGTTGAACAAAATTATTCAAAAAAATGTCCAACAGTCTGTCCTCTTTATCTTTTAAATTCAAAATGCATTATTTGATTGATTTTCGTGTGAACGCACACATTCGTAATGGTCGATCGGTAGGCAAAAACTTAGTAATAATTTCAATGTATAAAAGTAGTCTTATTTACTCGTATTTTCAAAAACTGCAATAACGGCATATCATTATTTTTATATTTCAATTTAAGTTTAAGAGGAGAATGGGATTTTTGAGCCTAAAGTTAACTAATTGGTTTATACTTTAAGAAATTGGCCATATTTTTCTAATGGAAAATCCAAAAAAGTAGCTTTTTTACAATCTAGAATTCGAAAAAAATAATAAAATAAGAAATAAGTTAGAAAATCGATTGTAGTGTATTCTTTATGTCAATAAATCGAGTACCATAAAGAATACACTAGTGAAATTCTCGTTTCCGAACGTTATCTTTCAATATAGGACTTCTTATATTGAAACTTGACAGTTGGAACTTCAGACTGTTTTCTTAAAAGAAAAAGACAGATTTTAAATTCGATTTGAAACGAGCGCAATATATTCGATTCGCGATTAAATTGAGCATTTTAATGATTATTTTCGATTATTTTTCTGTGTTTACCAGGAAGATAAAAATAATTGCGTACATATCTACAGAATGATAACAAATAATACATAATATCAACATTCCAACAAGTAACAGTTACAATTAAGTAATCGATCTCAGATATCCCTAATATTCACTTCATTTAGTTGTTGTTGTTTTAACTTTCATTAATCGTTTCACTATTTCGTTTCATTTTCCACAGCTTTTTTAGTGATTTTATACTGATCCTGCTTTTATATCTGCAAGTAATTATTGTGAAAAAGAGCCTATTACAGTGTAATAACAGTGAAAAATCACCTGTTACAGTGTAGGTAATACATAATCTCACTTTTACTTATCCTACAATAACTCAGCTCCTAGACTGACAAATCTTGCCAGATTTTCAGCTATGGATTGTTTATATATACGCTTTCAAATGGTCCTACTTTCATCTTGTTAACACTTGGACCCAAGAATGTATGGAGACGTCTCCTTCTCCTTTGACTACTCTTTAAAAAAGTATAACGAGGCAGTAATATTACTTGTAACGAGGTATTTACGCCTCAGGGTTACATAGTGTTAGTGCATCTCCCTTAATCCTTAACCGAGGATAAAAGTAGATGTCTATGTTAATTCAATTTCTATCATATTAACTGCGAGCCCAATTGTCACCCTTGAATAAAAATGGGCGCAAGCTATTTACTCAAACAGTTCAGCTAAGAGACTTAACCGTAAGTGAGATGTAGTGAGATATTCGTTAAAAAAATAACAGGTCAAACAAACAACATAATATCAAATGTCCATATTATATATTCCATTTTGCACAAAGAAAATACCCGATTCAACTTTTGCCGCTTTTTTAATAACAAATAATCTATTAGATATTTTTTATCATAAATTAAATAAGAAAGCCATTTTAAGTGAACATCCGGGCCCCAATTTTAATTAAAAATTATTCCCGGAAAGATTTTAAATATTCTTAATTCTATCTACAAGTGATCACAAAAAATAATTTTGGAAATGAAGTTAAAACAACCGAAGTTCAGTAAAGTTTGTAGCTATAAGTCAGTGACTTAACAATGTTAGCCGGGATTGGCTTTCTAAAATTCAATTATTACTTACAATTACTTAAAAGTTTCTTTCACCGAGATTATGAAAGAAGATATTTTGAGTTTAAGTATTTTCTGTTCATGCAAAATAATTTCAACTTTAAAGCAGTAATTTGAAGATAATCTTTATAAATATAATCCATCCATCCATCTATGTACATATAACAACCTGCCAAGCTTGGCACAATTTTAATAGTGGGTTGTAACCTTACGAATCCCACAGGATGTTATGGGGTGGTGGATATTCTTACACTACCACTACAAGCATAATAATATGCAGTATTTATTCCAATAAATGAAATTAAAATGTTTAATTATCAAATAGTCAACTAGTATACAACACTTAGCCTTGGGGGCGAGAAAAGAATCAGCCCTCTTATAACCAGCGGCCACGACAGATACAGTTTCTTTAGAAACGTAACCGCACATAGACTCCATACACCGATAGTCTCTACAGCTAATGGTACACATATATAATCAACTCATGTTGGCGTTACTTAGTTCAGCCAGCTCTGACGCTGTTTACGACGCCGCCATTTTATGTGTATGATTTATCACGTGCTCGGCGGTAAAGGAAAACACTGTGAGTAAACCTACATGATAGACAAATAAAACAAATTGGTACAGCGTGGTAGACTCTTTGGTAGCTGCAAATCCACTCAGAAATAAGAGGAGGCCTGTTCCCATTAGTAGAACACATTATAAAGGCTGTATCTTACTTTTACGTGATAGATCCATGTTACAGCCATATTATGGTAGTAAAACGAATGGGTCGGCTCGACCGGGGATGGAGTACGTTCTCACAAAATACCAGCTTAAAATAGCAGCTAATGCTGCCGTGTTTCTTATGATGAGTTTATAGAACCGGAGACCCTTTTTACTGGCAACAAGGCACTCCATCTTAGTCCTCAAGGGTGGGAACGCAACTTACTTTACACATCATAAAATGATTTAAAAAATGTATACTAAAGTTATTTTTAGAGCAAATGTTCATGACTGGACTTAGTTAATGTACTTGAACAATAACAATTCAGCTTTGTAAAGTTTGGAATAGATTGCATATTTATAACGCATGTACACACCGCATGTTCAGAGAGCGATGCCAAGAATTGAGCTCAATTCTGAATTCAGTATTGAATTGTAGAACTAAATCACTGAAACACTACACGGATTTCACGATCAATGGTTCGTGAAATCCAGAAATACAAATATAATTGTTTAGTTAGTATATACTGGCTTTAATCACATTTCATTCAGCCATCTGTTACAGCCTCTATAAAAGTCTTAGACTTTTGAAAATAGTCTTCCCCCATAGATTGCCTTATAGGGGATAATTAGGCATTGTTACCATGCTTGTCAGGTGGGCTAACAGCCGCAGTTTTTTATTATTTTGAGTTATTATTTGGAAGATGCTGCTGCCAATCACTCTTTCAGTTTTCCTCTGTCATCTCTTACCCACGGGATGATATGGGATAGTGGATATTCTCACACTGCCACTACTTGGTTTATCGCGGTATAATGTTCTCTAGACCGAATTTCGGTCATTGCGTCCAGCCTCAACGGAGATAAGCCATCGGCGCGGGACAGGATTATAGTGCCCAAGTGTATGCGCAAACACAGGTGCACTCTCTATTACCTCATTCTCATAGTTCAATGGAAGGGTAACCCGACACGATATGAGAGAGATCAGGCGCAGGACCACCGGCTTTACGTGCTTTTCAAGGCATGGGGTTGAGACACCGATAACTTCCTGACTCGGGGCAGCTACTGAGAATTTCTCGACGGAAAAACTCAATAACTGATTTTTTGGCCTGACCCGGGATTCAAATCCGGGACCTCATGATCAGCAGTCACGTTTACAACCTTTGGACCAACGAAGCAGTCGCATTATATCGCATTATTGTTAAGTAAGTGTAAACGTTGTAGTGTTGTCGTAAAATAATCCATCCCACCATATCGTCCTGTTGGTTTCGTTAGATGTTATTCAAGCAATGAAGGGACCCGATTTGAGCAAAGCTACTTAGGTTGTGAGTCAAACCAAGACGCAGAGAGCGCCATTGAGAATAGCCACCCATCAATCAACCATCACGGAGACGCAATGCTGCAAAACACAACAAGCATCAATATGACTATCTTCGGCTTACACCATCCCAAGGTCCCCCATACAGTCCCAGCAGACATCACCACCCGCATACCTCTATCGACCAGGATCACAAGATGCGTCGAATCAGGCGCAACACAACCGCAGATCCATCACAAGACGCAATACTGCAAGTAGCAGTAAGCATTAATGCAACTATCATACGGATGGCTCCCCCTCACAACACACCCACATGATCCCTATCGACTTTGGTAACAAAATTGATAATGTTGTTAACTAAAAATACCACCAACGTATCATAGTAGCACGCTACTAAGACATCAGTAGCTAAAACTCCACGTATCATAACGCTACTGCACTAAGACATGGAGTAGAGTATGCTTGCTGCACTTAAAAGTACTACAACACACTCACCCTAATCCGAAAGATAGCTGACGTATCATAGCGCTATGCGCTAAGACGCCGCCCATAAACGGTAGAGGTGTGCGATGTCAACGGGCAAGTCGTATTGCTACAACAAATCCGCTTACCACCGGCACTAAGATGATATGTCTAGGACACATCGGTTAAAGAGTCCAAGTTTACCTTTGTCTCGGACGCTGTGAAGCAATCTACAGGCCACTATAATAATCCTTATCAAGTCCCATTTCTTTCAATATAATTCTATTACATATATGAGACCTGCCACATAAGTCTTATACATATGGGACTTCAAGTCATAACTCTGCTATCATAATACTTATGCATCATAGATGCCTTCTATATTAATGCTTTTGTATCATAGACCTTACTATCATAGGTCCCTAATATAGGACTAATCATTGTGTCTAGTACTAGTAGTAGTCGGTCAGCCGACCAGCCCATATATGTACAACCATGGGTATATGTCTCCGGTAACGTCCCTCTTATAAGGAAATATTACATGAACACCCTCATTAAGTTAAGAAATTTTCCGAGTAATACAAAAACACAAATGTTATTTATCTTTATTATTGCGATATAATCGACTTGTATTATTTTAATAAATTTTGAATATTTTAAACAGAATTTTAATAAATTTAGAGATTTTAAAGTCAATTTTGTGCGTTTACTATAATATTATAATATTCAATATCTAAGATTTACGCACACCTAGCGTCATGTGACAAGATAAGTTGAAGTACATATATATATATATATATATATATATATATATATATATATATATATATATATATATATATATGTGTGTGTGTGTAATAATATTGAGTCGTTATTCTCGAACAATGCCGATTGATCTCTGGGCGAATGATACTTATCGAATTCAGACTTACCAAGTTGTATAATTATTTTAGTAAACATTGTTTCTTTTTTTATGTAAAACTGGTATCGTGACGGCAAACGTCGTAACCCTCTTATGCCGTCATGCGTCTACGCACCCGCTCTCGACTCGTGTGTGCGAGCACGTATACTATATCCCATCAAAAATATAAATTGTAAAAAAAAAAAACAAGTCTCGCAACTTAGTTCATCTACCGTAAAAAGTTGTGAGCTCCATGTAATACCAAGTCGGTCAATTTATTCAGTCCCTACATTAAGGGTCCTTCTGTCTTAAGTTATTACGTAATTAGCTAACCTAACAACATGTTATAGTGACTACATCAATAATAAAAATCTTTTACGTTTTAAATAAATAAATTGACTTGGGGAAGAGTTTCAAGGATATACCGTCAACTTGTATTGAAGTCAACATTGCATCAATCTCGTTCTCCAAAGAAAGTTTTGTGTTCTCTTCATCGATCATTAATAAGATGTTTGAAATATTCTTGCAATTTATTAAATTACATTTCATTAACTTTGAACAAAATATGACTATTTGATTATTATCAATTTATATATATCTAAAGTCCATAAAATAGAAATAAAATTCGGTGTAACTTACAATTCTCAAGTCTCCTATTGTGATACTAAATGGAACCATGAACTGGAAGCTTACTCGTTTTACGATTCTAAGTAATTTCACTTGCTTGAGTTTTTACGTCTTTATAACGGTAAAAATCATGCTTTTTATCACCTTTGACACGGTCTTGGTCTCTGCTGAGTTAATTTTTGTCCTGATATATTTTTTTCCTTTCCTCTTTACTCAGTCCACTAGGAAAGGGTCTGTATAAGGAGTAAGAATGTTTTTCCTTAATCGCAACCACAGATCATAGAAACAACTGTTATTTCTATGATCTGTGATCGCAACGCTCATTAAGCGAATTGGCGACTGCATTCAAGTCAAATTAAAATTTTTATTTCGGTTTAGGATTATTTAAAGTACATCTATAGTTCCAGATATTTCACCTGTTGCTTGATAAGTTGATGTAACGGCCAA
This sequence comes from Parnassius glacialis, assembly GCA_033319125.1. Classification (NCBI taxonomy): domain Eukaryota; kingdom Metazoa; phylum Arthropoda; class Insecta; order Lepidoptera; family Papilionidae; genus Parnassius; species Parnassius glacialis. The sequence continues at coordinate 11,230,807 of JAVANC010000023.1, read as the reverse complement.
ACGATAACTGCATGAATCCTTGATTAAGGATTTTAATGAGTATTAAAACATATTTCCTCTTTACCAGTAAAAAAGTCAACGGTTTTCGTCACTCACCATATGAAACAGAAGCACAACGCTGCTATTTCATACTGTCTGTGCGAGCGTAGTTTTTCCGCGGTTATACCGACCTATTGGTAATGCATATTGCGGTGAGGGTATTTTTAAAAACAATAACCTAACTCTTTTACCGTGTAGTGGCTGTGTAAGAATATCCAATACAAATTATCAACCCGTGGATGTCGTAAGTGGCGACATAGAGTCTTCCTAATAACGACTAAAAATAAAAAACTGCGGTTGTCAACTCGCTTGCTAAACGTGACAACTGTGGCAAATATCCCTCCTATGAGGCAATCTATGTTCAGCAGCGGACTTTACTAGGCTCTAACGCCTATGATATGGAAATGAGCTTTCTTTGTTGTACGAACGATAACTTATTGCAACGACGATGTGTGCACCAAGTCTTCAAAAAATATAATTTTATATTTTATTTATAGAGATATATCTTTATTGAGGAGACGAAGACGTCATTTACATAATTTTATAGTGTTATTGCATGCCTTAAGCGCGAAGCGAATGTTCTACTAGGGCCTAAAAATCAAGATCCCAAGGTTTTGTCTCATGACATCGTATCTAACAATCACATTGTAAGTGTAAATTATATAATAATTACATTGTCGGAAAGATAAATGATTGAAAAAAAAAGAATTTCTAATTTTACATAAAATAAAAAAAATTGGCCAAGTGCCTGTTGGGCCACGCACAATGAATAAGTAGGGGTCCGTACTTGACCGTCACACACGTGGGCTTTCTTGATAATGAGCATAATAAGTGAGTTTGCGGTTTGACCGCTATAACGACTAAACATGGGTGATGATGATGAAATAATGTATAATACAATCAGACTATCAAAAGTTCACTGCTGAACACAGGCCTAATTTTGTTGCCAACTCTCTATGAGACAGTATATAGATATTGTCTCATAGAGAGTTGGCCACGCTTGAAAGGCGGGTTGGCAACCGCAATGTTTTATTTTTTATAATGAATACAATGCTGCACATTTCCTGGTTTGTTTCCCTCGATAGCCTATTAGGACACCTCCGTAGGTGATGATATGGGGCAGTGGATTAGCTTACGACTACACAGCACTCTCACATATTCCAGCGCGAGGTAAGCGACCCATTTAACTTGTAAGTAATAATAATAGTAATGTCCTCCAAATCGAATTTTGGTCACAACCACAATTCTCTACGAAGATTAGCCATCCACACAGGACAGGATTGTAGTGCCCGAGTGTATGCACAAGCACAGATGCATTCTCTAATCGCTCCCTCTTCTAGTCCGATGGGACGATGAATCGGACACGCCCGGAGAGAGGTCAGTTGCTAAACCCAATGACTTTAGGTGCTCTCTGAAATACGGAAGTGAAACACCGCCAACTTCCTTACTCCTGACTGCTGCTGAGAATTTCTAGATAGAGAAGCTGATTTTTTTCTAACCCGGGAACTCATGATTAGCACCAATGTTAACAACATGGTCTGTGTTACATATACAGAATTATTTTGCAATAATCGGCTAAATTTGCAGAAAAGCTTCAGAGTAAGTAATATAGGCAAATGTTGAAGAAAATCATTCAAAAAATCTCAAGCATTCTGTCCTCATTATCTTTTAAATTCAAAACCCGTGGTAATAATAATGCATTATTTCATATGATTTTACTGCGCACGCACAAATTCGTAATGATCGGTCGGTAGGCAAAAACGTTGTAGGCCCTAAATCTCATTCAATTTATACAAATAAATAAAATTGAAGTGTCTGTTTGTAATGTCAAAATTACAGCTTTTTACTAAATGCATATGAAAGTATATACGGTACTAATAACAAAAATACAATTTTTAAAGTTTTTGTCTGTCTGTCCGTCTGTCTGTCTGTCTGTCTGTTTGTTCCGGCTAATTTCCTAAACGGCTGGACGGATTTTAACGGGATTTTCACTGACAGATAGCTGATGGCACAAGGAGTAACTTAGACTACTTTTATTTTAGAAAAAGAATTAGGGTTCCGCGCAAAAAAATTAAAACCCCAAATAACACACGGTCGAAGTCGCGGAGAACAGCTAGTTTGGAATAAATTCAAAGTATAAACGTAGCCTTATTTACTCGTATTTTCAAAAACTACAATAACGGTATATCATTACTTATATATTTCAACAATGTGGCTCTACCACTGTACAAAAAAAACAATTTTTTGTACAGTGGTAGAGCCACGCGGCAGCTTTTGCTGTCGCACGGATGGGCCGGCTCGAACCGGGGTAGTACCACGACCTCACAGAATACCAGCGTGAAGTAGAGGTTTACCTCTGCGTTTCGCTTGGTGAGTGCAGGTGGCCGGAGGCCCTTTTTACTGGAAATGAGGCATTCCATCTTAGTCCTCACGGGTGACAACGCATCTGCATTTTGATTCGCAAACGAGGATAGATGTAGATGTCTATGGGCCACAGCAACCACTTACCATCAGGTGGACTGTGTGCTCGTTTGTCACCCTTATCCGATAAAAAAAAAAACTTTTGTTTAAAATTTGGCTACTCTTTAAAAAATAACCCTGTATAACTAGGCAGTAATTTTACTTGTAACGAGGTACCTACGCCTCAAGGTTAAATTGTGTTAATGCATCTCCCTTCATCTTTAAACGAGGATAATAGTAGATGTCTATGTAAATTCAATTTCCATCATATTAACTGTGTGCCCAATTGTCACCCTTGAATAAAAATGGTCGCAAGCAATTTGAAAAATACTATATTAGATATTTTTTATCACAAATTAGAGAAGAAAAAGAAAAATGAAGTGAACAACCGGGCCCCAATTTTGATTAAAATTTACTCCTGGAAGGATTTTAAATAATATTAATTTTATACAAAAGTGATCACAATAAATAATTTTGGAAATGAAGTTAAAACAACCTAAATTCAGTAAAGTTTGTTGCTATAAGTCACTGACTTAACAATGTTAGCCGGGATTGGCTTTGTAAAATTCAAATTATTACTTACAATTTCTTAAAAGTTTCTTTCACCTAAATTATGGAAGAAGATATTTTGAGTTTAAAATTTTCTGTTGATACAAAATAATTTAATCTTTAAAACAGTAATTTCAAGATAATTCTTTATAAAAATAATCCATCATCCATCTATGTACATATAACAACTTGCCAAGCTTGGCACAATTTTAATAGTGGGTTGTAACCTTACGAATCCCACAGGATGTTATGGGTAGTGGATATTCTTACACCGCCACTACTAGCATAATAATATGCAGTATTTATTGCAATAAAACAAACTAAAATCATAAATTATCAAATAGTCATTCTCCCGGTGGTATAGTGCGAAGAACGCTAGCCGCATTTGCTCGCTCAATAGCTATATTTCGCCTTGTGGCGAGAAAAGAACCAGCCTTCTTATAACCAGCGGCCACGACAGATACAGTTTCTTTAGAAACGTAATCGCACATAGACTCCATACACCGGTAGTCTCTACAACTAATGGTACAAATATATACTCACCTCATGTTGACGTCACTTACTCAGTTCAGCTGGCTCTGACGCTGTTTATGATGCCGCCATTTATGTGTATGATTTATCACGTGCTCGGCGGTAAAGAAAAACACTGTGAGACACATGATACACAAATAGATACATGATAGACAAATAAAACGAATTGGGACAGCGCGGTGGAGTCTCTTTCTTGGCTCTTAACCCACTTAGAAATAAGAGGAGGCCTGTGCCCATTGGTGGAACACATAATAAAGGCCGTAACTTTTTATTTACTTGATAGAATCCAAGATCCATTGTCCAGCTATACTACAGTTGTAAAACGAATAGGTCGGCTCAACCGGGGGATGGACTACGCTCTCAGAAAATACAAGCGTAAAATAGCAGCTAATGCTATCGTGTTTCTTATGATGAGTGTAAAGAACCGGAGACCATTTTTACTGGCAACAAAGCCCTCTATCTTTGTCCTCAAGGGTGATAACGCAACTTACTTTACACATCATGTAATGATTTAAAAAAACCGGAAAACTGCGAGTCGGACTCGCGCACCGAGGGTTCCGAACAAATCTGTAGGCATATAAGTTTAAAATTATTAAAAATATTTTTATTATATAATGTAACTAAAAATGTATACTTTTCGCAATTTTTCCTTTATCTGTGGTAAAAAACGTTGCTTCGTACCAAATTTCAAGATTCTGAGTTCACGGGAAGTACTCTGTAGGTTTTGATTCCCTTGCAAATGTCGAAAATTTGCGGCATAAACGGCTGTATCTTTTGATTGCGTTGGCTTAGAAGTCACAGCTCTAAGGGATTGTAGACTTGAATATTTGATATGAATTTCAGCTTGATACCTCTACGTGTTCCTGAGAAAAAGGGTCTTGACAGACATACAGACAGACAGACAGACAGACGGACGGACAACAAAGTGATCCTATAAGGGTTCCGTTTTTTCCCTTTGAGGTACGGAACCCTAAAAAGGTATACGAATTTGCTCTAAATATTTTTTTAGAGCAAATGTTCATGACTGGATTTAGTTAATGGACTTGAACAATAACAATTCAGCTTTGTAAAGTTTGAAATAGATTGGATATTTATTACGCGTGTCCACACCGCATGTCCATTGAGCAGTGCCAAGAATCGAGCTCAATTCTGAATTCAGTATTGAATTGTAGAACTAAATCACTGAACTAATCACTCTACAGATCAACGGTTTGTGAAATCCGGAAATACAAATAGAATTGTTTAGTTAGTATATACCGGCTTCAATCGCATTTCATTCAGCCATCCATTACAGCCTATATAAATGTGCACTTGTGAACATAGGCTTCCCCAATAGACTGCCTCATAGGAGAGTATTTGGCATCGTTACCATGCTTGTCAGGTGGACTAACAGCCGCAGTTTTCTTATTATTTTGAGTTGTTATCTGGAAGATGCTGCTGCCCATCTTTCTTTCAGTTTTCCTTTGTCGTCTCTTACCCACGTGACGATATGGGATAGTGGATATTCTCACACCGCCACTGCTTTGTTTACCGCATTATAATGTTCTCCAGACCGAATTTCGGTCACGGCGGCCAGCCTCAACGGAGTTTGGCCATCAGCGCGGAACAGGAATATAGTGCCCAAGTGTATGCACAAACACAGGTGCACTCTCTATTCCCTCATTCTCATAGTCCGATGGAAGGGTAACTTGACACGATGTGAGAAAGATCAAACGCAGGAACAACAGCTCCACGTGCTTACCAAGGCACGGGGGTGAGACATCGCTAACTTCTTGACTCGGGGCAGCTATTGAGAATTTCTAGAAGGAAAAACTCAATAACTGTGTTTTTGGTCTGACCCGGGATTCAAATCCGGGACCTCTTGATCAGCAGTCGCGTTTACAAACTTTGCAATAACGAGGCAGTCCCATTATATTGCATTATAGTTAAGTAGTGTTAACGGTGCAGTGTTGTCGTAAAATAATCCATCACACTATATCGTCTGTTGGTGTCGTTAGATGTTATTATGGGAGTACCAATAGATCTTATTGCTTTCGATAAATGTCAGTATAAGAGTCTCGTTTTCGCCAGACGTAAAATATCTAAACCAGCGATAGGGAGCAGCGTCAAATGTCGCGTCAGCTTCAGACGTCTGGTGCGACCGAAAATCCTAAATACAAGTGGCGATAAGACAAACCCTTCCAACAGAAGTAACTACCATCCAGCAATGGGTTTTAAGGCGTACAATAAATGAGGGGAAGAATTAGCCGATTTACAGGAGAATATTGTAATCTTTTACTCTAAACATCTTTATATTTTATAAATGTGAAGGCAAACGCGCATACAACTTTGCACACGTTCCTGCTTGCTGGTTGAGTGACGACCAACTATTGGTGAGAAATTATGCCATAAAATCTCAAATCCAAACGCCACGGGTTATGGGGTACAGAATTAAATATCATCATCATTACAGCTATTACAAGTCTACTGCTGAATATAGGTTTCTCCCAAGGAATGCCACAAACCATTGTACTGAGCATCCATCAACTTCTTTCATGTTTTACTTGGTTGTACTCCATGTAATGAGGGCTCGCCATACACTTCGCTTATGTAGGCTGCTACTCAAGGAACCTATCTTCCCCATCTGTCATCGATTCTTCGAGCTTTATTGCTGGCCCATTACCACTTCAGCTTATTAGAGTTACTCTAGTTCTACTGCGGATGTTATTGTTACGAATTCTATTACGCTGAAAAACTCAGAGCCCTTTGTATAGCTCGCTGTGGAAACAGCTTCCAGTGAAAGAGCACGTCTAAGATCCAAATGTCATCACTGACAACATGCACCGATTGTTAATTCATTTTTATAGGATAGAGTGACAAACGAGCACACAGTCCACCTGATGGTAAGTGGTTGCTGTGATCCATAGATATCTACATCTATCCTCAATAAAGACTGAAAATGCAGATGCGTTGTCACCCATGAGGAGTAAGATGGAATTCCTCTTTTCCAGTTCTCTACACTTACCATACGAAACACAGCAGTATTAAGCTGCTATTTTACGCTGGTATTCTGTAAGAGACTGGTCCTTCCCCGGTCGAGCCGACCCATTCGTGCTACAACTATACTACTAATATCATGGCTCTACCACGTAAAATCATCAATAAAATATCATTATGATATAAGCTTGTTAGGTTTGCACTCATCAACCTGTCTGCTTAGTGGTGAATATTTGTAAATCCACTAACATATGCACGTTAGTTTTTTCTTATAGAATAAGGGTGACAAACGTGCACACAGTCCACCTGATGGTAAGTGGTTGTAGCTCATAGACATCTACATTTATCTTCGTTTCCGAATTAAAATTCAGATGCGTTGTCAGCCGTAAAGACTAATATAGAATGCCTATTTTCCAGTAAAAAGGGGTAGTTCCCGAAATCTTGAAAAGGCTTTCGTCCAGCTTTGAACTTCAATCGTCTGAACAGGAGAAACTAATGTAATCAAATACGTTAAAGAGAAAGAAATAAAATAAAAAGCAAAACGTTCCTATAGTTTTAAAAATTTACTTTTAGATTAGTGACAAAAGCACTAAATTATTTCATCCACATGTCGAAGTCTTTGATATTTTGATATATTGTGTATCTTCGTTGTTTTAGTGGTTCATGAACATTATTAAGTAAACACGTAACGCGTTAACAAATCATGAAAAATTGCCGTCCATCGCCGTAACTAAAGTCGAATGCTGTGAAACTATTACCACATTAGAGAGTGAAGTCGTGAAATCAAAGTAATAACTCTAACACGTACTCAATACAAGAACTGTAATGAATCATTCTCATCATGTATGAATGTGTGTACACTGTAACTATGATTTGTATACAAAACAGTTTTTTATAGAATAAGGGTGACAGCCGTACACACAGTTCACCTTATGGTAATTGGATGCTGTGGCCCATAGACACTTACATCTATCCTCGATTAAAAATCAAGAAGCAGGTGTGATGTCACTCGCAAGGACTAAGATGGAATACGATTTAAAAAAGAATCTATTGTTATTTACACTCATCATACTAAACACAGCGGTATTAAGCTGCTATTTTACGCTGGGATTCTATGAGAGCGTGATTTTTCCCGATTCGAGCCGACCCATTCGTGCTACAATCCTAATGTAGCTGTAGCATAGCTCTACCTCTTGTAAATAATGGATCCTATTCTTATAAATTTTTACGTTTTTAGATTTAAGAAAAAAAACATTACCTCCACACTAGAATATTTCTCTATATCTAAGAGGCAGCTTACATACCTTAATTGCAAACCAATTACTTGTGTCATACAAACACTTTTAAATAAACGCCTTGTGTTGGCACAGTAAGAGAATCCACTTCCCCATATTATCAACCCACTGGTTTCCTAAGAGGCGACAAACGGAAATGAAACAGAAAATAAGCGGCAATATGTTCCAGATTACACCTAAAAATAATAAGAAAACTGTGCTTGCCAATTCACCTGCGTGGCAACTTTATCAAATTTGGGGGATATGATTATTTTTTCTACTATGAAACAAATTAAAGAGAAGACTGTTGATAAGCAAACTACCATTGAGAGGCTGTAATCAACGAATGAATATGTTATGTCACATCATATGCTGCGTACGGGATCTCGATCGTCGATCGCTACGATAGAGTTGCTAGACGATTAACCACTGCGTTACCGAATCAATTATGTTTAAATTTGATAACACGTTTAAACTTTAACTAGGAAGTCTAAATAAATTCCGTATCAATTTAAAACTCGTTCACGAGTAAGGACAAGAGAGAGCTTTGAAATTTACGAAAGAAAATGCTGAGGATAACTATCTGGGGTACGACACTTGCCAAGACCCGAGGCTATATAAATGTTGCAAGTCCCCCTATAGATAATTGAGTTGGGGCCATGCTATAAAATTTTGATTGCGTCCAAGAAAGTTATTATGCTTTAATTCATTTATGACTTAAGGAGTTACACCAAGTTCACAAAGATTGATTCATAGGTTGATTAGCATACGTTTTAACAATCAAAATATTTCAGCAAGTAGAGAACTATATTGTCATGTATATTTTTTAAATACTAGCGATGCTAATTTTCGCTTTAATCACTCCAGTACTAGGAGCACTACTACATCACTAGGAGTGGTTCACTACAGAAGTCGAACGGCGGATTCGAACCCAGGATCTTATAGGTTCGCGGTTCGCATTAGGCTACGGTCGCTTATAATGCTAGAATATTATTGATGGCAATCCCTCTTTCTTTAATGTCCGAATAAGGAAATGTACAAAAGAAATACTTTGGGAATTTCCTTCCATAAACATTTCTGGATTTCGATAGATACTTTTAATTACCTGAAGTAAAGTAAAGTTGCAGCCGATATACATCCCACGGCTGGTTTAAGAAAGGTACGTAATATTTGTGTCACAATAAATTTTAAATGCTACGGAAACAAAATATCGCCCAATTAATTACGCTTGAGAAGGGCCGCTTTTCGGATGTTTAAACGGACTTTTGAATTCAAAATAAAACACGACCAATTTACAACAGTACTCCAGTATACTTTCAAACCTAAGCACTGAAATATCATCATTAAGGTCGATACTTACTGGTTATAATGTCCTTTAGATCGAATATCGATCACGGCGACTGGTATCAACGGAGAAAATCCATATGCGCAGGATAGGATTATAGTGCACGAGTGCGTTCATGCACAGGTCTTCATGATGGGAATCTGACGCAATCGAAGAGAGGTCATACACAGGACCAACGGCTTTATGTGCTTTCCGAGGCACGAAGGAAATACACCATCAACTTTCTTACTCCGGGCTGCTACTGAGTATTTCTTGACAGAAAAATTCAATAACAGATTTTTGGATCGACCCCGAACTCGAACCCGAGACCAAATCATCAGCAGTCGCGCTTACAACCACAAAGCCAACGAGGCAGTTACCCAGTAATAGTGTATTCTTTTAATTTATGACCGCAAGAGGAATCTTAAAGTCGCGAAAGTGTTAATTTGTCATAGTTGGTAAGTTTAACAGTATCGTTTATTATAATGTTGTTATCAGAAATATACCGCTACCCGTCCTTTATCGCATTTCCCTCTTTCGCCTTTAATGACGCCTTAGGGATCGAGTAGAAGATTATCTGACGCCCACGCTGGTCCTCAACTAGCTCCTCACCTTCTTAGCATTTTACGTTTTAAGGTCTGACGTAAATAAGATGGTGTAACAGAAGGCGTTCGGAAATCGGTATATTTTTCTGGCATTTCCATTCTGACACCTACGAGATGAAGTGGATGGATTCTTGTGATAATGGCCTGAAGGGGATGATGATTTATTAACGTCAATAATACAATATATAGATTTTGTTCATGTTATTGGAATCGAAGTCGATGTCAACGTATATGTAATAATTCTAATAGTTAATTTTTGGATGTGATTTTCCATCCATCTATTCATTACAGCCTATAAAGTCCACAGCTGAACATAGTCTTTCTCTGATGACCATAACCTGTTACAATTTCCCTCCGTTGCCTCTTACGACAACCAAGAGACGATTTCCGTTGTATATTTTAATAAATCGTATATAAATCGTATATATCATATACTGTGGGCAGTTGAAGGTAAAACATCGTTTCAATTTTGTGGCTATTTAAAATTCAAAATATCTGTTTATAGTGCGAAACACTGCGACTAGTACATACGTGTATGTGAACCTTATATGACGGTGATTGTGTCTGTGTAATTACTACAATAAAATATCAAGAAATTGTGGAGTAAGAAGCATTTTAATATTTATAAAATCTTATAACTTCAATCTTCCGTACCTACCCCAACTCGCAATTCACTCGCTGTGACGTAGTACGGCAATATTTACTTGCTAATCTTTTCGCGCCTGGATAAAATAATTAGCACATACTAGTTAACAAACTTTGTCTAGTAAATTTTAAAAATTGTTTTTGGATTATTCTATTGCGCCTAAAATGGATAAACAATTCTGTGGAGCGTGCAGAGCATTAATATCTGATAAAAGATACATGACCTGCCTTGGTTGTAAACAGAAGTATGACCTTCAATGCGCTAATATCTCACCACAGCGGTATAGAGCGTTAAATGATGAGAATAAGCGTGATTGGAGATGCCTGGAATGTAAAAGTAAAATACCTAAGAAGGACAACACAAACACAATTATACGCCCATCTCACCAGACAGAGTCGGCAGTTCTCGATAATGCAGATAACTTGAATTTAACGTTGAGTAAAAAACTGATTTAACATTTGACTACATAACGGAAAAAAGTTGAAGGATGTCTTGGGGGCTGAAAGACCAGAATTAAGAATTGTTATTCAATCAAGCCTGAAGGAATTATCAGATCAGTTAACCACAATAAAAAACTAGTGTTTCGGATATCAGGAGTCTTCAATGTTTATTAATGGGCAATATGAGGATTTTCGCAAAGAGCTCGTAGAACTAAAAAAGCTGATTGCAACGACCACTTCTGAATTGAAATGTATAAGAGAAGAAAATAAAAGTCTAAAAAATAGTATTACTGCACAAGCTGCAAGGATTAAGGCATTGGAAGACGAAAACTTGAGACAACAACAGTGGACACGAATGCAGAATATAGAGATAACAGGGATTCCTGAGAATAAGGCCGAAGATACTAAACAAATAGTATTGAAACTCTCGCAGCATATTGGGGCTCCTATTCAGCAGACTGATATCGATTTCGCACACCGGGTCCAACCTCGGCGCGCTGTGAGTGCTGCCCGCGCACGCCCCATTGTTGTGCATCTAAGACAACGTGCCGTCAAAGACAAACTTATAGCAGCGGGTCGCAAGTATCGTACTCTGAATGCTAAGGATTTGGGAATGGGTGATGAGACTAACAGAGTTTATATCAATGAGCACCTTACAAAAGAAAATAAAATTCTTTTAAATACATGCAAACAAAAAGCCAAGGAGATAAATTATAAATTTGTCTGGACAAAAAACTGCCGTATCTTCGTTCGAAAGGACGAGGTCTCACCCCCTATTCCAATATCCTCATCAACCGATATATCCAAAATAATGTAAAACACTGTTTGATATTTAATAATTACTCACCTTTCAATGTATGCAATAATCCTCCCTTACACTTACATAAAATAATTTTACACTTCTCTACACACAACTCTATTAACACACTTATTGATTATGCAGTGCAAGAGTACCTCACAAGTATATCCTTTCCATGTGAACTACACTCCTATTTTAAACCAAAGCAATTTCTCGTAGTGACACATTTAAATGCTATTAAAAACTACGGCTTAACTTATAGTTATACATTGACCATTAAGGTTTGCGAATATTTATCTATATTAATTAATAACTATGTCTTAAAAATAATAGTTTATTTTTCCTTTAAATATTTAACATTTCATAGAGTGTACGTTTATCGATTTCACCACTCAACAACTACACTTCAACTACCCTGTCAGAAATGGATGAAAATAGTAAAAATAGTAACAACATTACATTGCTTTATCAAAACGTTAGAGGGCTACGAACAAAGACTAATACGTTTTATAATAATCTATTACTGTCTGAGATCGATGTAGTTATGATTTCTGAAACATGGTTATGTGATGGTATTTTGGACTTAGAACTAAGTGACGATAAATATAAAATTTTTCGTAGAGATCGAGGATCATTAGGAGGTGGTGTAATGTTACTTTGTAAATCAAAGCTACACGCGCGCATGAGACCAGAATGGAATAATACCGATCTGGAATGCATTTGGATTACCATTCCAGGAAGTAACATAGGCTCTTCGTATGACATACACATTTCGGTAGTTTATATACCACCTAATCATCAAATATCTTCGCGCATAAAGGACCTCATTAACACTGTTAGCTGTTAAATACGTGATAAATACCCAAATGACTATATAATTGTTTCAGGAGATTTTAATTTACCATGTATTGACTGGACTTTTGGAGACCCAGTTGTACGTAGGAAAGGATCAGTTGAAGTTCAAACTGCAGCATCTGTTCTTATATCTTTTTGTTCTTTCATAGGCCTTTCTCAATACAAAACACTCTTAAACAGTAGCAAGAACACTCTAGACTTAATCTTTTCATCTTTTCCAATAAAAGTTCAAAAATCTGAATTTGTGCTTGTTATAGAAGATGTATATCATCCAGCTCTGTACATATCTGCGACGGACATCTTAGTACCTTCACGTAGGCCTTCTTTTAGGACTAAATATCAATTTAAGCGAGCAGACTACCGTAGTATGAATGATTTACTTTTGAAACAAGACTGGGCTTTTATCACAAGGGAAACAAGTTTAGATCGTGTTACTGATAAATTTTACAGTATAATAAATGAATTAATTGAAAAATTCGTTCCTAAGATCCGATGTAGTAGTAATTATTCTTATCCAATATGATACAGCAGAGCACTAATTAACCTTATAAAAGAAAAGAGTAAATTGCACTCTAGTTGGAAGAAGCATAAAAATCCGATTGATTACGCAGACTTTTCGGAGCTGAGAAAACGACAAAAGATACTCCAGCAACAATGTTATAAACAGTACCTAGCACGCACTCAAGAGAACATTAAACATAACCCCAAAGCTTTCTGGAGTTATGTAAAGTCTAAGCGTAAAAACCATTCTGATTATCCTCAAGAAATGACATACGGAGACACTAAATTGAATAACCCAATAGCAATATGCTCGTCATTTAACGATTTTTTTAAAAGAAATTTTACTAAATCTATTGACAATAATTTGACTATACGATCCGATAATTTAAATTTAAATGTAATCCAAGATATTAAAATAAATTCAGAGAAAGTTGAGAGTTTAATTTGTAAGCTTGACATTACGAAAGGTGCCGGTAGCGATAAATTGCCTCCTGTATTATTTGTAAAATGTGCAAAATCCTTATCTGTTCCTATAGCACTATTATTCAATAGGTGTCTTCGCGATGGCTACTTTCCAAGTATTTGGAAGGAAGCTCATGTTGTACCTATACACAAGAAAGGGCTAAAGACAATAATTGAGAATTACCGGCCAATATCAATACTCAACGTGTTAAGTAAATTGCTAGAAAGAATCGTTCATATGCACATATACCCCATCATATTACCTTCAATACCCCCAGAACAACATGGCTTTGTGAAAGGGTGCTCTACAGCAACTAACTTGGGCGCATTTATTGATTATACTACCACAAATATGGATGGAGGGTCGCAAATAGATGTCATTTACACTGACTTTGAGAAAGCCTTTGATCGCGTAGATCACATCATATTACTACGTAAGCTTTTTGAGCTGGGCATACGAGGTAACCTTTTCAGGTGGATGGAATCATATCTGTGGAAACGATGTCAGGCAGTAGTCTTAGGAGGGTTCCGTTCTGACTTCGTGGAAATAACATCCGGAGTTCCACAAGGTTCTATTTTGCGTCCTCTACTGTACGTGTGCTATCTATATGATGTGGGTAAGTGTTTTCATAATGCTAAGTTTCTGATGTACGCTGATGACACTAATATATATATGAAAATCACTGATTATGTAGATTGCATGAAACTTCAAGATGATCTTGTGCGACTTGGTAACTATTATGTAGTAAATCGTATAGGAGTTAATGTCAGCAAGTGTCTTTACGTTTCTTTCACAAGGAAAAGAGAACCTACAAATTTCAACTACCAAATAAATCACTTTAATATAACTAAGAAAGAATTAGTGAAGGATCTGGGGATATTACTGGATTGCAAATTAAGCTTCTCAGAACATATTGAAACAATTACGCACTCGGCCTACAAAAGCCTTGGCTTCATCCTACGCGTAAGCAGACCCTTTACTGATATTAACTGTATTAAATTACTTTACTATTCTAATGTTAGAAGCGTCCTTGAATATTGTAGTACTGTATGGAACCCGCATTACACTGTTTATATAAATAACCTAGAACAAATTCAGCACAAATTCATGAGACATTTAAAGTATAGAAATTTGATTTTCACTAATAACTATGAAGAGTCTTGTAGATATTTCAATATTATAAGCCTTGAGGATAGACGTACTCTAATGGACATGACATTTTTGCATGGTTTATGTAATGGAAGTATTGACTGTGTAACTTTAGCTGATAGAGTTCTCTGCTTTTGTACTCCGAAACGTAGAACGAGACATACACCTTTGTTGGTGGTTGTTAAGACAAAGACAAACTATGCACAAAACTCTCTGGTGAATCGTTTACAAAAAGTTTATAATAAAAGATTCCACTCAGTTGATATTTTCCATTTCAGTAGGGATAAGTTTAAAAAGGATGTCTTGAAACTTCTGATGTAGTGAGGTTAGGTAACTCATTAACTCATACACACACACACACTCACACACACAAACACGCACACACACACACACACACACATGCCCGCGTGCGAGGGAGGCGCATACGAGCATTATGTATGTTGAAAATCTTTTGATTTTTCTTGTAATGTTTTCTAGATGTTTAAAAATATGTATTTTTAGTCCCAACTACTTTGTCTTCAACATGTCCGTTATAAATTGAAAATACTATTTAAATAATGTAAATCCGTTTTTGGCTATAATTTAAGATTATAAGATGTACGTACGATGTAACAAAGAGCTGTGGATTTAGTATGAAATAAAAAAAAATCTAGTTTATGTTTATTTTTTATTATTAACAAAATGTAACAAAGCATATATAACAATATAACATTTTGATTGTTAATCCCTATCCAACCGGCCCATTGCCACTTTAACATACTGATCCACTGAACTAGGTCCATTTCTCTTGTTTTTCTTACGCAATTTTATCGCGCAGAGAAATTTCGAGCATACGCCTTTCTTTACATATATACAAATATCCAAAGCTAAAGTTTGTATTTCAATAAATACTTTTTAATACGTGTGGGATGCACGCACGCGGTCCGTAGCTCCGCAGCTAAAAATTAAATAAACTTGTGGTTCTACATTATTTTAGCTTTAAAATTCTGTTACGACTGTTTCGAGCTTCTTGCTTATACGAGGCACGACATTGTTAGTATACTAAAGGTATTGGAAAAGTTTGCAAGTTTTGTGTGAGAATCTTTTCGAAATTGCTTCGAAATCGGATATTCTTACGAGGAAGGCATACAAATTGAATTGAATTATTTACGTGCGCATGCCAACATTTCAAACTTTAGAACTGCAGAAGTTTTCCTTTTTACAGAATTATAAAAAGGTTTCAATATACTTTTATGTTCTTTTATACAAGATTTTAGTGAACTTGGTTTCTTCGTGTGTCTTTTCGGTTCGAAATTTGTAATACATTTTTGAAACACTTGCTGACATCCGATTGAGATGAAGTTTGGCATACATATGTAACTTCGATGACAATGCATTTCAAGCGACGGTAGCCTAATACCAGGGTGATTCGTATACCACTTTTAACACTAGTAAAATGCAATAATGTGGTACCTCGGTGCCTATCTGATAATGGACCCACCCGCTTGCTAGCTCCAGTCAAGCCTATAACAACTCATTGTGAAAAAGGATTCTATATAATTTAATTTAGGCCAGTATAATTAAAGACAGTGAGGAATTCTATCTTAGTCTTCGAAGATGACAACGCACCTCGCCTTCTTTCATTGAAGTTAGAGATAGGTATCCAGGGGCTGCCAGATCCCACATCACATTAAAATAGATTGTAAGTGAACACTTTAATTTTAGAAAAAAAAATCTAGTCAAAATTTTTATGTGTAAGACTTCTTTGGAAAATGTCCTGAATCGCCTACCAAGCGTGGCGATAATGACAAATCCTATCTACAACGAGAGAGGTCAGCCGGCAAATTGACTCACTGAGATCAATCACCAATGTTTTAAGTCAAAAATAAAACTGCATTTTATTTTAATAAGTGAGAGCTTCCTCTGAAAAGTTTAATCTTAGTAAGAGCATGAAACAAAGTTTCCGCATTACATTTAGCTATTATGTGTTTTAGAAAATTAAATCAAATTACTGTAAAATAAAACTGAAGTTACAGTTATAAAGTGTTTTGAACTTGTTTGAAAAGTTATTTTCTAACTTCCAAGTATGACAATTCTTTTTCAGTCCCTAAAAGCCACTAAAAATCCATTACTGACGATTTTAAGTACGACTGATAACTATAAAATAACAAATTGATACATCCGAAAATTAATACTGTCCATCGTTATTCCTATTTAATAATGACACTAAAGAGTTTCCATGGAATTTATCTTGAAATTATGACATCTGTTTATATAAAGACTACTTCTTCTTGTTCTAAACTATAACTCCCTGAACAAATTAATGACTCCAAAAAAATTAACGACCAATTTTTGAACTTACCAGTCGGTAACGAAACAGTTATTACTAAAAACTTAATAAATCTAATCAAAACACTGGAACTCTACATACTGGTCTTAACAACTACTACAGAAATAGAAGTTAAAGTTATTATCAATAATATAAAGATCAAGTCAGAGGGACACGATATCATGGGGTGCGAAGTCAGAAGTCCTCCACGTGGTGCTTGGTAGTTGCGGGTCCCTCTCGATACGTCTGGAGGGAAGAGCAGCTACTGGGCCGGTGCACCCTGGGCGCGGCAGGAATCTTCCTCGAGAAATGAGAAGAAATTCTTACTCCTTGGGGAAGGTTACTGCCGCGGCTAATTATTCTGACATGGGTGGGGGTCCGTCCCGGACCAAACGGCGCGTTCCACTGCGTGACCCTCTGATCAGCAGAGGGCCATAGCAGAGGATGTGAGGGCGGGCTCGGTTGTGCACTTACCCTGGCCTCCGGGCAGACAGTGAAGGATTCATCCTTTGCTGTCACCGCCGGTCTCGTAATCCCAGTATCGAAGTGTCGTGGATCATGTCTCGCGGCTTTGATTGGGACCGAGGGTCTTGGCTTAACCGCCCGGACCGCGAGGGAGAAAACCTCTATAAAAAGTTACCCCGAATCTCAAGCGGCGACGCACCGCGAGGGGATGGATGGCTGACGGGGTTCTATGAACAAATCAGTCGATAGTGCGCTCCTCGCCAGGGTACCTGCAGACCCCCTGGCGAGTAATAAATCCTCTAAATCTGCTTACCTTGGTAAGGGGTCACTGCCAAGGTGGACCTTTAATTACTCCCATACTCGTGGGTACAAAAATGGAACAAAATCAAAATCAAAAAAACAAAACCGCCGGCAACGGCAACGTAGAGGAGAGGAGGAACGATGCGGGGACAGAGTCCGACGCCGCATCGAGCAGCGTGGGAGGCTCAGAGAGCTCCCGACACGTGGGACCTGGGGACCGCGGAGACCAGCAAGTTCTTCCGCAAGCGGTCCAGGCGGGATGGCGACCAGGGGGTCGGCATCCGGTGAAGAGGAGGTTTCGGCCCGGAAAATCCCCACCAACAGGCAGGGCGGGCTGAGAGGCAAGGGGAGGGAGCTCTCTGCCAATCAGAGGGCCCGAACGAGCGGCAAAGCTTGCCGAGGAGGGGCGCCACCCGGACGATACGGCTCGGGTCTCAGGCGAAGAGACGGATGCAACTGGCGGCTCCGAGGTGGAGCGTAAGGCCAGATTTGTAAAGGAGGTGAAGGCCGCGATCAAGGTCGTGGCCCACAAGCAAAAGGCCTCCTCGAAGTTAAAGGCCATTCCCGCGGCCTCCGCCTCCATCATGGAGGCTGCGGAGGCCAACTTTGTTGGGTCCGGGCCTAATGCGGACGAGGTGGCGAAGCTGCGGGCGGGACGTGGCCCGCCTGACATTCGCCATGGAGATTCTCCAGAAGGAGAATGAGAAGCTCCGCGCAGACCTGGCCAGTCTACGTGAGCCTGCCTCTCGCGCGGCGCCCCAGACGCACTGCCCAAGCCAGCCCGTGCGGTGGAGAACCAGGTTCTGAACCTGGTCCGGCAGGAGCTGGCTGCCTTCCAGCACGGTTCTCCGTGCTGGAGGGCATCGTCCTGCGCCCTCCCCTAGGGGCAAACAAGACGGCGGCGAGGCCGGCAACGGTCTCGTACGCGGCGGCCACGGCTGCAGCATCCAGGCCGGGGCCGTCCAGCCAGCCCTCGGACGGGGCTGCAGTTGCCCCTCCCCCTCCTGAAAAGCCGGTTCCGGCAAAATCGATACCGGCTGAACCGGCTCCGGCTAAGCCGGCGACGGGAAAGAGAGGGAAGGCGAAGGCAAAAAAGGGCAAGGCGGCAGCACAGGTGGTGGCTGCGCCAGCCCCCAGTGCCTACGGCGAATGGGCCAGCGCCAGCGGCAAGCAGCTGCCGCCGCCGCCACCGCCCCCCCAGTTCCTACACCTCCCGCGGCTGAAGCCGGTTGGCAGGTTGTCGGGGACAAAAAAAAGGGGAAGAAGGCAGCCAAAAAGGGCAAGGAGCAGGAGCGGCCAGCGCCAGTTTCAGGGCGCGCAAGATCGCGGCTAGGCTCCGCGCCCCGAAGACCGCAGCTGTAGTGATTACACTACAGCCGGACGCGGAAAAGAAGGGCGTTACCTACCGCGATCTGCTCGCGAAGGCGAAAGAGGCGGTGGATCTCGGGGAGCTCGGGATCACCGGGGGCCTCCGGCTCAAAGTCACCCAGACGGGGGCCCGTATGCTGGAGATTCCTGGGGAATCCAGTGGCGCGACCGCGGACGCTCTGGCTGCGAAGCTCAGAGCGTCCCTGAACGCGGACGAGGCCCGAGTGTCCAGGCCCGTCAGATGCGCAGACCTGCGCATCATGGGTC
Organism: Parnassius glacialis; assembly: GCA_033319125.1. NCBI lineage: Eukaryota > Metazoa > Arthropoda > Insecta > Lepidoptera > Papilionidae > Parnassius > Parnassius glacialis. Next base: position 11,211,488 of record JAVANC010000023.1, on the reverse strand, counting down.
TGGACGACTCGGTATCGGAGGAGGAGTTGGTGGCCGCCGTCGCCAGGTCCGGGGGGTGCACTACTGACCAGGTCAGGTCAGGCGCTATACGCCCGGACCAACAGGGTATGCATGCCGCCACGGTGTGCTGCCCTGTTACGGCGGCCAAAGCCATAGTGGAGGGCCGAAGGCTTCTGGTGGGCTGGGTCTCAGCGCAGGTTAAGCTGCTGGAGCCCAGACCTCTGAGGTGCTACCGCTGTCTCGTGGGACATCACGTGTCAGTGAAATGCGCCTCGGAGGTTGACCGCAGTGGCCTTTGCTTCCGCTGCTGTCAGCCCGGACACAAATCGGCGACCTGCTGCGCCACGCCGCACTGTGATGCATGTGCGGCGACCCGGCAAGCCAGCCGATCACTGGGCCGGAAGCAGGGCCTGCGTTGCCACCCGCCAAGGCCAAGGCCGCGGGTAGGGGGAGGGCCCTCCTCCGCCGCCACCGCCTCTATGGCCACCCGCCGCAGCCGCAACTGCCGCCGCCGCCGCTGTCACTGTTGCCGCCGCCGTCGCCGCGACACCGACGCCCGCAGAGGGGCGCCCCGTGGAGGAAGCTGAAATGGAATGCCTATAACGGCCCCATTAAGCTTCCTCCAGGCGAATATCAACCACTGCGCCTGCGCTCAGGATCTGTTGCTCCAGAGCATGGCGCAGTGGTCGATTAACATCGCTGTGGTCGCTGAGCCGTATTTTGTCTGGCCTAGGGATGACTGGGGTGGGCGGACCTTAACGGCTCAGTGGCCATCATTTCTTCGGCCGCCGCCGGTACCCCGACCCTTGAAGGTGTCAGGAGGGGTCAGGGGTGCGTAGCAGCACGGTTCGGGGGAGTTCGTCGTTGTGGGGGTTTATTCTCCCCGAACCGATCTCTCGCCCAAGCTCCATAACTCTCTTGCAGAGCTGAGAGCAGTCGTCGTCGGAAGCTATCCCCTCCCCGCACTTGTCCTCGGGGACTTTAATGCCAAGAACTTGGCTTGGGGTTCTCGTCGTACAGATGTGCGGGGTAGGATGTGGAAGACTGGGCTCTGGAGACAGGCCTGGTCGTCCTAAATCGGGGTTCTGTCCCCACGTGTGTGCGGATGCGGGGCGAGTCGGTGGTGGACATTTCATTCGCTAGCCCCGCTCTGTCGCCGCGTGCCATTGACTGGCGAGTCATGGAGGGGGTGGAGACCTACTCCGACCACCGGTACATCCGGTTTGACGTCTCCACCCAGCCCTCGAGCGCGCCAGTCCAACAGGCCCCGAGTGGTCCGCGTTGGGCGCTGAAGCAGCTGGACCGGGAGCTCCTCCTGGAAGCCTCGATCGTGCAGGCCTGGGTGTCATCACCGGATAGGCCTGCCGACGTCAATGATGAGGCAGGGTGGTTCCAGGAGGCCATGTCCGAGATATGTGACGTGGCAATGCCCCGCGTCCGGCCAGGAAGCGCCGGCGTCAGGTGTATTGGTGGTCGCGTGAGCTGACGTGTCTGCGCGAGGCTTGTGTCGCCGCGCGGCACCTGTACGCCAGGCATCGCAGGCTCCGCATTCGTCCACCGAATGCGGCAGCCATTGAGGCGGAGCTGTACGAGGGATACAGAGCGGCGAAGACCGCCCTCCGGGAGGCTGTCATGCGGGCCGGGATCGGGCCCGTGAGGAGATGCTGGAGACTCTCGACAGAGATCCGTGGGGGCGCCCTTACAAGATGGTGCGGGATAAACTCCGCACCTGGGCCCCCCCGCTGACGCAGAGTCTCCGGCCTCAGCTCGTGAGGACGTGGGTGAGCGCTCTGTTCCCTGCGCGAGCGGAACATCCGCCCCCGCCTATGGCTCCGCCACCTGCGGTGCCCGGAAGCGGGACCACCAGGACGACGACGACGACATCCCGGAAGGGACCGGGGTAGACCTGAGAGTGGCGGTACGTAGGCTCAAGGCCAGGAATACCGCCCCAGGACCCGATGGCTTGCATGGCAAAGCCTGGGTCCTGGCCTCGGAGGCTCTCGGGCCCCGACTGGAGGGGCTCCTAAGCGCATGCTTGGAGAGAGGCCAATTCCCGCTTCGTTGGAAGACGGGGAAGCTGGTCCTCATTTGGAAGCCGGGGCGCCCCTGCGGACTCTCCGTCCGCATACCGGCCCGTTGGTGCTGCTCGACGAGGTGGGCAAGCTCTTTGAAAGAGTCATTGCAAACCGCCTCGCCGAGCACCTTGCGGGGACGGGGCCGGATCTTGCGGAACACCAGTTTGGTTTCCGCAAGAGGCGCTCTACGGTGGACGCCATCATGCGCGTGAGAGCCCTCACGACGGGGGGATGCAGTGGCCAGGGGGAGGGTTGTTTTGGCGGTGTCTCTCGACATTGCCAACGCCTTCAACTCCATGCCCTGGAGCTGCATTAGGGGAGGCACTCCGGTATCACCGGGTGCCGACCTATCTCCGTCGTATAGTCGGGGACTATCTGACGGACAGGGCCGTCATCTACCCCGGTCGCAACGGTGAGTGGAACCGGCGAGAGATGTCGTGCGGTGTCCCACAGGGTTCGGTTCTGGTGCCGCCCCTGTGGAACATCGGTTACGACTGGGTGCTGCGCGCCGACCTCCCTACCGGCGTCAGCGTAGTTTGCTACGCTGACGACACGCTGGTACTGGCACAAGGGGGGTCGTACGAGGCGGCGGCGGAAACTATGACACGCGGGGTTGCGATAGTCGTTGAGAGGATCCGGCAACTGGGTCTCGAGGTGGCTCTGCACAAGTCCGAGGCCATGCACTTCCATGGTCCTCGGAACAGGCCACCACCGGGATCCTCAGTGATGGTAGGAGGGGTATCCATCGGCGTCGAGTCGACGTTGAAGTACCTAGGACTCGTCCTCGACGGCCGATGGAACTTCGTTGAGCACTTCCGACGTTTGGCTCCCAAACTGGAACGGACAGGGGCTGCCTTCAGGCGGCTCCTGCCGAACCTGGGGGGGCCAAACGCCTCCTGCCGGAGGCTCTACGCGGGGATCGTGAGGTCCATGGCCCTTTACGGGGCCCCGGTGTGGGCGCGTGGTTTGGCGCGGCTTGCGGTCCACCACCTAAACGCGCCCCAAAGGGTGGTTGCCGTAAAGATGGTTCGCGGCTACCGCACGATCTCCCGCGAGGCGGCGAGCCTCCTTGCCGGATTGCCGCCATGGGATCTGGAGGCGATAGTCCTCGCGCGCCTGCACGAATGGCGCGCGGAGGCACTATGCCGGGGGGAAACCCCGCTGCCGCGGCAAGTTGTCGCGCAGCGGACAGACTTCCGGCGTGATCTCATGGCGACACGGAGAGAGCGACTGTCGCAACCCCGTGCTGGGCACGCCACTATAGCGGCGATAAGACCCCTCTTTGAGGAGTGGCTTGAGAGACGCCACGGCGTCCTCACCTTCCGCCTGACGCAGGTCCTCACCGGAAACGGTGTGTTCGGGAGGTTCCTGCACCGAATCGGGCGGGAGGAGACGCCCGGGTGCTCCCACTGCGAGGATCGACCGGAGGACACGGTGGAGCACACCGTGGAGGTGTGCCCTGCTTGGGCGGAGCACCGCCGTGTCCTCGTAGCGGCGATAGGCGGCGGCGACCTCTCGCGTCCGGCCCTGGTCGAAGCCATGGTCCGGAGCGAGACGGAATGGGATGCCGTCACCACCTTCTGCGAAGCAGTGATGCTAGCGAAGGAGGTGGCGGAGCGGGAGAAGGAAAGAGCAACAGCTTTCCTTCCCGGCCGCCGCGGGAGACGCCCCGGGCGTCGGGGGCTACGTCGTGGCCCCCGGCCACCGTAGGCGCGGGCCTGTGGACGGCGAGCAATGGGTAGCTCGCCGTCCGTCCGTCTAACGACGACAGGCCGTGTCGACGGCGCGTTTTGTTCCACGCGCGCCTCAAAGAGCTGTCAGCAGGGTGAAGGGGCCCGCAAGGGCCGACGCCTGCCGGGGCTGCGGGCTGTTCGAAAGAGATACCGCGGCTCCGGAACGTAAGGGCACTGAAGGAACACGGATGGTTTTTAGTCAGTAAAAGTCTGACACTCCCTTCCGCTCCACCCAGAGCGAAAGGCGTCATTTGATGATTTTCCATCCGCAAAAAAAAAAAAAAAAAAAAAAAGGGACACGATATCATTAATATAGAAATGATTAAAATTACTCCAGATGTGACAGTTACTATCATTACGAGGATACTAAATAGGTCAATTGAAGCAAATACTTTTCCATCCTTTTGGAAGAGAGCACTGACAAGGCTCATACCTTAAAAAAAATCTATCGAACTAAATTTGTAATTTCATCCTCGCCCGGGGACTTATCGTTTTTAATCTCGCTCAGACTGATGTCCGGAGTATGATTGGAATAGTGTCGGATTAGATTTGCTCTTTTATCGTTACTCACATTTGCGTGTGGCTCAAATGATGACATGTATAACTGCCCATAGAACCTTTCAATCTCACTCAAAATCTTAGCTGTCCAGGAAATGACGCTGCCACTTTCGGTCTTCAGTTTCGAGAGTTGGCTCTTTCTGGCAGACAGATCTCTGGCAAAGAATTTGAAGCTCTGGTTCCGCTCATTCGCTTCTTCAATACTAGCTGTATTGAAGTTGCGCAAGTCAGTTCAGTTGCCTGTATGCTATCAAATCGGCTGAAGACTGCAACTTCATCTCCCGTCTAACAGCCATGAGATTAAGAGTGTGATCGGAGAGTTTTGTTGTAGAGATATCCTCATACATTTTCTCTACCTGCTCATCGGAATGTGCCGAGGTTGGTGCGTAAACCTGCAGCAAATACTTTTTGGTGAATCTGAATATAAGGTACGTAAACCTCGTCAACACACTCCCAATCTGTACAACGTTTATAACGGGAGACTTGTGGACGATAAATTCGATAACTCCTTGGGACAGATGGTCACCTTCCCGTTGATAGAACAAGTTGCCGTTTTTGAGGATTACCGTGTCCTTCTCCTCTCTTCGGAAAATTCCAGCGCAACTTGTCTATATCTTCTTCCAGCTCCAGGATCATCTCGTCAGTCCTCAGGGTGCGTGCGTTTTATGTTGCCAGGTCCAGTTTTTTCTCGAATGTGTCAATGAAGTGATATTTATTTATTTTATTAATTCTTCATCATCATCACTTGACCATAAAAGTTCACTTATGTGGCCACGACATGGGCCTCTACTTTTGTAGGGAGGATTGACAACCGCAGTGCCAGATGTTTCATACCTACTCGTATGGCGCTGCTTCCCGTTGCGGATTCTAAATTCAAAATAGTTGAAGATATCTGCGGGCCGTAGCATATACTTACAATGAGGTGAACTATACTCTCATTTTGACAAAAACTTACTTAAGATAAATACGATTACATAATGATGAGTGATGATACAGTACTAGATAGTAAATCGCACTAGCTTAAAAAGAGCCTATTTACTTTTCTGTTGAAAACACCTGCATTGTATTTAAACGTAAAGTTCGATGCTTGTAAATTCTATCCAATCCGTTGTATATGCATTATTAAACGATGAAGCAATACGCTTCGTTTGAATGCTTGGTATTTTCTACTGTTCGCTTTGCAGTAAATATATGATGTGATACGTACTTATTTTACTAACTTAGCTCAGTAAACCTGAATGTTTGTGCAATAATAATATTCTCTCTTTCTCGCCCTTTTATCTCTATCTCTGTCATTAAGGTAAAATTTTTATTAATTAAATATTACAATTCATTTATACTTAAATGGCATCATGTTCTGAATATTCATATATTACCCGTTCCTCTTTTGTTTTGCAATCGGGTAGATAACTGACAACTCCAGCCCCCTCGCTTGATAAATGATTTACGTACATCCTGCTCAATTGTACGCCATTTGATTTCAAAAAGGGAAATCGGTTCTTTCTTCTTCAGGCGATGAAATTGCGATCTCTAAAAGTGTCAGGTAGTTCCTTGATTAATGGTTGAACTTATACGACTACGTTTCTCAAGATTTTCTCAAAGAAACTATTGAGTTTTACTTTTTACTATCGACCTTCAATATGACTCATTAATATATGAACCGAAAGTTAAAAACGCGCATTCGCACGCTCGCGTTTTTTTACGCGCAATTTTCATCCTCAATTATTGTTAACCGATTTTGATGACTCTTTTTTTATTTAATGGATTACAATTCTGAGGTGGTCTTGTAAACAAATTAATAATTTAAAATAAATGAAACGAATTTATAACTTCATATTTTGGAGAAAATATTCCACCCCTAAGGGTGGCAAAATCGTAGATGATGCTTTTAATGTAACTATTTAGATAACTATGAGATTTTGAATTTCTTTCATAAGTAAATTCAGTCTGATAAAATAATTTCTTAAGTTGTCGAATACCTATGTCAAGATCTCAAAAATCTGTTGGGTAATTTAAGCTTTATATTTAAATTTCATTGGGTAACCTACACCTGAGCATCAAGGACTTCTTTTTTTGTTGTAGTATAAGGGTTAAAAAGGAGCGCACAGTCCACCTGATGGTAAGTGGTTGCTGTTACCCATAGACATCTACATTTATCCTCAATTAAGAGTTAACATGCAGATGCATTGTCACCCTTAAGGATTAAGATGAAATGCCTAGTTTCCAGTAAAAATGTTTCCGGTTCTCTACACTCATCATACGAAACACAGCAGTGTTAAAGTACTACTTTACACTGGTATTCTGTGAAAACGTGGTTTCTCCCCGGTCGAGGCGACCCAGTCGTGCCACAACTATACTATTAATATAGCTGCAGCATAGCTCTACCACGTAGCAAATTTTAATGTTACGGAAACAAAATATCGCGCAATTAATTTCCCTTGAGAAGGGCCGCTTTTCGGATTTTGCCATAGTCATTTCTTATCATGAGATGACCATTACCTGTTTCAGTTTCCCTCTGTCGCCTTTATTACAACCAAAGGACGATTCTCGTTGTTTATTTTAATAAATCGTGTATCAGGCTAGTTTATGTTTATTTTTAATTATAAACAAAATGTAACAACGCATCTATATTTTGATTGTTAATCCCTATCCCACCGGCCCATTGCCACTTTAACATACTGATCCACTGAACTATGTCCATTTCTCTTGTTCTTCTTACGGAATTTTATCGCGCAAAGATATTTCAAGCATACGCCTTTCTTTACGTATATACAAATATCCAAAGCTAAAGTTTGTAGTTAAAAAAGCTTTTTAATACGTGTGAGATGCACACACGCGGTCCGTAGCTCCGCAGCCAAAAATTAAATAAACTTGTTGTTCTACATTATTTCATCTTTAAAATTCTGTTACGACTGTTTCGAGCTTCTTGCTTATATGATGCACTACATTGTTAGTATACTAAAGATATTGGGAAAGTTTGCAAGTTTTGTGTGAAAATCTTTTCGATATTGCTTCGAAATCGGATATTCTTACGAGGAAGGCATACAAATTGAATTGAATTATTTACGTGCACATGCCAACATTTCAAACTTTACAACTGCAGAAGTTTTCCTTTTTATTGAATTAATAAAAGGTTTCAATGTACTTTTATGTTCTTTTATACAAGCTTTTTGTTAACTTAGTTTCTTCATAATATGTCTTCGATATCGTCTCGGTTCGAAATTTGTAATACATTTTTGAAATACTTGCTGACATCTGATTAAGCTAAAAGTTGACATACATAAGTAACTGCGATGACAATACATTTCAAGTGACGGTAGCCTAATGGGAGGGTGATTCGAACTCACGAACTATAAAGTTCGTGGGTTTGAATTCACCATTAACAGTTGTAGTGTTATGGTAGTTACATTGCATTTTACACTGTTTTACATTTATTTTTGCATTCTGTTTTTGATTTTCTGCATTCATATTTTGCATCACCTTTATTTCTATAGGATCCTGTAACGTTTTTGGACCATAATAGCACAATAACAGGTCATTTTCACTTCGTATTTTCACGCTTTTTAAATCGGCGTCAATAGAGTCTACCTTTTTTTTGATCTTTTATTTAGTTCTCCGTAACTCTGCAATTTCGGGTTTCGTGCGCGCTGTTGCGCTACCTTTTTTCCTATATCAATAATATCTAATTTCTTACTTAAATCTTGCCGTTTCTTAAGTACGAGCCTAAAACCAAAAATTGACATGTTTTGACATCGTTATTTATTTGGTTGTCATGGCAATTTTCATTCAAATTCGTTACCGGTCTGATGTTTTTATTTCAATATTTCCACATAAATACATTTTTGCTCTGGGCCATTTACAAAAATTTGCTTTTTATTTAAATAATTTTCCGTTCTCTCTAAAAAGGTATAAAAGCCGAATCATCGGTCAATACAGACAGTCTCGCTTCTGCTTCCAAATGGGAAACATCTCCTAAAGGCCTTATCCCGGGGCCGCACTGCCCCGGGATCCTGCAAGCCTCGGTCTTCACCTGAAGTCGTCGCCTAGTCTACTCCAAGCGGGGGGCCACACTGCTCCGGGATCCTGCAAGCCTCGGTCTTCACCTGAAGTCGTCGCCTAGTCTACTCCAAGCACGGGTCCGCACTGCTCCGGGATCCTGCAAGCCTCTGTCTTCATCTGAAGTCGTCGGCGTAGCCTACTCCAAGCACGGGGCCGCACTGCTCCGGGATCCTGCAAGCCTCTGTCTTCACCCGAAGTCGTCGCCTAGCCTGCTCCAAGTGCGGGACCGCACTATTCCGGGATCCTGCAAGCCTTTGCCTTCATCTGGAGTCGTCGCCTGCGCCTCCACCTACTAGTGCCCGTGCTATCTTTAGCCACTGCGCGTGCTTGCTCCAGGCGCTGCGAGACTCCAAGCTCAGCGTGTGCCTACTCCTATTCCAAGCGCAACGTGTGCCACTTTGACCTTCAGGCTTCACTTCAATATTCATCTATCTTTATTTTCTATTTAATTGTAATTCACGTCACCCATCACCATCATCATACTTCATTTTTTATATAAAATTGTAAATATCTTTTTTTAAATTTTAAATATATTATTTTCTTGTTCTATTTTTGTTGTTTCGTTGTTGTTAGGTTAGGTTCTCTTTTTTTTAATTGTCGCTTCATGACACAGTCTATAACAATTGATTATTAAAAAGGATTGTATATAATTTAACACTTTTTCTGTTCGGTTTCCAGACACAATAGTAAGACAGTAGCAGTGCCCTATATGTAGTGCACGGGACAGCGAAAGGGTTATTTTAAGCTAGTAAAATTAAAGACAGTGAGGCATACTATCTTAGTGTTCGAAGATGACAACGCACGTCGCCTTCTTTTTTTGAAGTTGGAGGTAGGTGTCCAGCGCTGCCATTTCCCACATAACATTAAAATAGGCTGTAACTGGACACTTTCATTTAAAAAAAACTTGTCAAAATTTTTTGGTGTAAGGCCCCTTTGGAAAATGTTCTAACCCTAATGTACTGAACGTGGTGATAGTGACAAATCCTCTCTACAACGAGAGGGGTCGTCCGGCAAATCAACCCACTGAGATTAATCACCGATGTTTTAAGTCAAAAATAAAACTGTATTTTTTCTAAATAAGTGAGAGCTTCCTCTGAAAAGTTTAATCTTAGTTAAAGTTATTATCAATAATAAAGTTCAATTCAGAGGGACACGATATCATTAGTAAAAAATTATTAAGCTTACTCTAGATGTGACAGTTACTATCATTACGAGGATACTAAATAGATCATTTGAAGAAAATACTTTTCCATCCTTTTGGAAGAGAGCACTGATATGGCTCATACCTAAAAAATCTACCGAACTAAAATTGTAATTCCATCCTCGCCCAGGGACTTATCGTTTTTAAAGTGCTGGAGGGCAATTCTAATATCGCTCAAACTGACGTCCGGAGTATCATCGGTGTCATAGCGTCGGATAAGGCTTGCTCTTTTATCGTCACTCACACTTGCGTGTGGCTACATGACATGTATAGCTGGCCATAGAACCTCTCAATCTCACTCAAAATCTCAGTTGTCCCGGAAATGATGCTGCCAGTTTCGGTCTTCAGCTTCAACAGTTGGCTCTTTCTGGCAGACAGATCTCTGGCAAATTCTTTGGATCCCCGGTTCCTATCGATCGTTTCTTCAATACGAGCTGTATTGAAGTTGTATGCTATCAAATCTGCTGAAGATTCAAAGTTAAGCCAGGTTGACTTATTTAGCTCAAGCAAGTTAACTTTGAAAAAGAAGGTGACAGACATCTTCAAAAACTCTCACAAATTTTAAGCGTTATAAACAAAGGTTATATTTTTTTTACCTTTACTGTTCTTTAACTGTACTTTAACCTTTACTGTTCTTCTTTGTCTTTGTTTTTTGTCATTAACTCTGTCTACGTCTATAATGGGTGTAACTTATATATTACTTTCGCAAACATGTATAATGTATTTCTTTACCTGATTTGTTTTCTTTGGTGTACAGTTTAGTTTAGAATCTACTTAACTATTCATAATACTATTTATAACTAAATATAACGGATGGCATCCTTGAATTCCTAAGTATATTTATAGAGTTAACTTTAGCACTAACAAAGTTTGATTGTTACAGTGCTCATCGGATTTTGCCGAGTTTGGAGCGTAAACCTGCAGCAAATACCGTTTGGTGATTCTGAATATAAGGTAAGTGACCCTCGTCGACACACTCCCAATCTTTACAACGTTTATAACGGGAGACTTGTTGACGATAAATCCGACACCTCCTTGGTACAAATGGCCGCCCCCCTGGTGATAGAATTACCGTCTCCTCCCCCTCTCGTCGGACTATTAAAGCGCAACTTATCTATCACTTCTTTCAGCTACAGGATCTTCTCATCAGTTCTCAGGGTGCGTGCGTTATATGTTGCCAGGTCGAGTCGTTTTTCAAATGTGGCAATGAAGTGATATTTATTTATTTTATTTATTCTCCATCATCTTCACTAGAGCATTAAAGTTCACTAATGTGCCCACGACATGGGCCTCTACCTCTGTAAGGAGGATTGACAACAGCAGTGCGAGAAGTTTTATACCTACTCGTATGGCGCTGCTTCCCGTCTCCAATTCTAAATTTAAAATAATTGAAGATGTCGTAGCACCTACTTACAATGAAGTGAACTATGCTCTTATTTTGACAAAAACTTACTTAAGATAAATACGGTTACATAATGATAAGTGATGATACAGTGCTAGATAGTAAATCACACTAGCTTAAAAAGAGCCTACTTACGAGTACTTTTCTTTGGAGGAAAATATCGATGCTTGCAAATTCCATCCAATCCGTTGCATACGCATTATTAAACGATGAAGCAATCCGTTTCGTTCGAATGCTTGTTATTTTCTACTGTTCGCTTTACAGTAATGTATATGATGTAATGCGTACTTATTTTACTAATTTAGCTCAATAAACCTGCATGTCGGTGCAATAATAATATCTTATTGATATTGTCATCATTATTTCAGACCTTGTATGTAGTATTGTAGAGCTTAAGATGTAGTGTTGTAAGTATAAATTAGTTTTAAGTTAAAAGCTTAAGTAGTCTGTAATTTTAAGCTTAATCGTGTGTAATTAAAGACATAGAAGAACATAGAAAGATCAACACGTCTCCTTCTCATTGACTCGTTCAACAATACATATGTTCAGCAGTGGACTTTGATGACAGATGACTTTGATGTTTAGGTCTATTGATTTTTTGATTAAGAAGTAGGTGTCTGTGGATTATAGGAGTCACTTATCATCACAGCACCGGACTTTGTGTTCTATATTAAAGATGTACATAACCTGCGACAGCGGCACAGCATGGATTTCTGCCGCCCAGAGCCGCTCAAGCTAAATATGTCTTATTTTGAGATTCTACCTATCATTAACATTTTTCTAAAATTAAATGCAGACCTCTTAAACGTGCCACCCAGGGCCAAGCCATTTTTGATTTGTCTCTGGTTCATGTTTTACAAGTAGATAATGACCAAAGTTATTATTATTCTTCCGATTGTAAACTATTGTGCGTAACGTTTTAAAAAATATATAAGGGTCATTAATTCTACCATAAACAAAATCTGTTGGAACTGTCTATTGGAAGCCATAAAATCTTTCAATGCGCGGGATAAGATGGGGTGATAGATTATCTTAAACCGTTTTTACACGGCTTGGTAATGGTAGTAAATCCATTCCGAACTACAATTTCTCCGTAGAAGAACCGTAAAAGACGCAGCGCACCAGTGGGAGGTTGTGGAATGTGCGCTCACGATCACACCTGCCCAGTGTGGCGAGTAAGAGCAAAATGGTGGGGCTACTACACCAGTCAGTGCATTATTAAAGAACTTCCGGTCGTGAATTAAAAAAGGCTCTTTATTTTCATTAATAAAATAAGACCCATTGCTAGATACAAGCCTCTTCTATTTTTTGGTGTTGGCCTTTCGCCGATAAACGTAATAATTAATTAACATGGTTTATTTTCTTTATAAATTCATGTTTTATAGTATATTTTCGAATACTCTTTTCGCTCTACATCTTTCTCTCCCTAACTCTCTTTCTCGCCCTCGTTCTCTGTCTCTCGGTCTTTAAAATATTTTTTATTAATTTAATATTACAATTTATTTATACTTAAAAGCCGTCATGTATTGAATCTCCATATTTTACTCTTTTCTCTTTTGTTTTGCGATCGGGTAGATAACTGACAACTCCAGCCCTCCTGGCTTGATAAATGATTTACGTACATCCTGCTCAGTTGTACGCCATTTGATTTCAAAAAGGGAAATCAATTCTTTTTTCTTCAGGCGATGAAATTACGATCTCTAAAAGTGTCAGGTAGTTCCTTGATTAATGGTTGAACTTGTGCGACTACGTTTCTCAAGATTTTCTCAAAAAAAAAACTATTGAGTTTTACTTTTTACTACCGACCATTAACCTGCTTAAATTATATATGAACCGAAAGTTAAAAACGCGTATTCGCACGCACGTGCTTTTTTCACACAATTTTCTTCGTCAATTATTATCCGATTTTGATGATTCTTTTTTGTTTAATAGATTATAATTCTTAGGAAGTCTTGTAACTAATAAATTAAAAATTTAAAATAAATGAAACTTATTAATAACTTCATAATTTGGAGAAAAAATTTCACCCCTTAGGGTGGTAAAATATTAGAAGAAACTTTTAATGTAACTATTTACATAACTTTTAGATTTTGAATTCCTTTCATTAGTTAGATCAGTCTGATAAAATAATTTAACTTGTTATAATAATAATATAATTATTTAAGTTGTCGACAACCTATTTCAAGATCTAAAAAATCCGTTGGGTAACTTAAACTTAATATTTAAATTTAATTGGGTAACCTAAACCTAAGCATCAAGGATTTCCATTTTTATTATAGTATAAAGTGACAAAGGAGCGCACAGTTCACCTGATGGTAAGTGATTGCTGTGGTCCATAGACATCTACATCTATCCTAAATTAAGGCCTTAACAGTGGTTGAAATGCCTAAATCTTGGATATTTAAGTAAAAAAATCTCAATAACTGTTCATTTAATCCACAAAGAACAAATACACAGTAGGTAACAGAAGAGTATTTCGTAAGTGTTTTTAATTGAACAAAATTGTATTTTTGTCAACCCCTTATTAGAAAAAAACTCCCCAAAGAGTACCTATCTTTGTCATATTTTGCAAAATTTCTCCAAAACGGCACAAGCTTTTTAAATAGTTCTTACACTAAAAAAAAGGTCTTAAAAATATTAATATTTTTAATTGAGAGTTTTATTTTTATTCCCCTTTTTATAAGAGAATATAAAATTTTTCCCTGAAATTGAATATATTTACGCGAGCGCGCATGCTCCGTCGCCTTGTCAGCCTGTCACAGTCCGTTTTCGGACATCGTCGAGGGTGGACCGCGCATCGGTGTTGGGGCGACTTCGTTCAATTATATATTAGTTTTTTAAAAGTTTATACTCAATTACAAATATTTTTATGACTAGAAATACTTAATTTAGTTAATATCTGTACACTGGTCACTGTTAATATTATTTTCTAAATAAATTAATTTTTAAAGTGCCCAAAGAAGAAGAAATTTTCGCGGCGACGTTGATTAGTGATATTGAAAAATGCATTTTTATAAAATTTAGATGTGAAACGACTAACATGCTCTCGTTACTTAGATTTCGATAGTTTTTAATACCTATGTAATTTTATTGTTGCATATTTTTATTAATTAGTTGATACTGAATTTTATAATTATGTATTACAATTAAACGCTGTTTTTATGAGTATGACTTTATAAAATATTATTGGGGAGGGAAATATAGATACAGATACTTACATTTAGGTACACTGTTATCAAATTAAATCAAACAATTTAAATAAATAAAAAATGGTGTTTCCCTAAGTATAAATAACTATATAAAGACATTCTTGGGTTTTGGTTTTTTTTTATGTTAGACAAACTATCATCTAAAAAATGTAAAAATTTTAAATTGGAGAGGGGTTTCTCTACGTGATAAAGTTAGAAATGAAGATATTCGCAGTAGAACCAGAGTAACTGACATAGCTCAACGGAATATTACAGTGAAATGGCAATGGGCTGGCTATATAACTTGGAAAACAGATAAAAAATAGGAAGAAAGGTTCTCGAGTGGCAACCTCATACAGGTAAGCGAAGTAGTACTCAACCTTTATTCCTCTTCACGTATTCTCATACGCTTTTCTTTACACACATACACAACACACACACACACACACACACACACACACACACACACACACACACACACACACACACACACACACACAAATAAGTCTCAAATAATACCTAGTACTATTAGGCAAGAGTGAATAGGTTTTTGTTAAGTCAGTGCAATTCACAATCTTAGGCTACATAACTACTTACCGATGGGATTGTAGTTGCTTTACTACACGCTGGGTAAAAAAGGTAAAAAAAAATTTTACCCTGAGAAAGTTTGCATTTAGATATAATTATCTAACCAACCATAAAAATATGATGAGAATATGTATATAAGTATAAATGTTGCCTCACACGGGACAGTAATAATATAATATTATATCTTCCATTATCTACGCATGAAAACTTTTAAAATCTCTGAATCCCGATGTATGTTCCTATTAAGAGGCTGAATAGAGCCACATTGATATGCATGGGGATCGTTTTGTAATGAAAAAACATTGTACGTATTTCAGGTGGCGGTTTGCAAAACACAATTCCACAAAAATTCACTCAATAGAAAATAATTGCAAAGTTGCTTCTGAAAATACTTAAATTTTCAACGTCAACTTTTTCTTACGTGGTAGAGCCATGCTGCAGCTATATTAGTAGTAGGTATAGTTGTAGCACGAATGGGTCGGCTCGATAGGGGAAGGGTCACGCTCTCACGGAATATCATGTAAAATAGCAGTTGAACCCTGCTGTGTTTGGTATGGTGAGTGTGCATGCATCGAGGCATTACATCTTAGTCCTCACGGATGACAACGCATCTACATTTTGATACGTAATCGTGAATAGATGTAGATGTCTATGGGCCGTAGGAACCACTTACTATCAGGTGGACTGTGTGCTCGTTTGTCACCCTTATTCTATTAAAAAAAAACTTTCTGAGATTTCAGTAAAATAATGTTAAGTATTGTAAGCACTCGTACAATTATATATCTCATGTTAATAAAGCTATTGGGCTATTTTGATTTTTAATAAAGTGATTTTACTTTATAGGTTAAATAATTTGTTTAACCTTCAATATCAAAAACCGTTTTTCTGTCACTCCTATTGAATTAGACAGTGCTTGCTGAAATTAAGCATCTTTAGATGGATCAGAATCGCACGCTGATCAGGCTGTTAGATATTGCAAAAATAATCGAAAATATTTATTTTTACTTTCACGCCGAAGACTACCTTGTTTTATTTTATTACGGTCAAATAATATTTATTAGGTTATAAATCAAGTAGTTACAAACGTTTTCATTGTTTTGTTATTCTATTGTTTACAGTTATTATCACGTCGTAGCTTAACACAAAGAACTACATTAGAAATTCTTGATGGGATGCGATGTAACGCGCATACTTTATTTTCATCAAGAACTATTATATATCATCATCATTCTCTAAACCATTTCCCATTATCTGGGGTCGGCGCAGTAAATCTTTTTGTTCCATTCCTCTCTATCAGCCGTCATTTCCATACTTACTCCTTTCATTCTCATATCACTCTTCACACAATCGATCCATCTTTTATTCGGCCTTCCTCTGCCCGTGTGTCCCTCCACATTCATATTCAACACTCGTTTTGTGACATGACTTTCATTCCTCCGCATCACATGCCCAAACCATGCCAATCTGCTTCCTCTCACCTTTTCTACCACTGGCGCTACTTTCAGGCTTCCTCTTATATACTCATTCCTTATCTTATCCATCCTTGTCACACCACACATCCATCGTAATATTCTCATTTCATTCGCATGCAGTCTATTTTCATCCTTCTTCTTGACGGCCCAGCATTCACTTCCATACATGACGACAGGTCGGATGATCGATTTGTAAATTTTCCCCTTCAGCCTTATTGGCATTCGGGGATCGCACGTTGTGGATGTGACCTGTCGCCATTTCATCCACCCTGTGTTAATCCTATGCTGCACAGCTCTATCTATTCCGCCGTCGCCTTGAATGAGGGAACCGAGGTACTTGACATCTGAGCAGATAGGCAGTATAGCGCCATCCAACGACATGGGTACAGGACTAGAAAGACCGCCGAAATCACAGCACAGATATTCGGTTTTGGATCTGCTGATCTTCAAGCCAACACTTTCCAGCCTCCGTTGCCACCCCGTCTGTCTGCTCTGTACCTCGATGCCTTCTTCCCCGACAAGCACGATGTCATCGGCAAAGAGCATGCACCAGGGAGCCTCATCCTGCAGGTCCGACGTCAAAGCGTCCATAATCAGTAGGAAGAGGTAAGGGCTCAATGCCGACCCTTGGTGCAGCCCTACCGCCACATCGATACTGCCCGTAGTTCCCGCGGCAGATCGTACACATGTACGGGATGCTCTGTACATAGCACGGACTAACCTCACATACTTCCCAGGCATACCTTTCATCTTTAACGCCCACCACAAAACCTCACGGGGAACCCGATCATACGCCTTTTCAAGGTCGACAAAAACCATGTGCAGATCTTTATGCACGCGCTTGTACTTTTCGCACAATTGGCGTAATGCGAAAATGGCATCTGTCGTACCTCGACCGGGCATGAATCCGAACTGGTTTTGTGTTATCTCACACTCTTCTCTCATTCTTCTCTCTGTTATTCTTTCCCAGACTTTCATCGTATGTGACATGAGTTTTATTCCCCGGTAACTGCTGCAGTTTTGGACGTCTCCTTTGTTTTTAAAAATGGGGACCAGTATACTACTACACCATTCCTCAGGTATTTGTTCTTCCTGCAACAATTTACCGAAAAATAAACTCAACCACTTCCATCCATCCGCCCTCAGCAACTTCCACACTTCTACTGGTATTCCATCTGGGCCGACCGCCTTCCCATTCTTCATATTCCTAACAGCCATTTTTACTTCTTCCACACTAATTTCTCTCACTAAGCCCATATTCACTGGTGGGTTTTCAAGCATACCATTCCATTCATTCTCCTTATTCATCAATTTCTCAAAATACTCCTTCCATCGCTTCTTTATACTTTAATCGTCAGTCAAAATCCTTCCAGAATCATCTTTTATACATTTTACATGTGAAACATCCCTTCCATTCCTTTCTCTCGCTCTTGTAATTTGAAAAAGTCGTTTTTGACCTTCGGGGCTTTCAAGGGACCGATATAATTTATCTTGCGCCTCTGCCCTACAAATAGCAACTTCCTTCTTCGCTCTCTTCTTACATTCTTTATACGCCCCTCTCTTATTTTCTTTTATGGATTCATTCTGGTCTTCTACGCTCTGCCATTCTTTAAAGGCATTTTTCTTTTCTCTCAAAACTTCTTTAATACTTTCACTCCACCACCACCCATCCTTATCTATCATACGCTTCCCTTTTGTTTCTCCTAACACCTTCCTTGCCACACTTCGGATACAATCAGCCATTTCCTTCCAGCACTCATTCACATTCATTCCTTCCATATCACCCATCTCTATCATCTTGTTTACAACTAGCTCTCTAAATTCACTTGCATACCCCTCCTTATGCAACAAATGCCACTTTATTTTGGGTGGGGGACGATCCTTATGTTTGTTGAGGCGTACAGTTAAGCAGATGTCAGCCAGCAGAATTCGGTGCTGGGGTACTAAGTCTTCACCTGGAAGCACTTTGCAGTTTTTTACACTCTTGATTTGGTTCCGTCTTATCAGAAGATAGTCGATCTGTGTCGCGTGGTGGCCACTTTTATAAGTAACAAGATGCTGATCTCGTTTTTGGAACCACGTGTTTACTACAGCCAGGTCGAAAGCACATGCTGCTTGCAGAAGAACTTCCCCCTCACGGTTCCGCATTCCGTACCCCCATCCACCGTGTACTCTTTCATACCCGTCATTCACTCTCCCTACATGTCCATTAAAATCTCCTCCCATATAAACATCCTCACGCTCAGGTATTCCCATCATCATACAATCAAATTCCTCCCAAAACTTCTCTTTCACACTCTCTTCACAGCCTGTTTGCGGAGCATACACACTTACAACATTCACTACTTTGTTTTTAATCATTAATTTAACAACTATCATTCTGTCATTTACTCTTTTCACATCTGTCACTCGTTCTTTCATTCCACTATCTAACACAACTCCTACTCCATTTCGCTTCCCATCACTTCCACAATAATAAAACTTGTATCCCTCCCCAATCTCTCTTGCTTTATTGCCCTTCCATTTTGTTTCCTGCAAACAGGCAACATTCACTCTTCGTCGTTTCAAAACATCTGCTAACTCTCTTCCTCTTCCAGTCATCGCACCTATATTCCAGCTTGCAAACCTCACTCTGACATTCTTCTCTCTCCGGGCTTGCCTCTTAAGTCGCACCCGCTCCGTAAGGTGCGACAACCCTTGCCCACTTCCCACAGGAGCCGGGTGCTGCCCCTGCGCGTCGCCTGCGGGGTACGCCCTAGCCCTGTCATATATCCCACAACTCGTACTATTCATTTACTGCATGGGATTTGGCAGAAGTTTTACAGTCGGCCGCCTGCCTGACACCAACCCTCTTTGGGTATGCTATTGTTGGTAGAGGAGGCTACCATTTTGGGAAAAGGAAAAAGAAGTTTGGGGGTAGGAGCATAGGTGTAAGGATACTGTTATCTCGGCAGGAAAGGTATGAGAATAACAGTAGCTCGGGGAGCCGGGGTCGCGTACCCGTATTCCATAACGGGATCACCGGAAAGGTAGACCAGCATGGAAACCCCCTGACTTATAAGATATATTAAGAACTATTATATATATATTTGTTTTTTTTTTACCAGTAGAGTTTCAACACAATTTTAAAAAAGTTCAATGAATTAAAAAAATGCCGATAATTATATAATTTCAACTCAGTGTTTTACATTTAAAGATCAGTTATAAAGAGCCAATATTCTTATTTTCATTTTGATAAATTTAATTCGAGAATAGACTAAATTTGAAAGGGCTTTTATCTGCAATAATAATTTTCATCAAAAATAACATAGACTTATAAAAGTCATATACACGGTCAATCATACTGAAGATTATTAATTGTACTACAAAATATTTAAAAGACTATTTCCAGTATAATGACCCGAATATCATCATTAATGTTTAATTGGCACACTTAAAAGTTTTATCACATGGCTAAATGATACTACTGACTATTATATTATGATAAGATCATGCTTTTCTATAAAAAGTTGCAAGAAATTTTAAATCACGGACCTATTGCTTTGTTTTACTTTTCACGTAATTAGTGAAAAAACAAGATAGACTGATCTAAAAGTTTACTTTCTTGTGTAAAAAGTGCTATTTAGAATTTTATGCAAATGATAATTAAAGTTTCTATGTAAATAAGTGTAACATAGCGGGTATTATATTCAATGGTAGCGGCCATCCATATTTGCAAAGCCAGTATCATTTTCTGTACAGAAACCGGCAAAGTGTTGCTCAAGGCACTATAAACAAAGCAGCTGATAAAATGTTACACTCATAACTGTTAACAAAAACTGTTTCTGCAAATGGTCTTATAGATAATAATAACTATTCCGGCATGTTAGGTGCAGGAGCTATTATTAGAAGGAGAAGAGGTAAAATTTGGTTTTAGAAATGCGCAATCAATATTGTTTTGTCTGCAATTGAGCATAAAATAAAAAATAACTTCAGCCAAAGAGCTTAACTGGCATTATACTCAGGCCCATCAATTGGTATGGAAAAAAATAAATTTACCAGGTTTAAAAAAATCAATCAAAATTCAAAAAAACATAAATATTAAAATCAAAAAATTAATATATGTATGTCTATACATACATATAATGATTTATGGCCGCTTAGTAACTGACGGTGACTCAGTATAACATCCTACAGTCACGCCGAAACTAAGAGGAGAGAATCACTGTAGAAAAGGTACTAATTTATTGCGGAAATTTTGTGATAAAATTAAAAAAATTACAAACTTATCCAAGTTAATCTAACTTAGTCTAACTTATCCTTATGCCTTACAAAAAAAAACAAATAATAAAATAGTCAGATGGCGTCAGTTTTTAAGAAGATATAACAAAAATATACAAAAAAATAAATTTCAAAAAAGTTCAGTATTTAATTGAATATATACCGCTGACACTTAATCACGCTTTTCGAAACCACGCCAGTTGTAAACAATACTTGTGTGAAAAGACAAAATCTTCTTTTCAAATTTCCGCCGAGTTGTAAGTAGAAAGCCAAAAAGGTCATGTGTCAATTTTAATTAAATATACTTTATGTGAAGTGATCTTGACTACGTTTCATCAATTAACCATTGGTAAAAATTAAAACAGGAATTTTACAATTGTGTTTACAAGAAACATTAGTTGAATCTTGCAGCTTGTTCATTATTTTTATTATAAATACCTATAAATGTATATATTATTAATAAATAGTTGCCATAATATTTTGGATTATTTTTTATTTTGCCCTATCTGCAATGTTCTACGCTCTATAGAAAATGTGGCGTATGACATGACTGACAATCTTTCGAATGTTTTATCTAGGTACAAAGATGTTTTCGTCGCCTCCACATGATATTTTTGTCAGCATAAGGTACCCTTCTGTATCTGAAACGAATATAAATATTGCTACAAAGTAAAGTAAAAGGCTATACAAGTCCCTCTACGGGCACAGAACTCTTTTTTTATTTCTGAGAGGTTTTTAGGGCAAGGAAATGCCCGACAAACTGCCCCAATGCGTGTTGATGAAAATTGCAATTACAAATTGCATTCGTGCTGTCGGGGATCAAACCCAGGAATAATTTACAGCGAACGCTTTGACCCAGATCTATTAATATGATACAAATAAATACGATTTAACATATATAATAAAAAACTCTTACGTACTTGAAGCTTGAACATTTGATAGCTCGTGACGCCTACCGGACAAAGCTACAGCACAATGTAATTGAAGATGCATAACCACGACTAATTCTCAGTGATGCGCAAGCATAACAGGCAGTACGTCACTTTTATAATTGTCATCTCTGCAGTCTATTAATCTTTGCACTTTTATAAGTAATATAGAACGTAGTTGCTAGACGGTGTTGACGTTGGCTAAAATCTCTGCGATAGCCGTTTCGTTAAGGTCATTCAGGCTAGTTAAAACCTTAAGAATTTAAATGTAGATGCATTGTCACCCTTTAGTAATAAGATGGAATGCCTAGTTTTCAGTAAAAGGGGTCTACGGTTCTCTACACTCACCATACGAAACACAGCAGTGTTAAACTGCTTCTTTACACTGGTATTTTGTGTAGCGTGGTCCTTCCCCGGTTGAACCGACCCATTCGTGCTAAAACTATACTATACTAACTATATTAACCATTCCTTTCCATGAATTTAAACTGTCAAAAAGCTGTCAAAATCAATACAAATAAAAAATAAATCAATCTGACGAACACTAAAACACGGTAGAGCGTTATAACATTTTTCAAAACAAAAACATCATAATCAATGTGCTTGCCTGTACTTAGTTTCTTTCCATCTCTGCTCCCTCTTCGTTGTCGTGGAAATACGACCAGAGAAACAATTGAATGAAAATCGGTTAGATAGATTTTCCATTCTGCAATTTAATTTTGATTTAGAAGCCCACTAGAATTTTCTCCTGGTGTATGTGTAGGATACACTCATCACAAAATCTTTGTTGTATAGATGATAATGTTTCTCCAGACAACTTCATCTAAGCAGAGTGTAAAGCGGCCCTTTACACTACGTTTTCCGATACGAGGCTACCACTGGAAAAAAAATGTCCCTATCCAGTGCCGGTTCTTCCGGCTAAATTGCACTTCAGCTTACTCTTTCGTTGACTTTTGAACTAAAATTTCACATCGCCGAAAACTTCAACTTTGATGTATCTAGAAACAAATCAGTTCTAATCAGCACCTGCGTTTTTATTGAAAGAGATGAAAAAACGAATGTACACATAATCTATTAAGACTGCGAAAGAAACTTGGAAGGTACTCTCTGCCATTTCTTCTTATGTCCCCACGCTGTTCCACACATAATTTCCGTAGTACTGATAGAATAAAATAAACTTACACTAATTAATTTATCAGGCGTTACTTTTCGGATATTCATTACAGTATAGATGTTAAAAATGAATTGGCTGTGATCCGCGTAATAATCTCAGCTAATTAATTTTTAATATATTAATTTTTTTTAATTTAAATTCTTCACGTTCTATGAAAGTTAATCCAAATTTCTCATCCTTTAGTTACGACGTCTCACGCGGACATTTATTAAAAATACCTACCTAAAAAAATTCGTATATTTATAATTTAATTTACCAAAATTTCTATAATCATCCCACAAGCGCTCAAAATAAATCTGAAGTTGGGGTAAACTTGATCGATTAAATTATTAACTAAGTAGATGTTGTGTGAATTGTTTGTCGGGAATTACCTTCAAAACTTAAACAGTGAAGATTGCTGGGGTCGTTTGTACAAATTACCTTGCTTGCAAGCTTCGCGATGGAACGGGGCTAGTTATACAAACACTTTCGGTTAACTAGAAATTAACTCATACAATTTAAACTTCGATTGAGCATCCAAGACTTGTTTGACGTTTACTTAAAATTATATGAAGGTTTAATAATATCATATACCTTGATATTATTTATTGGACGCATAGTTATTTATTACTAAGCGATATGACTTTTTTTCCTCGTAGAAGACTGTCTGCGTTATTAACTATCTCTTTCTTTAGTGTTTTTGTTAGAAAAGTAAGAATGAAAATATTCTAAAAGAATTAAGATTTTACCGTTGTGTTAATGAAAACATTTTGTTGACATCTTGGCAACTAAATTGGAATTTAATCGAGTTTTTATAATTATGACACTAAAATTACTATAAGTTCGCCACTATATTATATATATATATATATATATATATATTACGTACGCGGTAGCACGATTGGGTTTGCTCGATCGAAGATGAACCACACTCTCATAAAATACCACCGTAAATATCAGCTCAATGCTGCTATTTTGTGTGTTGAGTGTACAGAACTGGAGACCCTTTTCAAAACAAGGCATTCCATATTAGTCCTCAGGGGTTACAAGGCATTTGTGTTTTGATTCTTAATCGAGGATAGAGGTAGACGTCTATGAGCCACAGTATCCACTTACTACTTGCACGAGGGGACCTCTTATTGTATAAAAATATTAATGATGGTCACTTATCCGTTCCTGAATGCAGTGTAATTGTCTAACTCTGGTGGGAGTCATGGTTAGCTTTTTAACGTTTGAAGTTTGGTTATTCTGTATTGTTTAAATGTCATGAACCTGTATTAAGAAATCCATTTTCAAACGTCCAGACTCAAAATATTTATTTTGTTGGCCATACAAATACTTGTTTCGTGTGGGATCAAAACCCGCGGCGTCAGTACCGCAATTTAATGAATAAGCCATTTCTCTACTGACCCGTCAAATATTAACCTCTTATTTTAGGTTACAAAAAATTATCGTAATAAAAAGACATAACAAAGTTGTGGTATGTTTCTTACTGCACACGATGCCTACAAGTACACACATACAATCATATAAAAAATCGACATAGATATTATTACACAGGTACTACACGGCTATACTATTTATCATTTATAATTTTCTTACTTGACATGGACGAGATTGCTACGTACAAGGGGCCGACTTAATAATACCTTAAAGACACACACAAACACAAACGCGCACGCGCGCCCGCCCACGCACGCACACACGCACACACATACACATATATATATGTATATATATCAATAATAACTATTTAGAGAATATAATATTATAACATTGGCGTAAGCCGATATAAGCGTCTTAAGGATTTACTAAACGGTCTGCATCTAGCGTATTTAATCGCAAAAATAAAACGAGATATTAGCGAAATGAATAGTAAATAGTTGAAATGTTCCAGTTGAGTTGAAAGACAAATAGAAGTAAACATTGTCTGTACTGCTACGTGTGTTACTTGAACAGAGCTTACATTACCGGCGTGTGGCCATTCAACTGTGTTTGTAAGCAATTAAATTTTTTTATATTTTTCGTAAAGTTTTTTTACGATTAGGACTTGATCCCCTTCCAGCAATAGGCCAATTACTTATATATCTGACGGTGCATGCTTTATGACTTTTGGAGTATAACTTTGGCTAAAAATTTTCACCAAAAGTTCTGTATTTTGAACATGTTTAATTTAATACAAAATCACACAGGAACAAGTACATGTTTGAAACACTTCCAGCGCGCGTTGGCAGACTAAACGTATTTATGTCATATCATTAATTCCACATATATGCGAGTGCTTTCTCTCCAGCAGGTTGTCGTCTTGAATTGTAAAAAACACGAGATCTTTCTGACCTTTTCCAGTCTTTTGTTAGTATATCCATGGGACGATTGGTTCTGTTGGTGTGTATTAATTCTGTTACATTTTTACAATACAGAATTTTATTATTTATGGCAAGGAAAAATTAATAAATATTTATGGTAAACCAATAGTAAAATATAATGATAACCTATTAACATAGAATATAAATAAATGTAACTCAAAAATCTCTTATTTTAGATCCGATCGCTTGTGTTCTGGCCAAGCCCAAACTACTCTCAAATGTTTTGGGTACATTACGCAAATCGTGAAATACGGGCTTTTAAATTCATTAGTGAACTTACTTCATTAGTTTTATACACGAATGTAATTAAGATTAAGATTTAACATACATATACATCTGGGTATAATGCCTAGATTTGTTCTACATGTTTTTTTTTGTATGACTTGTTTCATCGACATGTATGCTTTAGTGCGGAGCGTTTTGCTCATTATCTAATTATCATTCGTGTAAGTTTTCAAAATACAGGGATATTTTTTTATTTTAAAGTTTTAATTTTTTAATTTTAAAATCAAATATAATTTGTAATGTGTTATGAAAAAGTATGAAAATAAGTATTTTTTATTTCTCCTTTATTGTCGACACTTAAAGTGAAAATTTGAACGGATTTAATACCTTGTAGCACTTTCGTTTATTTTTTAATAAAATCGCTTCGCCTGTTTTTCAGTGTTTTCCTTTAAAAATATATTCTAGTTGCAAGTTCAACACTCGAAAATGCTTACGTATCGGCTTTCTAAAATTTTATTTAAAACGAATTACGCTTTGTCATGGAACACGAAGTGTTTTGTTTAAATAGCAAATTTTAAATAAAAAACATTGTTATATTCCTACAACGCTTACAAGTTTTGTATATCATACATACAAGTTGTATGGTATCTATTTAATAAATCTAGTAAGGCTTGGTATCTTTGTGCCACACTATCCACTTACCGTCAAGTACAATGTGTAGTCCCTTACTTCTTTTCTATTTTATATTAAAGTAATGGTGACATACGAGCACGTAGTAAACCTGATAGTTAGTGAATACTGTAGCAGTGTGTTTTCTTGAGATCGGTCGAGTTCACCCCCGTCACTCCACTCTAATTTCCCCTGCGTAGGAATTATCTAAACTTTGTGTTCACCGGAATACAACATACTGCTTGGTGCTCTGTGTTTGGTCGCTGCGTTGGCTCTCTCAATGTGGTGTGCGAAGCTCGTTGTCCTGGGAGACAGGAATCTCACAGTGAAGTGTAGTGAACGCTTGTTCTGGTGAAAAAGTGTTTTGTGTGGAATCTGCGCCTCTAACCGGTACCTCTACTTAGCATGTCTGGCATCCTGCTGATTGTCCGAACGTGCGGATCAACGACCTTATATCGCCGAACACCGAACCTACCACCGCCGTGTCTATAGACACATGATAAGACACCGCGTCCCCTGCGCCTTCCGCGATGTCCATCACGGCCCGTCTCCGCTCTTCTCGGATGCCAAATGGGGCTTCGACATGGACACCGACACGCGTGTTCTGCCTAATCCCAAAAACAAAGACTACACCCTCGTCCATGGAAAAAAGCGCAAACTCGCAGCCCCAAAAAAGGCAGCCGAGCCTAACTTGGCCCCCTCGACTTCCACCACTACTGCGGCAAGAAAACCAGCCCCGCGGCGCGCGCTTTACCCCAAAAGCCCGCAGCGAAAGGATTCCCTGCTGAGCGTAGACAAAACCAACGCCACCCATTATTGTTCAAGACAAAATAAAATGGAATATCCTTTCCAATTGGTTAAACTTAAAGAAAATATACTGCCCAAAGGTACAAAATCCTGCATCCGAATATGTAGATCCGTAGAGATGACTGAG
Source organism: Parnassius glacialis (assembly GCA_033319125.1). Lineage (NCBI taxonomy): Eukaryota > Metazoa > Arthropoda > Insecta > Lepidoptera > Papilionidae > Parnassius > Parnassius glacialis. The sequence goes on along the minus strand of JAVANC010000023.1, from coordinate 11,184,676 downwards.
GATTTCCACAGAGTGACTAATCACCTGCGCGCCCAACAGGCCAGTTTTCACAAATACGCCCTCCCTGAGGTACGAGGAACGTAACTTACGTGTGATCGTCCGAGGACTCCCCAAGGAACTTGAGACCGTTCATAGCCAAAAATCGCCAAGTCCGGGAGGTGCATAGAATGCACGCCCGACCGACAAGAATCGATTGCCAGATCTGTGCTTTATCATACCGGAAGGGAAGGAGATTTTTAACGTTCGGCGCGTCTGCAACCTAACGGGGAATGCAGTTGAAGCCCTCTGAAATAAGGGCATCATTGATCAGTGCCAACGATACTCACTATACGGCCACTCAGCCAGAAACAGTTACGCCAGGCCTAGGTGCGTCAAGTGCCTAGGTGACCACGGTACCACTGGCTGCCCCCGCACACCCGAGATGGTTGAACCCCCGAGCTGCGTCAAATCTAGGGGTTACATTCGGCGAAGTTATGACATTCGCGAAACACATTCGCAATGTTTGCAATCGCGCAAAATTTGTCACTAGTCACCTCCACCCGCTAGTTAACAGCAAGAGCAAACTGTCCCTAAGACACAAGCTCCATCGATACAAAGCATGTGTTAGAACTATGATGTCTTACGTAAGCGTAGTTTTCGCCCACGCGGCCCATAGATACTTGTTACCGATATGATACGAGTTAGCCGTCAGAGCCAGGGTCCGCTACCTCCTGCTCTGACAGCCGTTTACTCATACACGTGTACCGTAAACTGTCCTAGGAGTCATCGTTAGGCAAGTAATGATGCAGAATAATAAAAATTCATCCCTTTTTAGCGCACGGCCTGAGAGGCCGCGAGCTTTGCTTCCTACTAAGCTGTGAAAGCCAAAATGCTAACAGCACAAACATCATCAGAAACCAGAAAATCTGTTTGTTGCCAGCACTAAGGATAACGTTGTTCCCAGGATAGAATTTTTTTTCCATACCAATGGTAATTTAAACGAAAGAGGGACTCTATAATTGTTAAATCTGCTCTCCAAAAATGAAGGCGTGGATAATGTTCATTTATTTATCCAATTATTACAGCCTATCAGGATACTGTTTAGTGACGGTGTAAAAATATCCACTACCCCATATCATCACGTGTGTATGTATTTATAAATAGTGTTTTAAATGTTTTGTATCTCAAAAGGAAATACGAGACCCCTATATAGGTCCGTCTGTCCATTTAACGAGACCATTTTCCTTTAGGAAAATGTAGGAGTATTCAATTGAAATTAATATCAAATACTAATAACTACAGTCTTTGGAGGTGTTAAAAATTCAAGCTTTTAATCAACGTTATTAAAATTTGCGGCCATTTATGTCACATATTTTAATACTTGATAACTCACTCATAAAAACTTATATTGTACTTCTCGTTGACCTACATGTATACGGAAAAAGCATAAGTCCAAGATAAAAATATACGTCGTAGAGCCATGCTGCAGCCATATTAGTAGTATAGTTGTAGCACGATTGGGTCGGCTCGACCGGCGAAAGACCACGTTCTCACAGAATACTAGCGTAAAATAGCAGCTTCTCACTGCTATGTTTCGTATGGTGAGTGTAGAGAACCGGAGACCCTTTTTACTGGAAAAGAGGCATTCCATCCTCACGGGTGGCAACGCATCTGCATTTTGATTCGCTAACGAGGATAGATGTAGATATCTATGGGCCTTAGCAACCACTTACCATCAGGTGGACTGTGTGCTCGTTTATCACCCTACCCTATAGAAAAAATTCTATAGAATTTGTAGTTACCTATAGTAATAAAATAAAGTGGAAGAGATTTTCTTGTTTTTTGTTTTTTTAAACACGCTCCAGAGTTTACTCTGGAACTACCTCTGCTAATGGTTGAGCGTCCCCTTTCGCTCCAGAAACTGTCCAGTAGCAAAATAAAGTTTCCAAAAATTAAACGATTACGTACGAAACTGTAAGCCAAAACATGTGTTTATCTAATACATTATATTGAGTTACATCTGCTAAAGTTATAAATAATTTAATAAAAACTTGCTTTGCAATCAACCATCCAGCAGACTACAAAAAACAGTTTGGGCTTGCGGTCACGGACCCTGTAGTGAGTGTTTGTGTTTACTGGTTTGTGAGTGTTTATGCAAGCAGGGACGGAGAATCAATCGTAGAGTATATTATTTTATTTTAGATAAAATAGTAGACGAACCCGAACCTCGAACCCTCCGGATTCTAGGGTAACTATGTTAAATTTCTGCACCCTATCTGTGTAGAACGCCAGCATGGGATGGTAGTCATGACGAAAAGATAGACATCTCAATCATCGAAATTAATATTGTACATAAACACTCACGCCTGTCACCTAGAGGGGTAGGCAGAGACTATGGACTTCCATTTGGCACGATCCTGACAGACCTCTCTCGCTTCCTCCACATCCATATACCTACGCATACACTCTCGTCGGTTAAAGGTACTCTTGATTTGGCCCATTTTCAATATATCGCCAATTTGGTCGATAAACTTTCGCCTAGGGCGACCCTTCCCGATTTTGCCGTTCACCTCTGCAACATAAATTTGCTTTGTCACTCTTTCTTCATTCATTCTTTCTACATGACCAAACCACCGAAGCATTCCTTTCTTAATCCTGGTCACAACATCATCTTGCAAACCACACTCTTCTCTTATTAAACAATTTCTCACTCTGTCATTCAGATTCATCCCTAACATACTCCTTAATGACCGCATTTCTACAGCATTTATTCTACTCTCGTGCTTCTTCTGCCACACCCAACTTTCACTACCATACATTAAAGTAGGCACTAACACAGCATTGTGAATTGCCATACGTGCCTTTTTGGACACATTCTGACTTTTTACAATAGAGTGTAGAGCCCCATTCACTCTATTTCCTGCATTCACTCGTCGTTCTATATCCTTATCATATCTACCATCCTTGCTAAACACACATCCCAAATACACAAACTCATCTACTTGTTCTACCAACTCCCCTTCTATTCTTATTTCACATATCGTTTTACTTTCTTCTCTTTCAAAAACCATAACTTTCGTCTTACTTGCGTTCACTTTCATTCCCTTTTATTTTAATGTCCTGTTCATTAATGTAACCATCATTTGCAACTCGGCCGCCGAAGACGCAAGTATGACTTGATCATCGGCGTACAAAAGGCATTTGACGGTTAACTCACCCATTCTTAACCCGCATTCTTCTACTTTCAAATTTTCCAAACAACTGTCCATAAATAGGTTGAACAGCCACGGGGAAGCCACACAGCCCTGTCTGACACCTTTATGGATGCCAAACCAGTCCGAGTAAGCCCCGTTGATCCTGACACAGGCACTAGAGTCCCTATATAGAGACTTCAATGCCTGTATCAGACCAGCGCTCAACCCAAATGAGGTCAGTGTTTGCCATAACACGTTCCTGTCCACTCTGTCATAAGCCTTTTCCAAGTCCATGAACGCACAAAAAACTTTCTGGTTTTTGGCCAAAAATTTCTCCGCAATCATGCGCATGGAAAAGATTTGATCCGTACACCCCATCCCCTTTCTAAATCCAGCTTGCACATCCCAAATTTTTCCATCAGTTTCTTCCATAACTCTTTCAATTAACACCTTAGCATACAGTTTACCCACAATGCTAAGCAAGCTGATACCACGGTAGTTTTTACAGTCCTGCTGCGACCCCTTTCCCTTATATATTGGGACTATAACGGCTTTGCACCAGTCTTCCGGTACCCGCTTCAGTTCCCAACATAAATTAAACAAGGTGTACAGCAGGCCTGCAACCACACCCTCTCCAGCCCTTAGCATTTCGAGTGATACTCTATCATATCCGGCTGCCTTACCTGCTTTCATGCTTTTCATTGCTTTCACTATTTCATCTACACTTATTTCTCTACCTCTCTCCACTTCTTCCGGAATTTCTATTTCACTTACTTCAGACGACTCTTCACTCTTAAACACGATTTCAAAGTATTCCTTCCATCTCTTTAAATTCGAAACTTCATCATTCAGCATGCAGCCATTCTCGTCTCGTATAGCATTCATTCTAGGCTGTTTTGAATTGCCCCTGGCAGTTCTTACGAGCTTCCAGAACATTTTAATATTTGCCTGGAAGTTATCAGATATTCTTCTATCATTCTTATCTGTCCTTTCTTGCTTTTTCCTTTCAACAACTTCTTTTACTCCCTTATTTATACGTCTAAAGTCTGCCTTTTTTCTTTCAATCTCATCATTCATACCGCCAGAATTACCAGCTTTGGTTGCTAGTAAATCTAGCCATGCTTTCTTCTTTGCTTCAACTTCCATCCGTACCTCATCATCCCACCACAACGTATTACTTTTCCTTTCATTCGTTCTCTTACTTACACCACATACTTCGGTGGCTGTATCCACCAAAACTTTTTTAACATTATTCCATACATTATTCAAGTCTAAATCGTTTATACTAAATTCATTCATTCACACTTATATTTTCCCTCAGTCTGCATTTATACTTCTCTTTCACATCTTCATCTTGTAGCCTCTCTATTCTTATACGCTGTAACGCAGTGGTAGACACAGATGTCCGATGCCGCCAACGCTTGAATAGACCATTAATTTGGCATAAGACCAAGTAATGATCCGTCCCTACGTTGGACCCCCGGTAAACCCTTGTATCTACCACTGCGCTCCTCATTCTTCCATCCACAATTATGAAATCTATCATGCTTCTATCATCCCCTCTTTCCCATGTATACATGTGAATCCTCTTATGGCGACAGAAAGTGTTCGCCACAAAAAGATTCTTTTCCACACATATGGTGAGGAGGTCTTCACCATTCTCATTTATTCTTTCATCGCCAAACGCTCCTAATATCCTTTCATAACCAGACCTCTTCACTCCAACCCTTCCATTAAAATCTCCTAACATAATAATACTTTCATTTTCCTTGCATTTCGTCAACACCAGCCTTACCATGTCCCAAAACTGCTCTCGGATATAAGTGGGCTTAGACATATCTGGGGCGTACACCCCAAGCACAAACAACTTCTTTAAGCCCACTTTCATTCGTATCCACAGCAGCCTTGGGCTTACACATTCATACTCTTTCACACATTGACCCATTCTTTCTGAAAGGATGACACCGACTCCCTGGCATGCCCGCTCGGTCTCGTCTACACCAGACCAGTAAGCGGTATACATGCCATGTTCAGTGACATCTCTTCCCTTTCGTTTCGTCTCATTCACACATAACATATCTATTCTTCTATCATTCATCATTTCGCATATTTCATCCATCTTATCATTCATTGCTCCACATACATTCAGCGTAGCCAGACGGGCCTCCGCAATCCACTTTTCGCCCCTCCAGGAGACAGGACGTGACGGGTGGCGAACCTCGTCGCCGGTTTTCCTCCCGGAGATTCTTCGCACCCCTGCCCCATTAAAGGGGCGCCGGGAACTCGGGGCCATTTCTTTAAATTTTTGGCTCATGGTGCGACATAAGGGGTGGTAGATTTTACGCCGCTACCACACGGCGAGGAGCCGAGTCTGTCGTTTCGGCTTTGTCGCTCGTTTAGCACCACCCGGGGGACACGTGTAGGGTGGGCCTAGGGTTAGGTGGTCGAAGCCTACGGACGCGAGCGACTCATCCCATCCAATTAATATTGTGTTGCTAAATATTGCGCAACGCCAAGTTTTGAACTATTTGCATTTTTTGTTCTTGTTCAGAAAAGTTGCCATCTTGTTATCTTTTCCTTTCATGTGTTATTTTTCCTTTCATTCGTTCTCTTACTTACACCACATACTTCGGTAGCTGCATCCACTAAACCTTTCTTGAAATTATACCACACAGTCTCCAAGTCTAAATCATTCTTACACAATTCAGCCATAACACTTATATTTTCTCTCAATCTACATTTGAACTTCTGTTTCACACCTTCATCTTGTAACCTATCTGTTCTTATACGCTGTAACGCAGTGGTAGACACAGATGTCCGATGCCTCCAACGTCTGAAAAGACCATTAATTCGGCATAAGACCAAGTAATGATCCGTCCCTACGTTAGAGCCCCGGTAAACCCTTGTATCTACCACCGCGCTCCTCATTCTTTCATCAACAATTATGAAATCTATCATACTTCTATCATCACCTCTTTCCCATGTATACGTGTGAATCTTCTTATGACAAAAGAAAGTTTTCATCACAAAAATACTCTTTTCCACGCATACGGCGAAAAGGCTTTCACCATTCTCATTTATACTTTCATCACCAAACGTTCCCAATATCCTTTCATAACCAAGCCTCCTCACCCCAGCCTTTCTATTAAAATCGCCTAATATCACAATATTTTCATTAACCTTGCATTTCATTAGCATCATCCTTACAAACTCCCAAAACTGCTCTCGGATATAAGTAGGCTTAGACATGTCTGGGGCGTAGACCCCTAAAACAAACAACTTCTTTAAGCCCACTTTCATTCGTATCCATAGCAGTCTCGGGCTTACACATTCATACGCTTTCACACAATGACCCATTCTTTATGAAAGGACGATGCCGACTCCCTGGCATGCCCGCTCAGTTTCGTCTACACCAGACCAGTACGCGGTATACATGCCATGTGTAGTGGCATCCTTTCCCTTCCGTTTCGTCTCATTTACACATAACACGTCTATTCCTCTATCATGCATCATATCGCATACTTCATCCATCTTATCATTCATTCTTCCACATAAATTCAATGTAGCCAGACGGGCTTCACACACACACAGAACGTGACGGGTGGCGAACCTCGTCGCCGGTTTTCCTCCCGGAGATTCTTCGCACCCCTGCCCCATTAAAGGGGCGCCGGGAACTCGGGGCCATTTCCTTAATTTTGTGCCTCATGGTGCGAAAGTAGGGTGTGGTATTTTTTACGCCGCTACCACACGGTGAGGAGCCGAGTCAGTTCTTTCGGCTTTGTTGCTTGTTTAGCACCACCCGGGGGACACGTGTAGGGTGGGCCTAGGATTAGGTGGTCAAAGCCTACGGACGCGAGCGACTCATCCCCAAATCAAATAAATCACAGGCAAATAAACTGGATTCAAACACATTTGGCGTCGCCAAAATAAATCAATTAACCTAATTTAAGTTGTTTCTCTTTTGAATTTATGAGCCAAAATATCAATATTAATGTTAACAGAGAGCGTTATTTAATAATTTACTGCTTCAATGCATTTTCATTTATTCATTCATTATAGTCTATTGAAAGCACTGCTTATAGCCCTCCCCATAGGTTGTCTTATAGGGATCCCCGCTATTAGGCAAATTTTCATAGTTAGCTAATTTATGTTGGTTATGCTGCGTACAAACTTACGCAACATACCATGTATTGTAACAAGAAAAGAGTGTTCATCAGTGTGGACGAAGCGAGCACACGAACTAAATATGTTTCCGGCGTGCGCGCAAATATAGCGTCAATTTGCCTGGTACACGCGAAATACATAGAGTGTGACGACCAATTGGTGACTTCAGACCTCAGAGGAGGTCTAAAGTCTTAAAACAACGCCGAAGACCTCGACGTTGGTGGCGTACAGGGTTGTACAGACAGAGAGCTGGCGGAGAATAAATGACTGACATGCGTTTTCAGCACGTGTTCAGTTCGTGTTCGCGCGCGTCTCAATACTGGCGCTGCGAGCAAACTGGGCGTCCCTTTGTGTTCGTTCGAAAAACTGAGAAATTACGGATCTCTCCGCACGTTACCTGTAATGCTCGTGGCGTGCGCATTAACAAACACACTTTTCCGGTACTACCTACCTACCCTAGGCGTAGTCCTGAAATCATGGAAAACAGCTTTTGTCCACCCGATCCCTAAAAAAGATGACCGCTCAGACCCGTCCAACTACAGGCACAGGCCTATCGCCATCACCTCCTTGTTCTTCAAAATAATGGAACCGATTATTAACTGCCAGCTGCGGTACCTTGAGAATCACCAGCTGATTAATTATATACTTATATAGTTGTATAACCATTATTGTAAAATTTGCTTTAAAAAAAAAGTCCCGCTGGGTTTCTTGCTGGTTCTTCCCAGGACGGAGGTATTTTTTTTCGAACCAGTGGTAAAGTAAAAAATGACTTTCAATAAGAATTACACATGTGATCTATATTGAATAAAAAATTATTCTATTCCATTCTATTCTAATAACCGCCAATACGGTTTTCGTCGGGGTCGATCAGCTGGTGATCTTCTGGTCTACCTGACACATAGATGGGCGGAGGCAGTAGAGTCCAAGGGGGAGGCGTTGGCCGTTAGTTTGGACATTGCGAAGGCCTTCGGTCGGGTTTGGCACAAATCGCTTCTTTTGAAGCTCCCTTCCTGTGGGCTTCCCGAGAAATTGTGCAATTGGATCACTAGCTTCTTTGCAGATCGGAGCAGTTTCCAGTCGTTGTAGATGGTGCATGCTCCGACTACAAGCCTATTAACGCTGGTGTTCCACAAGGCTGTGTGGTATCACCAACGCTGTTTCTTCTGCATATCAATGATATATTTCTAACTGGTAACATTCATTACTATGCGGATGACAGCACTGGTGATGCTCTATATACTAACCATGCCAATATTTCTCGGAAAAACGTCGCCAAGTACCGGAAAAATATTGTGTTTGAATTCGAGTCTTTGCTGAACAAAGTCTCGGATTAGGGGCGACTAAATTTAGTCCAGTTTGATCCACAGAAGACACAAGTTTGCGCGTTTACCGCTAAAAAGAACCCCTTTGTGGTATCTCTTCATTTCAAGGCACTCCTGTTATTGCCTCAGCCAGTATGGTAATCCTCGGAGTCGACATATCGAGTGACGCGCAGTTTCGTGGTCACTTGGAAGAGAAGGTCAAATTGGCCTCTCAAAAGCTTGGCGTGCTCAGCAGGGCAGGACAGTATTTCATGCCGGCACACCGCCTGCAACTTTACAAGGCGCATGTTCGGCCTCAGATGGAATACTGTTCCCATCTCTGGGCAGGGGCTCCCCAGTGCCAGCTCCTTCCACTTGACCGCATTCAGGGCAGAGTGGCTCGAATCGTCGACGATCGAGTCCTTTCCGATCGGCTCGATTCATTGGCACTGCGAAGAGATGTTGCATCCCTTTGCATTTTCTTTCGCATTTACCAAGGGGAGTGCTCTTAGGAATTGTTCGGATTAATCCCAGCCGCCAAATTTCACCATCCACACCATCTGGATGATTGGCGGTCTACCACTGTGCGATTTAGAAGATGTTTTCTACCTCGCACGATACGACTTGGGGACCTTCAAATAAAGAGCCTACTCCTTTTTAAAAGGCCGGCAACGCATCTGCAATTCCCCTGGTTCCCCTGGGGTTGCAGTTGTTCATGGGCGGCGGTAGTCACTTACCATCAGGTGAGCCGCATGCTCGTTTGCCCCCTCTACTATAAAAAAAAACACAGTTTGCGTGCGCAAGGCGTCCAGACTATTAAAATTTGTTACTTTGTAACATCGCATTATACATTACACTAATGTGGACGACAAATCCTTTCATTTCATGTTATTGCTTGTTACGTTGCGTAAGTATGTAAGTAGCATTACACCACGCTTCGGCCTCGTAGGTTTGTCATAGCGTGTATTTCGCCACGAAAAACGTCAACATGGTTTGCTTTTGCTTTTGTATATAACTAGATAAGAGGATACCGTTCATAACAGAATAAAAACGCATCGCCTCATGATCGGGTTGCTGTTTGACAAGGCCATCAGCTAAATTCCATTGGTAAGTAAGTTCGTTCCTCGATCCATACTCTAATAATAAAAAATAGATCTTATAAACAATTTTCTAAGCATTGCAAAGTCTTGCTAAAGTTTCAGCACAGAACTTTCAAGTTTTAGAACTGAAGTGGAAAAGATAACAAGATGGCAACTTTTCTGAACAAGAACAAAAAATGCAAATAGTTCAAAACTTGGCGTTGCGCAATATTTAGCAACACACTATTAATTTCGATGATTGAGATGTCTATCTTTTCGTCATGACTACCATCCTATGCTGGCGTTCTACACAGATAGGGTGCAGAAATTTAACATAGTTACCCTAGAATCCGGAGGGTTCGGGGTTCGGGTTCGTCTACTATTTTATCTAAAATAAAATAATATACTCTACGATTGATTCTCCGTCCCTGCTTGCATAAACACTCACAAACCAGTAAACACAAACACTCACTACAGGGTCCGTGACCACAAAAGCCCAAACTGTTTTCACTGCAAGTGTGCAGTAACAACACGTCATATTACAACCCAGTGTTTAGGATGTGTCGCATCTACAATGATATATCCCAGGACAATTCAAATGTTGATAATCTAGGTTCAAATCCAATTGTCTCCAATAGATCTATCCGTGATATTCTGAAATACTTGGTCTACATCTGTTTTATGTTTCTACTTAGGTTTGTTCTAGCTTTAAATCTGTAACAGGCCTCTTGTAGTCTGCTGGATGGTTGATTGCAAAAAAAGTTTTTATTAAATTATTTATAACTTTAGCAGATGTAACTCAATATAATGTATTACATAAACACATGTTTTGGCTAACAGTTTAGTACGTAATTATTTAATTTTTGGAAACTTTATTTTTGCTACTGGACAGTTTCTGGAGCGAAAGGGGACGCTCAACCATTAGCAGAGGTAGTTCCAGAGATTAGCGTGTTTAAACAAACAAAAAACAAGAAAAACTCTTCCACTTTATTTTATTAGTATAGGTAACTACAAATTCTATAGAATTTTTCTATAGGGTAGGGTGACAAACGAGCACACAGTCCACCTGATGGTTAGTGGTTGCTGTGGCCCATAGATATCTACATCTATCCTCGTTAGCGAATCAAAATGCAGATGCGTTGCCACCCGTGATGATGGAATGCCTCTTTTCCAGTAAAAAGGGTCTCCGGTTCTTTACACTCACCATACGAAACATAGCAGTAAGAAGCTGCTATTTTACGCTAGTATTCTGTGAGAACGTGGTCTTTCGCCGGTCGAGCCGACCCAATCGTGCTACAACCATACTACTAATATGGCTGCAGCATGGCTCTACGACGTATAACTTTTTCTTGGACTTATGCTTTTTGTATATATATATATATATATATATATATATATATATATATTGCTTTTCCATTTAAATCCATAGACAGGAGAAGAATGGACTTAGTTTGTGTAAACCCTCAAACCAAACACGCATTTGTGAACAAATTTTACGTATTTTTAGGACCCTTTCTATATAACAAGCTCAACAAGTTACTAAAGGTATATAGTCTAAGTTATAAGAACTGTAATATAAGAGTAAGGGAATTTCTAAATAAATTAAATTACGAAGACACAGAGAAGTTGTTAGAAATTCTAAAATAGTTTGTATTAATTGCAGGTAACAATTAATTGTTATTTACTTATTTTATTTATTATATAATATAGTTTAATTATTTAAATATCTAGTGTCCTACATTATTAAACCGGTTGTATAAGTGATGTCTGAAACACAGGTACTCAACCTAGTTCAGGCAGGTAGCTAATATTATATACTTGACTTTTCTATTTTTCTTTTGTAGATTCTATATTATTAAGCTACACATAGTTTTAATTTTATCATAGCATGTTATTTTTGTTAGACTTAATGTTACTTTATTTAATTTTATTCATATTTGTTCCTGTATGTAAACATGTGTAATTGGAAATGAAATAAATATTTATTATTATTATTATGGGGTATCTATAAAGTTTTCTAATCTGGTTGGGCAATATGAATATATAATTGTAAATAAACATGGTAAACGTACATAAATATCAATAAAATAAAATAAATACATAAAAAATTCATAAATATATAAAAACCCAACCAGATGGAAGCCCTCGGCAGAGGAGATCAGACGGCCGAGGGTTAGGGTGAAAGGGAAAGAAACCGGCGGACGATGCGGGCGGTATCGAGGAGCACCGCCTTCTGCATTTGAGCTTGGAGCGGTCCGTCACAAAGTCCCAGTCGCCTCAGATGACCTGAGAGGCTGACTGCAATTAACCCATTTGCAGAGACGACTACAGGTATAATTTCGGCCGGCAATCCACCCCACATGTCGGTCACCTCGTGAGCCAGGTCCAGATATTTAGTAAGCTTATCTGTTTCGGCTTTCAAGAGGTTCTCGTCATAAGGAATTGTAATGTCGACCAAAAATATCCTTGACTGTGCCCGGTCCATCAGCACAATATCAGGCTTATTCGCAAGAATAGTCCTATCTGTGATGATGGCCCGGTCCCAGTAGAGCCTGGCGCGGTCATTTTCGAGCACGGCTTCCGGCAAGTACTTATAATACGGCAGTTTCTATATATACGGCAATGTAGGTCAACGAGAAGTACAATATAAGTTTTTATGAGTGAGTTCTCAAGTATTAAAATATGTGACATAAATTGCCGCAAATTTTAATAACGTTGATTAAAAGCTTGAATTTTTAACACCTCCAAAGACTGTAGTTATTAGTATTTGACATTAATTTCAATTTAATACTCCTACATTTTCCTAAAGGTAAATGTTCTTGATAGACGGACAGATGGAGCTATATAGGGGTTTTGTATTTCCTTTTGAGATACGGAACATTTAAAACACGAAGAGCAGATTTAACAATTATCGAGTCACTCTTTCGTTTAAATTACCATTGGTATGGAAAAAACTTCTATCCTGGGAAGAACGTAATCCTTAGTGCTGGCAACAAACACATTTTCTGGTTTCTGATGATGTTTGTGCTGTTAGCTTATTGGCTTTCACAGCTCAATATGAAGCAAGGTTCGCGGACTTTCAGGCCGTGCACTAAAAAGGGATGAATTTTTATTATTTTGCATCATTACTTGCCTAACGATGACTCCTAGGACAGTTTACGGTACAGGTGTATGAGTTAACGGCTATCAGAGCAGGGGGTGGCGGACCCTGGCTCTGACGGCTAACTCGTATCGTATTGGTAACAAGTGTCCATGGGCCGCGTTGGCGTAACAACTACTCTTACGTAAGACATAATAGGTCTTACACAAGCTTTGTATCAATGAAACTTGTGTCTTAGGGACAGTTTGCTCTTACTGTTAATTAGCGGGTGGACATGACTTGTGACGAATTTTGCACGATTGCAAACATTGCGAACATGTTTCGCGAATGTCATACCTTCGCCGAATGTAACCCCTAAATATTTGGTGGTTGGTTGCCAGGTGACCTGGTGGCCGTACAGGGTGATCGTACCTAACGATTTCTTGGGGTTTTTGATATGACGATTGAAAGTGGAGATCCTTTTTTTATAAGATAAGGGTAACAAACGAGCACACAGTCCACCTGATGGTCCATAGACATCTACATCTATCCTCAACTACAAATCAAAATGCTGACGCGTAGTCACCCGTGAGGACTAAGATGGAATTCCTCGTTTCCAGTAAATAGGGTGGGTCTCCGGTTCTCTACACTTACCATACGAAACAGAGCAGCATTCAGATGCTATTTTACGCTGGTACTCTGTGAGAGCGTGGTCCTTCCCCGGTCGAGCCGACCCATTTGATCTACAACCATACTAATAATATAGCCGTATCATGACTCTACCATGTATATATATTTGAAAGTGTATTTCTACACTTTTCTCAGAATTCACTTCAATTCTCCATAAGCGGAACCAATCGTCTAAGCGGTTAACGGCTATACGAAGCTTCTAGTGAGGCAATGTTTGTGAAGACGTACTTACGAAGGCGATTCAATATGAGTCTCTCGTAAACTTTCCCCAGTGTGCTGAGGATGTTTAATCTGTAGCTAGAGGCTAAGTTGTACGGTCTTTTCGGTTTCGGGATTCCTATTACGTCTGCCTATTTCCATACATCCGGGAAGGAGCAGCTGGAAAGAAGGGCGTTGAATATGCCTACTAGGAGGCAAATGAGCGACTCGGAGAGAGATTTCAGTACCCTGTTGCTAATCCCATCGGGGCTGGGTGCTGACTTCTTTTTAAGGCTTTTAATTACTACTGTGACTTGTCGTCAGTCACAGGATCTAAGGGGTTGCTCGCAGGTGGTAGTGCACTTATTTTACAGTAGTAGTGCACTTATATTGTGACTTAGGCTAGACATCCACTTCAATCTCTGCAAGGTGAGTGGGATCTGTATGTTTGCTAGAGGGATTACTTTGGCTCTCTAAATTGTCCACGAGGCATTCGGCCTTTTCGGAGTCTTCAAAGGCAAGATCGGAGCTTCCTGGCCTAATGAGAGGCGACATAGATGAGGATTATTCTGCTTTCAGAGCTCGGTTCCAATACCGGAAGCAGTTTGAGATGGCTCACCATCTTCCAACAAATTATCCCACTTTTTACAGGCGCTATTAAACCTCTTTTTGGAGTACCTATAGTACGATAGTGATCGTATTATCTTACTTGCTCTAATTGGCTGTCAAACATCTCTCGGGAGTTCCCAGTATCGATTGCTCGACACACGAACTTTACGAGAGCATTCTTCAACTGTAGAGATGAGATTAGCAGATAGGGCGCTAATCGTGTTGTTGGCCTCCTCTGGCGTATCTATTTTGTCTAGTATTTTCTTTAAGTGCTGGGAGGTCGAAGATTCGAGTTTGACCTCGAGCTTACGCTAATCCACGATGGTTTTGGTCTGAAAGACCTCACCTGTGTGCTGGCTCAGCTGTAATAGGACTTATCTATGGTCCGAGTTGAGTTCTGAAACAGTTTCGATCGATGCTATTGATAAACGGACATGTTTGATTATTGCTACGTCAAGGATATCCGGTTGTTGTCTGGTAGCGAATGAGTAGCGGGTCAGTGTCTCAGACACGGTAACATCGAAGTTTAGTCACTACGAGAGATCGAAAAATTCATCACCATTTGGATTGTTAGTAAGCAAGCTCCAGGAGGAATGCTTACTGTTGAGGTTTCCAGTTATTATGACACTGGAGCCTAAATTAATTAAATAAACAATGTCAGATTCAATTACACATTTGAGCGGTGGTTGATTCGCCGCAATTGTAGTGAGTGGCTGATGGTCAGAGTGGGCTACATATAGAAACTTCTATGTTACCTTTTGTAGTAGATCATGGCATTACCTGTATAGCCAGTAAAAAATAGTGTTGAAGTGAAATGATAGGTAGACCAGCCGGTCAACCTATCATTTAACTTCAACACTATTTTTTTTAAGTTTAGTTTGTGATTATAGGATTGCAATGGCCAGGATTCAAAAAAATATTTTGCACTAATATTGCATCTACGTAGTGGTTGCGCATGAAGAGCGCGAACTCGCCTTTTCATCTGGTCTAGTCTTTTTAACTGAGGCCGACTGATTTCTACCTAAATTTTGTGTCGCCATTCTAATATTTAGAAGAAGTGATTAGGCGCACTGGAAAGACCAGATTACGTCGATAAAAGTCTGTGCTCAATCCTGCTAAATCCTGTCATGAGATGTCGTGGCTCCGCAAACTTTGCGGGTCCAAGACGATGATTCAGCAATGTTAATGTTGCTAATAAAGCCACAGACTAGCGAGAATTCAGCGGCGAAGGAAAACGAGCGTTGTGGTACAGGCTTCGATTTTGGCGCCTAGGGGGCAGCCCTGGCCGTGAGGCGACAAGTGCCGATGATTTCACCCAAGCGTTGGGTTTCGGCGTGGGAGGCGCAGGTAGACTTGCACCTTGCACGGAGACCCCTATGACAGAGTTAACCTTGGTGGCGATTTAAAGCAAGGAAGAGCCACCGAAGACGGTGTGGGTTTGGGAATTCGCAGCCGAGAGCGAGACACACTGGCTTGACGCGCGCATCCGGGACGTCTTCTACCTCCGCGCTGCTTTCTTCACGGTGATTAGGAATACCCGCGATAATTTGCTAGGTGTCCTTCCTCGCAGAAATTGACGCAACTCGGGTGGTCAGGGGAAATTAGTGGTACCGTGGTCACCTAGGCATATGACGCACCTAGGCCCGGCGTAACTGTTTCTTGCTGAGTGGCCGTATAGTTGGTATCGTTGGCACTGATCAACGATGCCCCTATTTCAGAGGGTTTCAACTGCAATCCCCGTTAGGTTGCAGATGCGCCGAATGTTAAAAATCTCCTTCCCTTCCGGTATGATAAGGCACAGATCTAGAAATTGGTTCTTGTCTGTCTGGTGTGCATTCTATGCACCTCCCGGACTGGGGGATTTTTGGCTGTTAACGGTTTCGAGTTCCTTGAGGAGTCCTGGGACGCACGCGTAAGTAACGTTGCTCAGGGATATGTGGAAACTGACCTGTTGGGCGCGCAAATGATTAGTCACTCTGTGGAAATCCTCAGTTGTCTCTACGAATATTCGGCTGCTCTGACCTGCGTTTTGTACCTTCGGGCAGTATATTTTCTTTGAGTGCAATCAATTGGAAAGATTATTCCATTTGGTTTTATCTTGAACAATAATGGGTGGCGGCGGCTTTTCCCTACGTTCAGCAACCTTTTCGCTGCGGTCTTTGGAGGTTAAGCACGCGCCGCGGAGCTGGTTTTTTTTCGGAGTGGCTGTGGAAAACGAGGGGGCCAAGTTAGGTTTGCCTGCCTTTTTTGGGGCTACGAGTTTGCGCTTTTTACCCTGGACGAGGGTGTAGCCTTCGTCTTAGGGCTGAGGTGGAACACGTGTGTCGTTCTCCATGTCGGAGCCTGATTTGGCATCCGAGAAGATTGTAGACGGGCCACGGGTGGACATCGCGGAAGGCGCAGGGGACGCGGTGTCTTATACTATGTCTATGGACACGGAGGTGGTAAGTCCGGTGTTCGGCGATATAAGGTCGTTGTTTTGCACGTTTTGACGATCAGCAGGGTGCCAGATATGCTGGATAGAGGCACCGGCTAAAGGCGCAGGTTCCGCACAAAACACTCTTTATACCACAAGAAGCGTTCACTACACTTCACTGTGATATTGCTGTCTCCAGGGACAAAGAGCTTCGCCCACCACAATGAGAGCATCAAGGCAGCAATCAAACACAGAGCACCAAGCAGTATGTTGTATTCCGGGAACACAAAGTTTAGATCATTCCTACACAGGGGCAATGAGAGTGGAGTAACGGGGGTGAACTCGACCGATCTCAAGAAAACACACTGCTACAGTATTCACTTACTATCAGGTTTACTACGTGCTCGTCTGTCACCATTTCTTTAATATAAAATAGGAAAGAAGTAAGGGACTACACATTGTACTTGACGGTAAGTGGATAGTGTGGCCCAAAGATACCGTGCCTTACCAGATTTATTAAATTAAATTTATTAAATAAATACCATACAACTTGTATGTATGATATACAAAACTTGTAAGCGTTGTAGGAATATAACAATGTTTTTTTTATTTTAAATTTCCTATTGAAACAAAACACATCGTGTTCCATGACAAAGCGTAATTCGTTTTAAATAAAATTTTAGAAAGCCGATACGTAAGCATTTTCGAGTGTTGAACTTGCAACTAGAATATATTTTTAAAGGAAAACACTGAAAAACAGGCGAAGCGATTTTATTAAAAAATAAACGAATGTGTTACAAGGTAATAAATCCGCTCAAATTTTTACTTTAAGTGTCGACAATAAAGGATAAATAAAAAATACTTATTTTCATACTTTTTCATAATACATTACAAATTATATTTGATTTTAAAATTAAAAAATTTAAACTTTAAAATAAAAAAATATCACTGTATTTTGAAAGACTAACACAAATGATAATTAGATAAATGAGCAAAATGCTCCGCACTAAAGCATACATGTCGATTAAACAAGTCATACAAAAAAGAACATGTAGAACAAACCTAGGCATTATACCCAGATGTATATGTATGTAGAATATAAAGCTAAATCTTAATTACATTCGTGTATAAAACTAAAGAAGTAATTTCAATAATGAATTTAAAAGCCCGTATTTCACGATTTACGTAATGTACCCAAAACATTTGAGAGTAGTTTGGGCTTGGCCAGAACACAAGCGATCGGATCTAAAATAAGAGATTTTTGAGTTACATTTATTTATATTCTATGTTAATAGGTTATCATTATATTTTATTATTGGTTTACCATAAATATTTATTAATTTTGCCTTGCCATAAATAATAAAATTCTGTATTGTAAAAATGTAACAGAATTACCCAATCGTCCCATGAATATACTAAGAAAAGACTGGAAAAGGTCAGAAAGATCTCGTGTTTTTCACAATTCAAGACGACAACCTACTGAAGAGAAAGCACTCGCATATATGTGGAATTAATGATATGACATAAATACGTTTAGTCTGCCAACGCGCGCTGGAAGTGTTTCAAACGTATACTTGTTTCTGTGTGATTTTGTATTAAATTAAACATGTTCAAAATACAGAACTTTTGGTGAACATTTTTAGCCAAAGTTATACTTCAAAAGTCATAAAGCATGCACCGTCAGAGATATAAGTAATTGGCCTATTGCTGGAAGGGGATCAAGTCCTAATCGTAAAAAAACTTTACGAAAAATATAAAAAAATTAAATTGCTTACTAACACAGTTGAATGGCCACACTCTGGTAATGTAAGCTCTGTTCAAGTAACACACGTAGCAGTACAGACAATGTTCACTTCTATTTGTCTTTCAACTCAACTGGAACATTTCAACTATTTACTATTCATTTCGCTAATATCTCGTTTTATTTTTGCGATTAAATACGCTAGATGCAGACCGTTTAGTAAATCCTTAAGACGCTTATATCTGCTTACGCCAATTTTATAATATTATATTCTCTAAGTAGTTATTATTGATATATATACATATATGTGTGTGTGTGCGTGCGTGGGCGCGCGCGCGTGTGTGTTTGTGTGTGTCTTTAAGGTATTAAGTCGGCCCCTTGTACGTAGCAATCTCGTCCATGTCAAGTAAGAAAATTATAAATGATAAATAGTTTAGCCGTATAATACCTGTGTAATAATATCTATCTCGATTTTTATATGATTGTATGTGTGTACTTGTGGGCATCGTGTGCAGTAAGAAACATACCACAACTTAGTTATGTCTTTTTATTATGATAATTTTTTGTAACCTAAAATAACAGGTTAATATTTGACGGGTCAGTAGAGAAATGGCTTATTCATTAAATTGCAGTACTGACGCCGCGGGTTTTGATCCCACACGAAACAAATATTTGTATGGGAAACAAAATAAATATTTTGAGTCTGGACGTTTTGAACATGGATTTCTTAATGCAGGTTAATGACATTTAAACAATACAGAATAACCAAACTTCAAACGTTAAAAAGCTAACCACGACTCCCACCAGAGTTAGACAATTACATTGCACTCAGGAACGGATAAGTGACCATCATTGATATTTTTATACAATAAGGGGGGACACGTGCAAGTAGTAAGTGGATACTGTGGCTCATAGGTCTTCCTCTATCCTCGATTAAGAATCAAAACACAAATGCGTTGTCACCCCAGAGGACTAATATGGAATGCCTTGTTTTGAAAAGGATCTCCAGATCTCTACACTCACCACACAAAATAGCAGCATTGAGCTGCTATTTACGGTGGTATTCTATGAGAGTGTGGTTCTTTTCGGTCGAGCCGACCCATTCGTGCTACAACCATAATATCGCTGCAGCGTGGCTTTACCGCGTACGTGATATATATAATATAGTGGCGAACTTATAGTAACTTTAGTGTCATAATTATAAAAACTCGATTGAATTCCAATTTAGTTGCCAAGATGTCAACAAAATGTTTTCATTAACACAACGGTAAAATCTTATTTCGTTTAGAATATTTTCATTCTTACTTTTCTAACGGAAACACTAAAGAGAGAGATAGGGAATAATGCAGACAGTTTTCTACGAGGAAAAAAAGTCATATCGCTTGGTAATAAATAACTATGCGTCCAATAAATAATATCAAGGTATATGATATTATTAAACCTTCATATAATTTTAAAGTAAACTACAAGACTTGGATGCTCAATCGAAGTTCAAACTGTATGAGTTAATTTCTAGTTAACCGAAAGTGTTTGTATAACTAGCCCCGTTCCATCGCGAAGCTTGCAAGCAAGGTAATTTGTACAAACGACCCCAGCAAACTTCACTGTATAAGTTTTGAAGGTAATTCTCGACAAACAATTCACACAACATCTACTTAGTTAAGATTTTAATCGATCAAGTTAACCCCAACTTCAGATTTATTTTGAGCGCTTGTGGGATGATTATAGACATTTTGGTAAATTAAATTATAAATATACGAAGTTTTTTTTAGGTAGGTATTTTTAATAAATGTCCGTGTGAGACGTCGTAACTAAAGGATGAGAAATGCGATTTAACTTTCATAGAACGTGAAGAATTTAAATTAAAAAAAAATTAAGATATTAAAAATTAATTAGCTGAGATTATTACGCGGATCACAGCCAATTCATTTTTAACATCTATACTGTAATGAATATCCGAAAAGTAACGCCTGATACATTAATTAGTGTAAGTTTATTTTATTCTATCAGTACTACGGAAATTATGTGTGGAACAGCGTGGGGAAATAAGACAAAATGGCAGAGAGTACCTTCCAAGTTTCTTTCGCAGTCTTAATAGATTATGTGTACATTCGTTTTTTCATCTCTTTCAATAAAAACGCAAGTGCTGATTAGACCTGATTTGTTTCTAGATACATCAAAGTTGAAGTTTTCGGCGATGTGAAATTTTAGTTCAAAAGTCAACGAAAGAGTAAGCTGAAGTGCAATTTAGCCGGAAGAACCGGCACTGGATAGGGACATTTTTTTTCGAGTGGTAGCCTCGTATCGGTAAACGTAGTGTAAAGGGCCGCCTTATACTCTGCTTAGATGAAGTTGTCTGGAAAGACATTATCATCTATAGAACAAAGCTTTTGTGATGCGTGTATCCTACACATACATCAGGAGAAAATTCAAGTGGGCTTCTAAATCAAAATTAAATTGCAGAATGGAAAATCTATCTAACCGATTTTCATTCAATTGTTTCTCTGGTCGTATTTCCACGACAACGAAGAGGGAGCGGAAATGGAAAGAAACAAAAGAACTAAGTACAGGCAAGCACTTTGATTATGAAGTTTTTGTTTTGAAAAATGTTATAACGCTCTACCGTGTTTTAGTGTTCGTCAGATTGATTAATTTTTTATTTGTATTGATTTTGACAGCTTGGTTGCGATATCGATAAGCATTTGTGCAGTATCATGATTTGAACCTGTTTTCAGGTTGATGTGAACAAGAGAAGTATATACTTATAATTATACTAGCTGATCCCCGCGACTACGCCCGCGTGGAATATAATACGGTTGGATTTCGTAGATTTTAATGTTTTTGCGCGGAATCCTTAATTTATTTCTACAATAAAAGTAGCTCTAGTTACTCCTTATTACAAAAGCCATCTGCCCGTGATAGTCCTGTTAAAATCGGTCAAGCCATTTCAGAGATCAGCCGGAACAACGACTTACGACACCCACAGAAATAAATAGGATGATATATTCTCATTCACCTCTACCAGATGGCTACTACAACATGTCTGATTCTTTTCCATCATCCATTACAGCCTATTAAAGTCTACTGTTGAACACAAGCCTCTGTAAGCGTGTATAGGAATGTTCAATTAATTGTCCGTTTTATATTTATAATTTTTATTGCGCTGAGCACGCAGAAAAGATACAACAGCACAATACAAAAGGTACAAGCGAAAGGGTAGAAATACAGTAATATACAGAAAGAAGAATTTAAACGATAGGAATACTGCATAAGAGTGGGACTTAGACGAGCAAATGCATATCATAGGACACATAATATGACGCACAACACAGGAGCGGACGAACTGGCGGTGTGCCGTCCCGAAGTCGCGGGCGTAACGACCGAACCAGTTTTACATTCGCCATATTTTATATACATAGAAATGGATGGCGCGTAAAATATTAATAAATTAAATTATTGTATAACCAGACGAACAATAATTTAATTTATTAATAGATAACATCTTTTACTTTGGAATAATATTGAATTTTATATTACTATGCACTGTAAAATTTATTCACATATAAAATATCTAAAGAAAATCTCCATCGTATTTAATACTTGCAAGTAGCTTTTCTTTATTTTTGAATATTACCGCTATAGCGACACAGCCTAAAAGTGACAGATCCTCTACAAGACATTTGACAGCTGAGAGGACAGGGTCCAAATGTGATGTATCTTGGAGGTAAGAATTTAAAAATTGTTAATTCGTAAATATTATTATTAATAGGTAACAAATCCCGAAATAAAGGCTTTAAATGTTGTTTCTTGTATTTTCAGGTAAATATCTTTGTTTATAAACTATATTTGTTGTAATTGTTTCATTTAAATAAATCTTGTAGTTTCAGAGAAACGCAATTACGTCTTTGTTTATTTATTCTAAACGAATAAAAGTATTATAAATATATAACTCGCCACACCTCCCTCATAGATCGCTAATAGGGGCGATTGTACCATAGTTGTAACGCTTGGCAACCGAAGTGTTTTTATTATTTTGAATTGTTATCAGGAAGACGCTGCTGCTCATCTCCTGACGACACGACACCCGCGGGATGAAATGGAGTAATCGATATTCTTACACCGCCACTACATGGTTATCTTGATTTTTTAAATAACATTATATAGTTTTCCTAATATAAAAACTCTTTTGCGATGTTGCCAAAAAATTTTTTAACAACGTTCAAAGGAAAGAAGGTGAAGAGATTTACAACGTTATAAAAGCGATAAAGGTGTCTGGTTAATTCCCAAATTTCATTTCGAGTTACTTTTTCAAGCGGATTTTATCGCTTCCTTAAGGCAAAGCGACTTTATTATTTCCTTTAGTGTTTAATTTATTTTAGAAAACCGTTTAAGGAGCTTTTTACTTCTCATCATCATAAAATGTTAATAATCTACTATCTAAATTGTGATTGGCGAAGAAATATATATATTATTAAAAAAATATATTTCCTTACTTTTACTTCACACTCATAATAAGTTAGTACATAACGCGAGATATGTATTAAATTCGTGTAACATATTCGTATAAATATGAAGGGCTGGCAAGGTTGGCTTTTGGGGATTTTTAGAAACGAATCTATGCATTTTGTTCTGAATGTTTTCCAAGGCTTTTCAACATTTCAACAAGCTGCATCTTGATTCTGTAAAGGTTTATTGGCGGAAACCACGTAATTGTACTCCTCCATTGGATTCCTCCATCCATACATCCTTCCATAAAATTATCTATTAAACTTCATACAGAGATTTATGAAAATCTCATCTTCCACAAATTTTAAATACATCATTAAATAACTATTCATATTGATAACTACTGACGCGTGAAACGTGGTGTTTGCAAATTTACAGAACCCGTTTTTAATATTACGTTGCTCTATTTAGATCGGTATGACGATCACGATTTTCTACTGCTACACTTTTTTAATAGAATTGCGAAAGTTAAATTACGATGTAAAAAGTTTAAATTCATGGAAAGGAATGGTTAATATAGTTAGTATAGTATAGTTGTAGCACGAATGGGTCAGCTCAACCGGGGAAGGACCACGCTTTCACAAAATACCAGTGTAAAGAAGCAGTTTAACACTGCTGTGTTTCGTATGGTGAGTGTATAGAACCGGAGACCACTTTCACTGAAGACTAGACATTCCATCTTATTTCTTATAGGTGACAATGCACCTGCATTTTAATTCTTAATTGAGGATAGATGTAGATGTCTATGGACCACGGCAACCACTTACCATCAGGTGAACTGTGCGCTCCTTTGTCACCTTATACTATAATAAAAATGGAAATCCTTAATGCTTAGGTTTAGGTTTTTTTTTTTTATAAGATAAGGGTGACAAACGAGCACACAGTCCACCTGATGGTAAGTGGTTGCTGCGGCCCATAGACATCTACATTTATCCTCGTTTGCGAATCAAAATGCAGATGCGTTGTCACCCGTGAGGACTAAGATGCAATGCCTCATTTCCAGTAAAAAGGGCCTCCGGCCACCTGCACTCACCAAGCGAAACGCAGAGGTAAACCTCTACTTCACGCTGGTACTCTGTGAGGTTGTGGTACCACCCCGGTTCGAGCCGGCCCATCCGTGCGACAGAAAACGCTGCCGCGTGGCTCTCCCACTGTTTAAAAGGTTACCCAATTAAATTTAAATATTATGTTTAAATAACCCAACGGATTTTTTAGATCTTGAAATAGGTATTCGACAACTTATTTAATTATATTATTATTATAACAACTTAAATTATTTTATCAGACTGATCTAACTAATGAAAGGAATTCAAAATCTAAAAGTTATGTAAATAGTTACATTAAAAGTTTCTTCTTATATTTTACCACCCTAAGGGGTGAAATTTTTTCTCCAAATTATGAAGTTATTAATAAGTATCATTTATTTTAAATTTTTAATTTATTAGTTACAAGATTACTACAGAATTATAATCTATTAAACAAAAAAAGGATCATTAAAATCGGATGATAATTGACGAAGAAAATTGTGTGAAAAAGAGCTCGTGCGTGCGAATACGCGTTTTTAACTTTCGGTTCATATATAAATTAAGCAGGTTAATGGTCGGTAGTAAAAAGTAAAACTCAATAGTTTTTTTTTTGAGAAAATCTTGAGAAACGTAGTCGCAAAAGTTCAACCATTAATCAAGGAACTACCTGACACTTTTAGAGATCGCAATTTCATCGCCTGAAGAAAAAAAAACCGATTTCCCTTTTTGAAATCAAATGGCGTACAACTGAGCAGGATGTACGTAAATCATTTATCAAGCCAGGCGGGCTGGAGTTGTCTAGTCTATACACCATAGGTGTCCCGGACAGTCTTGCTCGCTTTCATCTCCTTACACTCCATAGTGTAAGACGGAAGCGGTTCACGTACTTGGGTGCTCTGTGGTGACCTGCTTCAGGCCTTAAGTGTATCGGGGTCGTTTCCGAGATCATTTATAACGTTTGAAAGTTGCTAGGATTTTTTTTATGGAATAGGGGGCAAACGAGCATGCGGCTCACCTGATGGTAAGTGACTACCGCCGCCCATGAACAACCGCAACACCAGGGGAATTGCAGATGCGTTGCCGACCTTTTAGAAAGGTGTAAGCTCTTTTCTTGAAGGTTCCTAAGTCGTATCGGTCTGGAAAATTCACTGGTGGTAATTGATTTCACAAGGAAGTCGTGCGAGGGAGAAAACTTCTTTTAAATCGCACAGTGGTGGACTGCCAATCATTCAGATGGTATGGATGGTAACGCGAGTTTTGTCGCGATGTGCGATGGTGAAATTGAGCGGCTGGAATTAGTCCGAAAAATTCCTCAGAGCACTCCCCGTGATAGATGCGATAAAATACGCAAAGAGATGCAACATCTCTACGCAGTGCCAGTGTATCGAGCCGATCAGAAAGAACTCGGTCGTCGACGATTCAAACCGCTCTGCGCTGGATGCGGTCAAGTGGAAGGAGCTGGCACTGGGGTGCCCCGGCCCAGAGATGAGAACGGTATTCCATGTGGGGCCGAACTTGCGCTTTGTAAAGTTGCAAGCGATGTGCTGGCATGAAATACTGTCTCGCTCTGCTGAGCACGCCAAGCTTTTTAGAGGCCAATTTGGCCTTTCCTTCCAAGTGACCACGAAACTGCACACCATTCGATATGTCGACGCCAAGGATTCCGATACTGGCTGAGGCAGCAAGGGGAGTGCCTTGAAACTGAGGAGATACGACAAAGGGGTTCTTTTTAGCGGTAAACTCGCAAACTTGTGTTTTCTGGGGATTGAACTGGACTAGATTTAGTCGGCCCCAATCCGAGACTTTGTTAAGCAAAGACTCGACTTCAGACACAAGTTTATCCCGGTACTCGGCGACGTTTTCCTAAGAAATATTGGCACGGCCGGTATATAAGGCATCACCAGTGCTGTCGTCTGCATAGCAATGAATGCTACCAGTTAGCAACGTGTCATTGATATGCAGGAGAAACAGCGTTGGTGATAGCACGCAGCCTTGTGGAACACCAGCGTTGATAGGCTTGAAATCAGAGCATGGACCGTCTACTACGACCTTGATATTCCTCTTTTAAGCTAGTGTGATTTACTATCTAGCACTCATCACTTATCATTATGTAGCCGTATTTATCTTAAGTAAGTTTTTGTCAAAATGAGAGCATAGTTCACATCATTGTAAGTAGGTGCTACGACATCTTCAATTATTTTAAATTTAGAATTGGAGACGGGAAGCAGCGCCATACGAGTAGGTATAAAATTTCTCGCACTGCGGTTGTCAATCCTCCGTACAAAGGTAGAGGCCCATGTCGTGGGCACATTAGTGAACTTTTATGGTCTAGTGATGATGATGGAGAATAAAAATAAATAAATATCACTTCATTGCCACATTTGAAAAACGACTCGATCTGGCAACATATAACGCACGCACCCTGAGGACTGATGAGAAGATCCTGTAGCTGGAAGAAGTGATAGATAAGTTGCGCTTTAATAGTCCGACGAGAGGGGGAGGAGACGGTAATTCTATCACCAGGAGGGCGGCCATTTGTACCAAGGAGGTGTCGGATTTATCGTCAACAAGTCTCCCGTTATAAACGTTGTAAAGATTAGGAGTGTGTCGAAGAGGGTCACTTACCTTATATTCAGAATCACCAAACGGTATTTGCTGCAGGTTTACGCACCAAACTCGGCACAATCCGATGAGCACTGAAACAATCAAACTTTGTTAGTGCTAAAGTTAACTCTATAAATATACTTAGGAATTCAAGGATGCCATCCGTTATATATATTTATAAATAGTATTATAAATAGTTAAGTAGATTCTAAACTAAACTGTACACCAAAGAAAACAAATCAGGTAGAGAAATACATTATACATGTTTGCGAAAGTAATATATAAGTACCACCCATTATAGAAGTAGACAGAGATAATGACAGAAGACAAAGACAAAGAAGAACAGTAAAGGTTAAAGTACAGTTAAAGAACAGTAAAGGTAAAAGAAATATAACCTTTGTTTATAGTGCTTAAAATTTGTGAGAGTTTTTGATGATGTCTGTCACTTTTTTTTTGAAAGTTAACTTGCTTGAGCTAAATAAGTCGACCTGGCTAAACTTTGAATCTTCAGCAGATTTGATAGCATACAGGTAACTGAACTGACTTGCGCAACTTCAATACAGCTCGTATTGAAGAAGGGATTGAGAGGAACCGGGGATCCAAAGACTTTGCCAGAGATCTGTCTGCTAGAATGAGCCAACTGTTGAAGCTGAAGACAGAAAGTGGCATCATCATTTCCGGGACAACTGAGATTTTGAGTGAGATTGAGAGGTTCTATGGCCAGCTATACATGTCATGGAGCCACACGCAAGTGTGAGTAACGATAAAAGAGCAAGTCTTATCCGACACTATTCCGATGATACTCCGGACATCAGTCTGAGCGAGATTATAATCAGCACTTTAAAAACGATAAGTCCCTGGGCAAGGATGGAATTACAATTTTAATTCGGTAGATTTTTTCAGATATGAGCCTTACCAGTGCTCTCTTCCAAAAGGATGGAAAAGCATTTGCTTCAAATGACCTATTTAGTATCCTCATAATGATAGTAACTGTCACATCTAGAGTAAGCTTAATCATTTCTTTACTAACGATATCGTGTCCCTCTGAATTGATCTTTATATTATTGATAGTAACTTTAACTGAGATTAAACTTTTCAGAGGAAACTCTCACTTATTTAGAAAAAATACAGTTTTATTTTTGACTTAAAACATCGGTGATTGATCTCATTGGGTCAGTTTGCCGGTTGACCCCTCTCGTTGTAGAGAGGATTTGTCACTATCACCACGTTTAGTACATTAGGTTTAGAACATTTTCCAAAGGGCCTTACACCAAAAAATTTTGACAAGATTTTTTTTTAAATTAAAGTGTCCAGTTACAGTCTAGTTTTTTTTATCTATATGGCCCTTGGTATTGTGGTAATGTCACAATAATTCTTCTTTCCACCGGAGAGTCTTGAGGCTCTCCGGTGGAAAAGGAGTTAGTGGTTATTAGGTGAAAATGTGGATAAAAACAAAGCAACTAAATACATGAATTGTGGACCACACAATATACAGTAAAAATCTAGTTATAGGATGGTATTAGCCTGGGCAGGGAATATAGAATTAGGTTAAGTTAAATTTAGTACACAATAATTATTATAGTTTAATATTATACATTCGAATATATTTTGAGATTGTATTGACATATATGGAATCGGGGATAGTTAAGAAGGAATTGATATTAACTGGTCGAGGGATTGTTTTGGGAAGGATGTCATATAAAGAAATTGGGTGATTTTGACAACTGAAGAAAATGTGGTCTGGGGTACCTTCATCTAGACCACATTCACAGAGGGAATGATCTTTGATTCTAATTTTAGCTATATATACAGGAGTGCAGACATGCCCGAGCCTTAAACGGCAGATTGTAGATGTGATTTGTTTGTTCAGAAACCTAAATTAGACAGTATTAATTTTCGGATGTATCAATTTGTTATTAATAGTTATCAGTAGTACTTAAAATGTTCAGTAATGGATTTTTAGTGGCTTTTAGGGACTGAGAAAGAATTGTCATATTTGGAAGTTAGAAAATAACTTTTCAAACAAGTTCAAAACACTTTATAATTGTAACGTCAGTTGCATTTTACAGTAATTTGTTTTAAGTTTCTAAAACTTACATAATAGCTAAATGTAATGTGGAAACTTTGTTTCATGCTCTTACTAAGATTAAACTTTTCAGAGGAAGCTCTCACTTATTAAAATAAAATGCAGTTTTATTTTTAACTTAAAACATTGGTGATTGATCTCAGTGGGTCAATTTGCCGGCGGACCCTTCTCGTTGTAGACAGAATTTGTCATTATCGCCACGCTTGGTAGGCGGTTCAGGACATTTTCCAAAGAAGTCTTACACATAAAAATTTTGACAAGATTATTTTTTTTAATTAAAGTGTTCAGTTACAATCTATTTTAATGTGATGTGGGATCTGGCAGCCCCTGGACACCTATCTCCAACTTCAATGAAAGGGGGCGAGGTGCGTTGTCATCTTCGAAGACTAAGATAGAATTCCTCACTGTCTTTAATTATACTGGCCTAAATTAAATTATACAGAATCCTTTTTAACAATGAGTTGTTATAGGCTTGACTGGGGCTAGGAAGCGGGTGGGTCCATTATCAGATAGGCACCGAGGTACCACATTATTGCATTTTACTAGTGTTAGGAGTGGTTTACGAATCACCCTGGTATTAGGCTACCTTCGCTTGAAATGTCTTGTCATCGAAGTTACTTATGTATGCCAAATTTCATCTCAATCAGATGTCAGCAAGTGTTTCAAAACAGTATTACAAATTTCGAACCAAAAAGACACATGAAGAAACCAAGTTCACTAAAATCTTGTATAAAAGAACATAAAAGTATATTGAAACCTTTTTCTAATTCAGTAAAAAGGAAAACTTCTGCAGTTCTAAAGTTTGAAATGCTGGCATGCGCACGTAAATAATTCAATTCAATTTGTATGCCTTCCTCGTAAGAATATCCGATTTCGAAGCAATTTCGAAAAGATTCTCACACAAAACTTGCAAACTTTTCCAATACCTTTAGTATACTAACAATGTTGTGCATCGTATAAGCAAGAAGTTCGCAATATTCGTAACAGAATTTTAAAGCTGAAATAATGTAGAACAATAAGTTTATTTAATTTTTGGCTGCGGAGCTACGGACCTTTGTGCGTGCATCTCAAACGTATTATAAAGTTTTTTTTTGAACTACAAACTTTAGCTTTGGATATTTGTTTATATGTAAAAAAGGCGTATGCTCGAAATTTCTCTGCGCGATAAAATTGCGTAAGAAAAACAAGAGAAATGGACATAGTTCAGTGGATCAGTATGTTAAAGTGGCAATGGGCCGGTTGGATAGGGATTAACTATCAAAATGTTATATATGCTTTGTTACATTTTGTTAATAATTAAAAATAAACATAAACTAGGTTTATATACGATTTATTAAAATATACAAAGGAAATCGTCCCTTGGTTGTCGTAAGAGGCGACGGAGGGAAATTGTAACAGGTAATGGTCATCAGAGAAAGACTATGTTCAGTTGTGTACTTTATAGAAAATCACATCCAAAAATTAACTATTAGAATTATTACATATACGTTGACACCGACTTCGATTCCAATAATATGAACAAAATCTATATATTGTATTATTGACGTCAATAAATCATCATCCCCTTCAGGCCATTATCACAAGAATCTATCCACTTCATCTCGTAGGTGTCAGAAGGAAAATGCCAGAAAAATATAATGATTTCCGAACTTCTGTTACACCATCTTGTTTACACCAGGCTTTGAAACGCCAAATACCAAGAAGGTGAGGAGCTAGTTTAGGACCAGCGTGGGCGTTAGATAATCTACTACTCGATCCCTTGGGTGTCGTTAAAGGAGAGAGAAGGAAATGCAACAAAAGACGGGTAGAAAGATCTTTCTGATAACAACAGTATAATAAACGAGACTGTCAAAAACAGCAACTATGACGAATTAACACTTTCGCGACTGCAAGATTCCTATTGTGGTCATAAATTAAATGAATACACCATTACTGGACTGGAACTGCCTCGTTGGTTTTCGTCGTAAGCGAGACTGCTGATGATTTGGCCTCGAGTTCGAGTACGGTGTCGAGCCTAAAATCTGTTACTGATTTTTTCTGTCAAGAAATACTCAGTAGCAGCCCGGAGTCAGGAAGTTGATGGTGTTTTCCCCCGTGCCTCGGAAAGCACGTAAAGCCGTTAGTTCTGAATATGACCGCTCTTCGATTGTGTCAGATTCCCACCCCATCGGACCTGTGCATGAACGCACTCGTGTACTATTATCCTATCCTGCGCATATGGCTTGTCTCCATTGATACTGGTCACTGTGATTGAAATTCGATCTAGAGGACATTATAACCAGAACGTATTGACCGTGATGATATTTCAGTGCTTAGGTTTGAAAGTATACTGGAATACTGTTGTAAATTAGCCGTGTTTCATTTTGAATTCAAAAGTCCGTTTAAACATCCGAAAAGCTGCCCTTCTCTTTCTTTCTCTTGATATTTTGTTTCCGTAACATTTAAAATTTATTGTGGCACAAATATTACGTACCTTTCTTAAACCAGCCGTGGGATGTATATCGGCTGAAACTTTACTTTACTTCAGGTAATTAAAAGTATCTATCGAAATCCAGAAATGAAAGAAAGGAAATTCCCAAAGTATTTTTTTGTATATTTCCTTATTTGGACATTGAAGAAAGAGGGATTGCCATCAATAATATTCTATGCATTATAAGCGATAGTAGTAGCCTAATGCGGACCGCGAACTTAAAATATCCTGGGTTCGAATCCGCCGTTCGACTTCCGTAGTGAACCACTCCTAGTGATGTAGTAGTGCTCCTAGTAGTGGTGTAGTTAAAGCGAAAATTAGCATCGCTAGTATATAAAAGAAATACATGACAATAAATTTCTCTAATTGCTTAAATATTTTGATTGTTAAAACGTATGCTAATCAACCTATAAATCGATCTTTGTGAACTTGGTGTAACTCCTTAAGTCATAAATAAATTAAAGCATAATAACTTTCTTGGACTTACTTACTTACTTACTTACTTATCTTCACGCACAATCCCTGACGGGGTAGCCAGAGAGAACAGATCGCCAAGTGTCACGATCCTTACATACCTCTTTCGCTTCTTTCAGATTCATAATCTTCTTCATACATGCACGTCTAGGTATCCGAGTACTCTTGACCCTCCCCTCTTCGAGCAGTTTGCTCACATGGTCTTCGAAAGTTAGTCTCGGTCTACCTCGACACCTTTTAATATTAACTTTCGCGCTATATATTTTCTTCACCATTCGGTCTTCACTCATTCGCTCAACGTGCCCAAACCATCGAAGCACGCCCTTATCAATTTTGTGATAAGGTCATCTTTCAAACCTGCCATATTGCGAATCTCTTCGTTTCGCTTTCGGTCGGCCATGGTAACGCCGCACATTTTACGAAGAGATCGCATCTCCACTGCATTCAACTTGCTTTTATGCTTCTTCTGGCATACCCAGGTTTCGCTGCCATATAACAAAGTCGGTACCAACACTGCGTTATGTATTGCAAGGCGTGCACTCTTCACTACGCCTTGCCTTTTGACTAACGCAGTCAGGGCACCATTGACTTTGTTCCCGGCAGCGACACGCCTGTCCACATCTAAATCACATCTTCCATCCCGGCTAAAAGCACTCCCCAAGTATACAATTTCATTTACCTGTTCTAGACATTCCTGATTTACCCATATTTCACACTTCGTTCTCTCTTCGTCCCTTTCAAATACACATACATATACTTTCTTGGACGCAATCAAAATTTTATAGCATGGCCCCAACTAAATTATCTATAGGGGGACTTGCAACATTTATATAGCCTCGGGTCTTGGCAAGTGTCGTACCCCAGATAGCTGTCCTCAGCATTTTCTTTCGTAAATTTCAAAGCTCTCTCTTGTCCTTACTCGTGAACGAGTTTTAAATAGATACGGAATTTATTTAGACTTCCTAGTTAAAGTTTAAACGTGTTATCAAATTTAAATATAATTGATTCGGTAACGCAGTGGTTAATCGTCTAGCAACTCTATCGTAGGGATCGACGATCGAGATTCCGTACGCAGCATATGATGTGACATAACATATTCATTCGTTGATTACAGCCTCTCAATGGTCTTTGCTTATCATCAGTCTTCTATTTAATCTGTTTCATAGCAAAAAAAAGAATCATATCCCCCATATTTGATAAAGTTGCCACTCAGGTGAGTTGGCAAACACAGTTTTCTTATTATTTTTAGGTGTAATCTGAACATGTTGCCGCTTATTTTCTGTTTAGTATGATGAGTGTAAATAACAGTAGATTCTTTTTGAAATCGTATTCCATCTTAGTCCTTGCGGATGACATCACACCTGCTTCTTGATTTTTAATCGAGGATAGATGTAAGTGTCTATGGGCCACAGCATCCAATTACTATAAGGTGGACTGTGTGTTCGGTTGTCACCCTTATTCTATAAAAAAACTGTTTTGTATACAAATCATAGTTACAGTGTACAAACATTGTTACATGATGAGAATGATTCATTACAGTTCTTGTATTGAGTACGTGTTAGAGTTATTACTTTGATTTCACGACTTCACTCTCTTATGTAGTAATAGTTTCACAGCACTCGACTTTAGTTACGGCGATGGTCGGCAATTTTTCATGATTTGTGAGCGCGTTACGTGTTCACTTAAGAATGTTCATGAACCACTAAAACAACGAAGATACACAATAATCAAATATCAAGACTTCGACATGTGGATGAAATAATTTAGTGCTTTTGTCAAGTAATGCACTAATCTAAAAGTAAATTTTAAAACTATAGGAACGATTTCTTTCGATTTTATTTCTTTCTCTTTAACGTACTTGATTACATTGGTTTCTCCTGTTCAGACGATTGAAGTTAAAAGCTGGACGAAAGCCTTTTCAAGACTTCGGTAACTACCCGTTTTTACTGGAAAACAGGCATTCTATATTAGTCCTCACAGCTGACAACGCATCTGAATTTTTATTCGGAAACGAAGATAAATGTAGATGTCTATGAGCTACAACCACTTACCATCAGGTGGACTGTGTGCTCGTTTGTCACCCTTATTCTATAAGAAAAAACTAACGTGCATATGTTAGTGGATTTACAAAAACTCATCACTGAGCAGACAGGTTGATAGTGCAAACCTAACAAGTTTATATCATAATGATATTTAATTGATGATTTTACGTGGTAGAGCCATGCTGCAGCTATATTAGTAGTATATTTGTAGCCACGAATGGGTCGGCTCGACCGGGGAAGGACCACTCTCTTACAGAATACCAGCGTAAAATAGCAGCTTAACACTGCTGTGTTTCGTATAGTAAGTGTAGAGAACCGGAGACCCTTTTTACTGGAAAAGAGGCATTTCATCTTTCTCCTCATGGATGACAACGCATCTGCATTTTGAGCCTTTATTGATGATAGATGTAGATGTCTATGGATCACAGCAACCACTTACCATTAGGTGGACTGTGTGCTCATTTGTTACTCTATCCTATAAAAATGATTTAACAATCGGTGCGTGTTGTCATTGATGACATTTGGATCTTAGACGTGCTCTTTCACTGGAAGCTGTTTCCACAGCGAGCTATACAAAGGGCTCTGAGTTTTTCAGCGTAACAGAATTCGTAACAATAACATCCGCAGTAGAACTAGAGTAACTCTAATAAGCTGAAGTGGTAATGGGCCAGCAATATAGCTCGAAGAACCGATGACAGATGGGGAAGATAGGTTCCTCGAGTAGCAGCCTACATAAGCGAAGTGTATGGCGAGCCCTCATTACATGGAATACAACTAAGTAAAACATGAAAGAAGTTGATGGATGCTCAGTACAATGGTTTGTGGCATTCCTTGGGAGAAACCTATATTCAGCAGTAGACTTGTAATGACTGTAATGATGATGATATTTAATTCTGTACCCCATAACCCGTGGCGTTTGGATTTGATATTTTATGGCATAATTTCTCACCAATAGTTGGTCGTCAGTCGGCCAGCAAGCAGGAACGTGTGCAAAGTTGTATGCGCGTTTGCCTTCACATTTATAAAATATAAAGATGTTTAGAGTAAAAGATTACAATATTCTCCTGTAAATCGGCTAATTCTTCCCCTCATTTATTGTACGCCTTAAAACCCATTGCTGGATAGTAGTTACTCCTGTTGGAAGAGCTTGTCTTATCGCCACTTGTATTTAGGATTTTTGGTCGCACCAGACGTCTGAAGCTGACGCGACATTTGATGCTGCTCCCTATCGCTGGTTTAGATATTTTACGTCTGGCGGAAACGAGATTCTTATACTGACATTTAGCGAAAGCAATAAGATCTATTGGTATTCCCATAATAACATCTAA
Source organism: Parnassius glacialis (assembly GCA_033319125.1). Classification (NCBI taxonomy): domain Eukaryota; kingdom Metazoa; phylum Arthropoda; class Insecta; order Lepidoptera; family Papilionidae; genus Parnassius; species Parnassius glacialis. The sequence goes on along the minus strand of JAVANC010000023.1, from coordinate 11,149,691 downwards.
CGACACCAACAGACGATATAGTGTGATGGATTATTTTACGACAACACTACACCGTTAACACTAACTTAACTATAATGCGATATAATGTGACTGCCTCGTTATTGCAAAGTTTGTAAACGCGACTGGTGATCAAGAGGTCCCGGATTTGAAACCCGGGTCAGACCAAAAACACAGTTATTGAGTTTTTCCTTCGAGAAATTCTCAATAGCTGCCCCGAGTCAAGAAGTTAGCGATGTCTCACCCCCGTGCTTACCAAGGCAGGCTTATCATGTAAATCATTACATGATATGTAAAGTAAGTTGCGTTGCCACCCTTGAGGACAAAGATGGAGGGCCTTGTTGCCAGTAAAAATGGTCTCCGGTTCTTTACACTCATCATAAGAAACACGATAGCATTAGCTGCTATTTTACGCTTGTATTTTGTGAGAGCGTAGTCCATCCCCGGTTGAGCCGACCCATTCGTTTTACAACTGTAGTATAGCTGGACAATGGATCTTGGATTCTATCAAGTAAATAAAAAGTTACGGCCTTTATTATGTGTTCCACTAATGGGCACAGGCCTCCTCTTATTTCTAAGTGGGTTTAGAGCCAAGAAAAAGACTCCACCGCGCTCTCCCAATTCTTTTTATTTGTCTATCATGTAGGTTGACTCACAGTGTTTTCCTTTACCGCCGAGCACGTGATAAATCATACACATATATGGCGGCATCATAAACAGCGTCAGAGCCAGCTGAACTGAGTAAGTGACGCTAACATGAGGTGAGTATATATTTGTACCATTAGCTATAGAGACTATCGGTCTATGGAGTCCACACGCGGTTATGTTTCTAAATAAACTGAATCTGCCGTGGCCGCTGGTTATAAGAAGGCTGGTTCTTTTTTCGGCAGAAGGCGAAATATAGCTATTGAGCGAACAAATGCAGCTAGCGTTCTTCGCACTATACCACCGGGAGAGTGACTATTTGATTATTTAAGATTTTAGTTTCTTTTATTGGAATAAATACTGCATATTAATATGCTTGTAGTGGTAGTGTAAGAATATCCACTACCTCATATCATTCCGCGGGTTTCATAAGGTTACAACCAACTATTCAAATTGTGCCAAGCTTTACAAGTTGTTATATGTACATAGATGGATGGATGGATTATTTTTATAAAGAATTATCTTCAAATTACTGTTTTAAAGTTTAAATTATTTGTATCTCAAAATATCTTCTTCCATAATTTAGGTGAAAGAAACTTTTAAGAAATTGTAAGTAATAATTTGAATTTTACAAAGCATATCCCGGCTAACATTGTTAAGTCAGTGACTTATAGCAATAAACTTTACTGAATTTAGTTTTTTCTAACTTCATTTCCAAAATTATTTATTGTGATTACTTTTGTATAGAATTAATATTATTTAAAATCCTTCCAGGAGTAAATTTTAATCAAAATTGGGGCCCGGATGTTCACTTCATTTTTCTTTTTCTTCTTTAATTTGTGATAAAAAAATATCTAATTTAGTATTTTTCAAATAGCTTGCGCCCATTTTTATTCAAGGGTGACCATTGGGCACACAGTTAATATGATGGAAATTGAATTTACATAGACATCTACTATTATCCTCGTTTAAAGATGAAGGGAGATGCATTAACACAATTTAACCTTGAGGCGTAGGTACCTCGTTACAAGTAAAATTACTGCCTAGTTATACAGGGTTATTTTTTAAAGAGTAGCCAAATTTTAAACAAAAGTATATACCGTTATTGTTGTTTTTGAAAATACGAGTAAATAAGGCTTCGTTTATACTTTGAATTTATTCCAAACTAGCTGTTCTCCGCGACTTCGCCCGCATGTTATTTGGGGTTTTAATTTTTTGCGCGGAACCCTAATTCTTTTTCTAAAATAAAAGTAGCCTAAGTTACTCCTTGTGCCACCAGCTATCTGTCAGTGAAAATCCCGTCAAAATCCGTCCAGCCGTTTGGGAGATTAGCCGGAACAAACAGACAGGCAGACAGACAGACGGACAGACAGACAAAAACTTTAAAAATTGTATTTTTGTTATTAGTACCGTATATACTTTCATATGCATTTAGTAAAAAACTGTAATTTTGACATTACAAACAGACACTTCAATTTTATTTATTTGTATAAATTGAATGAGATTTAGGGCCTACAACGTTTTTGCCTACCGACCGATCATTACGAATTTGTGCGTGCGCACTAAAATCATATGAAATAATGCATTATTATTACCACGGGTTTTGAATTTAAAAGATAATGAGGACAGAATGTTTGAGATTTTTTGAATGATTTTCTTCAACATTTGGCTATATTACTTACTCTGAAGCTTTTCTGAAAATTTAGCCGATTATTGCAAAATAATTCTGTATATGTAACACAGACCATGTTGTAAACATTGGTGCTAATCATGAGTTCCCGGATTAGAAAAAAAATCAGCTTCTCTATCTAGAAATTCTCAGCAGCAGTCAGGAGTAAGGAAGTTGGCGGTGTTTCACTTCCGTATTTCAGAGAGCACCTAAAGTCATTGGGTTTAGCAACTGACCTCTCTCCGGGCGTTCGTCGTCCCATCGGACTAGAAGAGGGAGCGATTAGAGAATGCATCTGTGCTTGCGCATACACTCGGGCACTACAATCCTGTCCTGTGTGGATGGCTAGTCTTCGTAGAGAATTGTGTTTGTGACCAAAATTCGATTTGGAGGACATTACTATTATTATTACTTACAAGTTAAATGGGTCGCTTACCTCGCGCTGGAATATGTGAGAGTGTTGAGTGCCGTGTAGTGGTAAGGTAATCCACTACCCCATATGGTCCCGTGGGTGTCCTAATATGCTATGGAGGGAAACAAACCAGGAAATGTGCAGCATTGTATTCATTATAAAAAATAAAACACTGCGGTTGCCAACCCGCCCGCCAAGCGTGGCCAAGTATCTATGAGACAATATTATAGGTTAGGCCTGTGGTCAGCATTGAACTTTTGATAGTCTGATTTTATTATACTTTATTTCATCATCATCACCCATGTTTAGTCGTTATAGCCTTCAAACCTCAAACTCACTTATTATGCTCATTATCAAGAAAGCCCACGTGCCAACTACGGACCCCTACTTATTCATTGTGCGTGGCCCAACAGGCACTTGTCCAATTTTTTTTTATTTTATGTAAAAATAGAAATACTTTTTTTTAATCGTTAATCTTTCCGACAATGTAATTATTATATCATTTATACGTACAATGTGATTGTCATGAGGCAAAACCTATTTAGGCCCTAGTAGAACATTCGCTTCGCGCTTAAGGCATGCAATAACACTATCATCATTCATCATCATTACAGCCCTTCACAAGTCCACTGCTGAACATAGGCCTCCCCCAAAGAATGCCACAAAGCACGGTCCTGAGCCACCTGCATCCATCGACTTCCTGCATGTCTTACCAGGTCATCACTCCATCTTTTGGGGGACGCCCTACACTTCGCCTACCGGTACGAGGCTGCCAATCGAGAACCTTTCTTCCCAATCGGTTGTCGGTTCTTCGAGCTATATGGCCGGCCCACTGCCACTTCAGCTTACTAATCCGTTGGGCTATGTCGGTCACTCTGGTTCTACTGCGAATATCCTCATTTCTGAGTTTATCACGCAGAGAAACTCCGAGCATAGCCCTCTCCATAGCTCGCTGAGCGACCTTAAGCTTCCTCATCCGGCCAGCAGTGAAGGACCACGTCTCAGTTCCGTATGTCATCACTGGCAACACGCACTGGTTGTACAATTTCGTTTTAAGGTTTTGAGGTATGTCTGACGAGAAGATGTGTCGTAGCTTCCCGAACGCTGCCCAGCCGAGTTGAATCCGTCGATTGACCTCTCGGTCGAAGTTGGACTTACCAAGTCGGACTATTTGTCCCAGGTAAACATACTCGTCAATAACTTCGAGCTTAGTGCTCCCAACAACTACCGGCATAGGTGTGACATGGACATTAAACATAATCTTTGTTTTGTCCATGTTCATCTTAAGACCTATCCGTTGGGACACACTATTGAGGTCATTGAGCATAGTGCTTAGATCCTCCAGCGATTCTGCCATAAGGACTATATCGTCGGCAAATCGAAGGTGAGTTATGTACTCGCCATTGATGTTAATACCGTGTCCTTTCCAGTCCAGAAGCTTGAAAACGTCTTCCAATGCACCGGTGAAGAGTTTCGGGGATATAACATCCCCCTGTCTTACACCTCTCTGCAATTGGATAGGTTTCGTACTCTGGTTCTGTACTCGGATAGCCATCGTAGCTCTACTGTACAAACACTTCAGCAGTACTTCAGTGGTAGAGCCAGGCGGTAGCTTTTGCTGTCGCACGGATGGGCCGGCTCGAACCGGGATGGTACCATGACCTCACAAAATACTAGCGTGAAGTAGAGGTTTACCTCTGCGTTTCGCTTGGTGAGTGCAGGTGGCCGGAGGCCCTTTTTACTGGAAATGAGGCATTCCATCTTAGTCCTCACGGGTGACAACGCATCTGCATTTTGATTCGCAAACGAGGATAGATGTAGATGTCTATGGGCCGCAGCAACCACTTACCATCAGGTGGACTGTGTGCTCGTTTGTCACCGTTATCCTATAAAAAAAAAAACTTCGATATACCGACAGTCAACTTGGCACCGCTGAAGGGACTGCAGCACCGCCCAAATTTCGACGGAATCAAAGGCTTTCTCATAGTCCACATACGCCAGACATAGTGGCAAATTGTACTCTTCGGACTTCTGTACAATTTGCCGTAGGGTATGTATGTGGTCTATGGTGCTTGTTTACGCAAAAGCGTTGGTGTCAGGCATCGACGTTAGATGGCTCTCGGCTCGGCTGATACGGGATATCGTTCGCGCGTGTTGAACGTCCGAGCTTACTGAACGGTGGGAGTCGAGAGCGAAAGATTAGAAGTCTTCTTCGCGTCGAAAGAGAAGGCAGTCCATTTTGTTTGGGAGCTCTTAGATCTGATTTTATGTTAGGCGCGTATAGTGAATATACCACTGGGAAGGGTGGCGCGTGTTGAGAGTTTACCCGGGACTTTAGGTTTAACGCAGAATCTGTATAAGTGGATTCGACTGTATTAGTTACTAGTGCGGTAGTTAATATTCTAGAAATAACGGTGACATTTGACCCGTACGTTCTGTGTTCATTTTCGCGAGTCAATCGTAACAAGGGAAGAAAGTGACTGCGGAAGGCGACCTTAGCTTGGAGAGGAGCTGAGGGCCGAACTGCTGCAGGGGGAACGGTCAAATAAGGTCAATAACACTACCAGCCACACCCAAATACACATCACTGACCTTTACTTTCTAGCACAACACATCCACACGAGACCTGACCGAATCCTGAGGGACCAGTCGCCTTGAATAGAGGTAAGTAAGCTCTGTTCAATAATTGTAACGCTCCCCCCGGATTATTTAGTGTAATTAGACTTTAACCCTTGGCGTCAGGACGTCCGACCAGCATCTGCCTGTAGCTTCTTCGTCTATGGGCCGCGAAGGATTCTACTCCTGGGATAGGCAGCTGCCGGCCGTAATATTTGGTAGCAGAACGCGGTGCTGGGATCGATTCCCGGTCGATCCACCGACCATAGTATTTGATAAAAATTAAATAATTTTGGTGGCAGGGAGCGTTGGGTTGATTGGTTTAATTTTGTGTCTACAATCACGCCCGTCCGTAATACGTAAAAATATTTTTTTTTATTATATACGTAATAATAAAATTCCTTTCTTTGTTAGCTTGCTTTGTTGTTTGCGGGTAAATTTGAAAAAACCACGCCCGGTTCGCGCGCAAGCGGGAGATTGCGTCATGTAGGTAGATGGTTATTTTTACGTAATCGGTTAATTATCGTTGTCGGATGGTTGTAGTGTATTACTTATCGAAGGGTCGATTTCCGAGCAAGGTATTTTTTGTTGATGTGTATCTTCGTTATGTATCTTTCGTATTGTAATTTGTATTTGAACTAAAGAGTGGTAATTTGTATTTACGTAATTTGAATTTAACTTGATTTGATCGCACTAGTATTTGTTATTGTTAATTTGATTTGCCTTTTCTTTTGTACTAACTTGTGTTTGATTTAATAAATAGCGGTTCTTATTTGTGTAATTTCTATTCAACTCGATTTGATAGGAACTGCATTGGTAAGCTGTTAATTTTTTTGTATTTTTTATTTGTTATTTTTGTAATTGTGCTCGAGCGGCGTCGTAATGTGTATTTAGTAGTGATGTCCTCGCCCAAGATGCTAATCCGTTGCCTGCGGACTGAGTTACGCTGGGCCACCAGCGCCCATGCTTTGATAGGTCGACCGGATAGGGTCCATAATTTGATGAAGCGGTTCGAGCAGGTCGATGCTCGAAGGGCTGCAGTGGAGGAGGCTTACGCTGAGCTCGAGGATTCGGATGTGGAAAAGGGAGTCCTGGACTCCTGCTTCGCAGACTACGAGCAGTTCTTGTGGCTCACGGACGAGTTGATCGAGGCTGAAGGCAGGTATGCCGAAGAGGCGCGTGAAGCTCGGACGAGTGGCCTGCCCGAGTCCGTTCGGAAGCAGCCTCAGCCGGAGCTGTTGGGACGACTCCCAACTCTGGACTTGCCAAAGTTCTCCGGGGTCCTTTCCGAGTGGCTGACCTTCGTTGGTCTTTTCGACGGCCTAGTGGACGCCCGGAGTGACTTGACTCCGAGCCAGAAGATGGCGTACCTCTTGGCCTCACTGGAGGGGGAGGCCCTGGGCGTTGTCAGCCATTTGAGCTTGTCGGACGACGCCTACCAGACTGCTCGGGACCTCCTAGCCAGAAGATACGCCAACGTCCGGCGAATTGCGGACGAACATGTTAAGCAGCTTCTGAGCCTCCCGCTGCTGAGTGACCGGGCCAGACTACGTCCGGACCTGTTGGATCCAGTCTTGGTGGCCTGTAATATGTTGAGGCGGCTGGATTTACCAGTGGGCGAATGGGCCTTCTTGTTGCTCCGCATCGTGCTGTCCCGTCTACCTCTCGACCTTCAAATGCATTTTGAGGAGAGGTACGGCGGGGACGAGGCCTCCTATATTCCGCCCTTCTATGACCTGCTGCGGTTTTTGGAGGAGCAGTGCCGACAGATCGAGCACGCGGCGGGCGCCGTCGACGACTTACGAGCCGTGCCCAGTGAGAGGCGAAATCCGCCGGGCAAGTCGTCGTCAACCCCCCCCTGCTCCTATTGTCGAGCATCTGATCACCGGGTAACGTCTTGCCCAAAATTATTAGGTAAGCCGAGTCCGGCGAGGCGAACTATCGCCAAGGAGCGCCGCTGGTGCTACTCCTGTTTGGAAGGGCACCTCCAGCGAGACTGTCCGCACCGGCGGCCCTGTCTGCATTGCCAGGGCAATCACCATGCCGTACTGTGCCTGGGTGCGAACGGCGTCTCCTCTCGGGGCGCTGCCAGGCCCTCGACCCCCACGGGCGGGGGCGCTCCGCCATGCCCTTTGACGGGCGACGCTCGGCTCCCGCCGGCTAGCCACCAGGCCCCTAGGTTTGAAAGGGGTCCCTCCCCCGAACAGTCGGGGGGTAATTCCCCCAGGGGCGGGGGTGTCATCACACCCCCTCAGCATGCGGAGAGGAACTTCACGGCCACTCATCAGTCCGCTGGACCCTTCTCACTCCCGTTAGCTGAGTGGCCGCGACTGGTGTACCACTGTACCCCATTTGATGGAGGCGGCCCTAGCTAGCTGCCGCCTTAGCTCCCACCATGGCTGCCTCTACTGAGCCTTAAGCCGTCAACAGTCCACTTGTCAAGCTGTTCTGTTGCCGACGGCCTCAGTGAGGGCGTACAACCCGAGTGGCGACTGTTAGCGGTTGCGCTCTGTTAGTCTCAGGTTCACGCGGTGTGGCCTCCACTTGGTGGTGGGAAGATTAGGGCCCCCTGGAGAGTTGAATCACGCTCTCAAGGGGTATTGGATTTGGTTTGGTCGAGCACTTAGTTAAAAATTCTTTAAATTTAAATTAAAATGCTTTTGGGTTTTCCGCGAAATTCATATTGTAGCGGTTATGATTAAGAGAATTGAATTTAAAATACTCCTTTAAATGCTGCTGCATATTTTTTGTAAATACATTTGATCACTGCATTTATTGTTGCACGGAAAATTGAGATTAAATTGTGTGCCCTTTTTTAATGCTTGTGATAGTGTTTAATCATTTTTCTTTGTGATAAGGAAGGTTGAAATTAGATAACCCTGTGGTTGCCGAAGGAAATAGTCTTCTAGGCACTGAAAACGGTTGCGTAACTCGAGCTGAAAGGTTTCGGGACTTTGGATTAGAGCAGGAGGGGGACGGAGCGTTGACTTCATCAGACGAGACCTCTCCAACTTAACATTTAGGTTCAGTGTGCCTCTCACCATTCGGTGATCGCTGCCGGTTTTCACCCTCGCGATCACTGAGACATCACTGAACAGTTGTCGTCTGGTCGTCATAATGAAGTCAATCTCATTTTTTGTCGAACCCTCGGGGCTCGACCAGGTCCACTTCCTGTGGGGCCGCTTCTTGAAGAAAGAGTTCATCATAAAGAGTCCCTCTTTCTCCATGAAGTCGGCCAGCTGCTGGCCCCTTGGGTTCCGTTGCCCTATTCCAAATTTCCCTACTTTCAGCTCACCGTTCTCTCTTGTGCCTAGTTTTGCATTGAAGTCTCCCAATAACACCGTATATTGGGTTTTGGAGGAATGCATGGCTCTAGAGATATCCTCATACATTTCCTCCACCTCCTCATCGGGATGTGCCGAGGTTGGTGCGTAAACCTGTATGACCTTCAGCGAATACCGTTTGGTGATTCTGAGTATAAGGTACGCAACCCTCGTCGACACACTCCCGATCTTTACAACGTTGTTAACGAGAGACTTGTGGACGATAAATCCGACACCTCCTTGGGACAGATGGTCGCCCTCCCGGTGATAGAGCAAGTTGCCGGATTCGAGGATTACCGTGTCCTCCCCCTCTCTTCGGACTTCGGATAATTCTATAATATGCGAGCGCAACTTGTCTATCTCTTCTTCCAGCTCCACGATCTTCTCGTCAGTCCTCAGGGTGCGTGCGTTGTACGTTGCCAGGTCGAGTCGTCTAAGGTGGCCACCGAACCTCCACCGGAGATTCTTAGCATCCCCTGCCCCGCCGTTACCATGGTCGCCACCGTAGCCAGGAATAGCGGGGACTGGGGGCCGTCTCTTCGTAACTCTCATCATGGGGGGTATATTGCCATAGTTGCCACGCTTGGCGAGCGGGTTGGCAACCGCAGTTTTTTATTGTACTTTTGCCGTTACCAGGAAGATGCTGCTGCCCATCTCCTGCCTGTTTCCCTTTGCCGCCTTTTACGACACCCACGGGAGGATATGGGGTAGTGGATATTCGTGACCGCCACTACACGGCGATAATACACTAATAAAAAATAACACTATAAAATTATGTAAATGACGTCTTCGTCTCCTCAATAAAGATATATCTCTATAAATAAAATATAAAATTATATTACAAAGAAAGCCTAGTAAAGTCCGCTGCTAAACGTAGTCCTCCCCCATAGATTGCCTCATAAGAAGGATATTTGCCACAGTTGTCACGCTTAGCAAGCGGGTGGACAACCGCATTTTTTTATTATTAGTCGTTATTAGGAAGACTCTATGTTGCCACTTACGACATCCACGGGTTGATAATTTGTATTGGATATTCTTACACCGCCACAACACGGTAAAAGAGTTAGTTTATTGATTTTAAAAATACCCTCACCGCAATATGCATTACCAATAGGTCGGTTTAACCGCAGAAAAACTACGCTAGCACAGACAGTATGAAATAGCAGCGTTGTGCTGCTGTTTCATATGGTGAGTGACGAAAACCGGAAACTTTTACAGGTAAAGAGGAAATTCGTTTTAGTACTCAATTAAATCCTTAATCAAGGATTGATGCAGTTATCGTTTGGCCGTTACATCAACTTATCAAGCAACATGTGAAACATATGGAACTATAGATGTACTTTAAATAATCCTAAACCGAAATAAAAAATTTAATTTGACTTGAATGCAGTCGCCAATTCGCTTAATGAGCGTTGCGATCACAGATCAACAGTTGTTTCTATGATCTGTGGTTGCGATTAAGGAAAAACATTCTTACTCCTTATATAGACCCTTTCCTAGTGGACTGAGTAAAGAGGAAAGGAAAAAAATATAATAGGACAAAAATTAACTCAGCAGAGACCAAGACCGTGTCAAAGGTGATAAAAAGCATGATTTTTACCGTTATAAAGACGTAAAAACTCAAGCAAGTGAAATTACTTAGAATCGTAAAACGAGTAAGCTTCCAGTTCATGGTTCCATTTAGTATCACAATAGGAGACTTGAGAATTGTAAGTTACACCGAATTTTATTTCTATTTTATGGACTTTAGATATATATAAATTGTTAATAATTAAATAGTCAAATTTTGTTCAAAGTTAATGAAATGTAATTTAATGAATTGCAAGAATATTTCAAACATCTTATTAATGATCGATGAAGAGAACACAAAACTTTCTTTGGAGAACGAGATTGATGCAACGTTGACTTCAATACAAGTTGACGGTTTATCCTCGAAACTCTTCGCCAAGTCAATTTATTTATTTAAAACATAAAAGATTTTTAGTATTGATGTAGTCACTATAAGATGTTGTTAGGTTAGTTAATTACGTAATAACTTAAGACAGAAGGACCCTTAATGTAGGGACTGAATAAATTGACCGACTTTGTATTACATGGATCTCACAACTTTTTACGGTAGATGAACTAAGTTGCGAGACTTGGTTTTTTTTACAAGTTATATTTTTGATGGGATATATTATACGTGCTCGCACACACGAGTCGAGAACGGATGCGTAGACGCATGACGGCATAAGAGGGTTACGACGTTTGCCGTCACGATACCAGTTTTACATAAAAAAAGAAACAATGTTTACTATAAATAATTATACAAATTGGTAAGTCTAAATTCGATAAGTATCATTCGCCCAGAGATCAATCGGCATTGTTCGAGAATAACGACTCAATATTATTACACACACACACACACACACACACACACACACACACACACACACACACATATATATATATATATATATATATATATATATATATATATATGTACTTCAACTTATCTTGTCACATGACGCTAGGTTCGCGTAAAGCTTAGATATTGAATTTTATAGTATAGTAAACGGACAAAATTGAATTTATTAAAATTCTGTTTAAAATATTCAAAATTTATTAAAATAATACAAGTACAAGTCGATTATATCGCAATAATAAAGATAAATAACAATTGTGTTTTTGTATTACTCGGAAAATTTCTTAACTTAATGAGGGTGTTCATGTAATGTTTCCTTATAAGAGGGACGTTACCGGAGACATATACCCATGGTTGTACATATATGGGCTGGTCGGCTGACCGACTACTACTAGTACTAGACAAAATGATTAGTCCTATATTAGGGACCTATGATAGTAAGGTCAATGATACAAAAGCATTAATATAGAAAGGCATCTATGATGCATAAGCATTATGATAGCAGAGTTATGACTTGAAGACCCATATGTATAAGACTTCTAGTATGGTCTATGAAATAAAGCAAATAATTATGTGAAAGGTTTCATATATGTAAATGTAAAAGAACTAAATTAAAAGAAATGGGACTTGAAAAGGATTATTTTAGTGGCCTGTAGATTGCTTCACAGCGTCCGAGACAAAGGTAAACTTGGACTCTTTAATCGATGTGTCCTAGACATATCATCTTAGTGCCGGTGGTAAGCGGATTTGTTGTAGCAATACGACTTGTCCGTTCACATCGCACACCTCTACCGTTTATGGGCGGCGTCTTAGCGCATAGCGTTATGATACGTCAGCTATCTTTCGAATTAGGGTGAGTGTGTTTTGTAGTACTTTTAAGTGCAGCAAGCATACTCAACTCCATGTCTTAGTGCAGTAGCGCTATGATACGTGGAGTTTTAGCTACGTATGTCTTAGTAGCGTGCTACTATGATACGTTGGTGGTATTTTTAGTTAATAACATTATCCATTATGTTACCAAAGTCGATAGGGATCATGTGGGTGTGTTGTGAGGGAAGGCCATCCGTATGATAGTTGCATTGATGCTTACTGCTACTTGCAGTATTGCGTCTTGTGATGAATCTGCAGGTGTGTTGCACCTGATTCGACGCATCTTGTGGTTCTGGTCGATGGAGGTCTGCGGGTGGTGATGTCTGCTGGGACTGTATGGGGGACCTTGGGATGGTGTAAGCCGACGATAATCATATTGATGCTTGTTGTGTGTTGTGTTTTGCAGCATTGCGTCTCTGCGATGGTGGTTTGATGGGTGGCTATTCTCAATGGCGCTCTCTGCGTATTGGATTGACTCACAACCTAAGTAGCTTTGCCCAAGTCGGGTCCCTTCATTGCGGGGCTGCAGACTGTCTGACCTCCATAATGTTTTATATAACAACATTATAATATATCTCTATATAGTTCCCACCTTTGAAAGATTGAAGGCAACTTGTTGGGGGGTGAGACAAACGTGATCGAAAAATCCATATACTCAACGTCAGTGACACAAACCCTTTCTGATTGCGAATTATTACTATAACCTTTTAACTGCCTATTGGCTATATCTGCCATTGTATTGGTTGGTGGAGCATATGTGTCGGCCTCATGCGGGTGGTAGATGGAGGGAGAATCTGAGGAGGCTCTCAAGGCTGCGGCCGAAAACCGCACAACGTAGGACCCCATTCCCTTGAGGTGAGCGGTAGACTCATGATAAGCTCAGTGGCCAATTGGCCGTGCTGATCATGCAATTGGTGGTGATGCCTTACACTTACATCACGTCTGCAGGAACGGCGGTCTGGCAGGTGGTGGCGCTCACGGAGCGCTTTTTATGGCCAGTGTGACTATTTTTGCCTAACCCGTGTGACGTACACTTACTGTGGCTGGATTTGATCGTATTCTGTATGGCGATTACACGTATTGAAATGCGTCGATGTTTGTGCTTACGCACTGACAATCAACCAAGCCCTCTTTTACTGGTTCGCCAGTTATTTTGCTGTACTCTACGGTCAAGTTCCCAACTTAACGTTCCCTTCCCATATCATCCGTACAACTCAAGCATTCAGAACCAATATGGCAACCCAGTCTGGTGTTTCTAAGTTCCTCGATCAGCTTATCAACATACAGATTAAAAAGCAGAGGCGATATTAGCCCTCCCTGCCTCACACCGCATTGTAGGAGAAATTCCGCGGAGTTTGTATCACGCCACTTTACTGAATTAATGTGCATACTATACCATGCGATTAATATGTTAATTCATAATGACGGCACTCCCGCATCACGTAAGTTCCTCCAAAGTATATCATAAGTCATAACTGACTCTATCAAAAGCCCTACTAAGGTCCAAGAAACATGCATAAATATTTGTTTTCCGCTTATTATAATAACTAAAGATTTACTTCAAAGTAAAAATCACCCCATCCGTAGAACTATCTCTTTTCAATCCAAATTGAGCATCGCTTATATGTATATATTTGGAAATAACACCTAATAATATGGTTTCAAACAGTTTAGCACAAGTTGTAGCTATAGGTATCGGTCCATAATTACAACTGTCGGTCAAACTACTGGATTTACATTTACATAGGACTTGTTACTGTTAGTATTTCTATCGGTAAGTAAGCATGCTTTAGACGGGCATTGAAAAATACTGTGTAGTGTTATGCTACTTACATTTCTTTGTACACTATTTCTTCATTCTGTTTTGATATTCTGCATTCATGTTTTGCATCACTTTATACTATTTTTCCATTCTGTTTTTGATTTTCTGCATTTATATTTAGCATCACCTTTATTTCCATAGGATCCTGTAACGTTTTTACACAATAACATATCATTTTACTGCGTATTTTCACACTATTTAGTACTTTTAAAATAGCTGTCAATGGAGTCTTACCTTTTTTGGTCTTTTATTGAATTCTCTGTAACTCTACAATTTCAGGCTTCGGCGCGCTGTCGCGCATCAGTTTTTCCTATATGAATAATATCTCGTTTCTTACTTTAATGTAATAGTTTCTTAATAACAGTCCAAAAACCAAAAATTGGTAAATATGACAACTACTATTTATACCGTTGTCATAGTAACTTTTATTCAAATTCGTCTCTGGTATGATGTTATTTCTACATAAATACTATTTGGCTGTAGGTCATTTACAATAAATTTCGTTTTAATTTAAATAATTTCTCGTTCTCTCTAAAAAGGTATAAAAGCCGAACAATTGGAGAATACGGGACAATCTCGCTTCAGTTCTCAAACGAGAGACATCTACTAAAGGCCTTATCCCGGGGCCGCTTTGCCCCGGGATCCTGCAAGCCTCCATCTACACGTGAAGTCGTCGGCAGTCTGCTTCAAGCGCGGGGCCATATTACCTTCGGGCGCGCTACGTCTGCTTGCTCCAGGCGCCGAGTACACCTACTGCCCGCGCTACCTTCGGGCACGCTACGACTGCTTGCTCCAGGTGCCGAGTGCACCTATTGCCCGCGCTACCTCTGGGCGCGGCGACTACTTCTCCAAGTACTGAGCGCACCTACCCCAGGTGCTACGTGCGCCGGCTCCGGACGCTGCGTGTGCCCAGTCCAGGCGCTGCGTGCCGTCGCCGCTGAGAAACCTCAAGCTCTGCGTGTGCCTACTTCTACAAAAGCAGCGAGGCTCCAGGCTCCACTATAAAACTATATTGTCCTATTCTCCTACCTTTATTTTTTTTAAAACCTAATTGTAAAATCACTTCATCCATCATCTTCATATTTCATTTTTTATATAAAATTGTAAATACTCTTTTAAAACTTAAATATATTATTTTCTTGGTCTACTTTTGTTGTTTTGCTGTTCGTAGGTTAGGTTATATTTTTCTTTACTTTAATTGTCGCTTCACGACAACTGATAGGAACGCAATTACCAACGTTCCTACAAACTGAAGATGTTTATAAAAGGACTTACCACTAAAGGCGATAAAATCTTCTTATATGTAAATGAAATGAATAAATCTTAAATGTTAATACACAACTATTTTATTATATAAGTTCTATATAAGGTGTGCCTTATGGTGGCGGCGTAAAAAAATCCATCACACCATTTCGTACCGAATGTGTCGTAACAGGCAACTATGGGATATGCCAAAAAGAGATTATGGCATCCGATAGATGGCGGGTATAACCGTCACGTTTACGCTATGCGTAAAGCCAGACCAGCGATGGGAAAGCAGTGTCAAAAGCCCGATACGTCTGTTACTTATGGTGATGTTGCTTAAAGCAAATCCTCTCTATATAAGACGATATCTACGTCCACCAGTGAAATTTTACAGGCTTTCAATTTTGTTGTATAAGAAATAAAAGATTATAGAAGACTTATAATAACTTTATGACAAAAGAGGGGACGAATTAAAAATCTTTTTCAATATAAAATCTAAATATATACTAATATAATATAAATAAGTAATAATAACCTCATTCTCTGAAAATTAAGTAAAACCGTAGGGATCCTTTTCATCATTAAAAAATCACATCCGTAATCTTAGCTAACCATTGTGTGTGGTATCTGATTTTGATGTTTTTCTTCCAATTACACTTTTAAGTTTCTAACTTTATATTTATATAAATTTTATAACTCACGAAATGCAAATTTTATACTAAATTTATTTAAAATATTGACAGACTAAACTAACGTAGGAAGTGTAGCTCACATTCAGTTTCCTGCAAGTGGAAATGAGGATTCCTTTGAAGTCTAGCGTTGCGTTTGATTGGACGGATGTGCTAAATTGAACATAAAACATTGAAAGAAATATCTTACTTTCACCGTGTATTTAGTAAAGTATAAAAGTAGTACCGGTTACTCGACTCCATCGAGTCAGTAATTCATTCTTGGGGCGATGTATACGCTTTTACAACAAAATTCCAGAAAATATACAAAATTTGACCTGCTCAAAGTTCAAAAACTTTATTAAACTAAGTTTGTATAAAAAGGGTTATTATAGTATTAAAGAATTTATAGATGATAATAACCCCTGGAAATGAGGTGATCGCTACCAAGCTATTTCTAATTTGTTGTGTTGTTAATTTGTGTAACATACATGATTGTAAGCTGTTATTTAAAAAAAAAGTCCCGCTGGGTTTCTTGCTGGTTCTTCCCAGGACAGAGGTTTTTTTTTCGAACCAGTGGTAATTATACAAAGGAGTGACTTTCAATAAGCATTATTTATAATCTATATTGAATAAAAAAGTTTCTGTTTCTGTTTCAAAAATAATTGACCAGCTATTTGAACATTTATTATTTACTAGCGGCCCGCCCCGGCTTCGCTTGGATAGGAACTATTAAAGTAGCGATATTTGAATTAAAAAAATTAAAATGAATATATATATATTTTTTAGTTTTTTCTTAATTCAAGGTTTTTTGATAAAATAGACTCAATCACTAATATTTGTTGATGGCTATACTTTTTAGCCTATATATAGTAGATAGATCCTTCTTTTATTTTTGTTCTTAATGTTTCATCATAATTTGCTCATCCATTCAGAAGGTTAGCCCGGACCGACAGACAAAAAAAATAAAAAAAATGCTTGTCTATGTCTTATCATAATAGAAATAAGTTATTAAGTATTAAGAAACTAGTTATTTCAATAATACAGAGAGATACTTTAATTTTATTAATATATACCTACAGATAAACAGGTATGGTAAATTGCAGAAGTATTAATTTCGGGGAGTTCGTCAACCCGCAATGAAACGGTAGCGTTGCAAACTTTTTACTGATCCAAAATTCCTCCCAAAGAGCAGTGGAAGGTATATAGGTTGTTACTTTTATTTTACATCCCCTTTACATTTATACAACTAAACAGCGTAGCTTATACGTTATAGTATGACGTCTCCCGGTATTTGTGTGTCAGTGTATATAGTGACATTGAATAGGATATTTTTAATACTACATTTCTAGTGGCGTCATAGGACAATCTACAACTCTACACTTTTCTATATCCACACTACTTCTCACACAAACAGATGATTGGCCGTATCATCTCCTGTTCAGTCATCATCATCTTTCTAACAATATCTCAAAATAATAAAGACTTCGGTTACCAATCAGCCTGCCAATCGTGGAAACTTTGGCATATATCCCCTCTATGGGGCAATCTATGTTGTACGCCTAGTAAGCGGCGAGTTACCACCTGCCACCTTCTATCCATTGTTCCTTACCTATTTCTGCTTTGTTCTGGTCAGGAGGTAAAAAGAGCCAGTATAAATACAGGCAGTGAGGTATTCCATTTTGTTCCTCAGGGGCAAGGACAAATCTGAAACCTCCTTATTTGAAGCTAGTTAAAATGTCCAAATGTTTTAGTAGCATCAGATCGACTGAAAAATTGTTTGCCACCCTAGTATTGTAAAAAAAACTTATTGTAGTGTCTTTACCGATTTTACCGAGATTAATTGTAAATTTTTTATTTTCCGACGTTTCGAGGGCCTTCTTAAAAAACATGCGTCAGAGTCGTGGAACACTCGGTTGGAATGAAGTTCCTTTCGTAGTATTGTTAATAAAACTTACCTATTATATTATTGATCAACAAATACAAAAAAATAATTACTAGCGTCTATTAAAATGAAGGCGTCGTTTAAAATAAAATAATATTTCTTCCATGGCAAGATAAGAAAAGTGCTAGGGAGATTGATATTATTCCATTTCATTATAAACGCCAAGGCCATCTACACTACGTCAGAAGGGGTCGTGACGGAAAAATCTCACACTTTTTCTCGGCTAGGCCCCATCCGCCAAATTCGTACCATCCGATAAGGAACTTCGTTCCGAAAAGTTAAAATTTTCCGGTTATTTTGGTTCCACTAGTGAAAAGAAAGTAATTAATTTCGTTAAAATCTCTAATGTATAAATTTAACACAATAATGAAATGTGTTGAACTAGTTTCGATATATTATTTAAATTTAATATAACAACCCAAAGGGTTAAGGTTAACTAAATAAACAATAACATTTAACAGTCTATAGGAGCTATTTGCTTTTGTTGGAAAATACAACGGGCACGAAAATGATTAGGGAATTATTTTACAATATATGCTAAAACCCATGGTCAGTTCACAAGAGCAAACATTATTACGTATCGAAAAACGCTTAACAGGCTCTGTTTGGTAAAAGTCTAACGATCTGGAAATAAAATTGGACGTTGAAATATTTGATATCAGCCTCATATTACAAATGCAGTGCAGGAAAGAATATTTTTATTTGCTTTAGAACATTACTCTGACGATTTGTAGAAGTTACCCGTTATAATATGTCGTCCATGTTATAATTGTGAATATTTCAGGTTATATTGAGATCTTTTTCAATCCCCGCCAGCAGGAATGAAATTGTTAATTGCAATTTTAGTGTTAATTTACTAAGTACTCGGCGATGAAGGAAAATATCGCGAGGAAACCTGCACATCTGAGATATTAAAAGAACATTTCGAAGACGTGTACATTAATTTTCATAATAAATCTGCAGAAAAGTCGTGTCTGTAATTCTAATATATTCTAGAAAAAACAAGTCCAGGTGACTAAATAAAGGGTTCTGAAGCAAATTAGTGGTTTTTAGAATTTTTGACTGTCTGTCTGTTTGTCTGTGTATTCCGGATTCACGCAAAAACTACTGAACCGATTTACATGAAATTTTGTATATAGGTAGTGAGTAACCCGGGGCAACTTATAGGCTACTTTTTATCTGATTACGGAACTTCAAAAAGGAAGGGTAAGTTTTTTTATTTCCTTTAGATATTAATTTTCTATTAAATCTTGGTTATAGGCGGGATGACTGTTGCTTTTCAAATAAATACCATATTTGTAAATTAATTTTAAAATATAGTTGTAATCTTGGTAAAATAATTTGAAACTACACCGATTTGGTATTTAAAACAGCGCCATCTCTCATCAAATGGAAAAAGTAGTATATTTTGCATTCAGTTACTAATAAATGAAATAATATAAATAACTTGCATGTATATGATTAAATGATTAGATTTTAAAAATTATTAAAAAAAACTCTAACCTTTAGTTTTTTAGTATTTTGTTATTTAATTTTAAAAATGTAATAATTTTAATAGATAATAGTGACATCTATCAAAAATATGAAAATTGATAAGGTGTTTATTGCAATTACTAATATATAACTAAAGTGAATAAAACTGGTCTGTCTACAATTGTTGCAAAATTTTCGTTATCATGATAGTTTTATTTAAGAGATTTTTATATATGTCGTGGCTAGATCGTAGAATTGATCATATATGATAAAGTTGTCTATCATTTCGTGAAATGGTGTCGTAATTTCATAATATTAAACACTATTTGTCTATTTGATGATATAGCATGACCAAATTAATGAATAGAAATCGTTTGAAGATATTAATAACTAAACACAACGTTGCTATTTCATAATATGGTCATATTATGACGATATCATTAAATCGTTTTTCACCGCTAGCGGCGCTGATAGCATATTTTTTAACAGAAACAGAACTTTTAAGAGAACCTTGACATCACTTTATCCCTTGATATAATAAATAAATGTTCGCTTCAATTGCTGATATTACTAGATGGTATGGTTTTGGCTTTCATTATTTCATCTAATATTAGCGCCATCTACTTACTTCAAAATAAACTAAAATGGCAAGTCATTGATTAAATGAAATAATACATATATACGAATATACGATGTAAATAATTGAATCATTAACATTACATTCATCCCGCGTTGGAATCAGCGCAGCGAACACTTTTTTGGCCAAAATTCTGCGGCATGTGCCGATTAGTAACATGTATGTAAGCTGCTATTTTTTTAGTTTTCATAGGGCAATATATGCAGTTTTTATTTCATTCGTGTTTTCGGGTATGTTACTTTTTGTTTTCACTCTACCGTAAATATTATGGCTTGCAATGATAAGTAAAACTCATTATCGTCAGCCTATCAAAAGTCCACTGAAATAAACACAGGCCTCCCCCATAAATTGTCAAGTAGCTGGATATTTGCTATAGTTGCCACGCTTGGTAGGTGAGTTGGCAACCACAGCTATTATTATTTTGATCTGTTGTCAAGAAGATGA
Organism: Parnassius glacialis; assembly: GCA_033319125.1. Classification (NCBI taxonomy): domain Eukaryota; kingdom Metazoa; phylum Arthropoda; class Insecta; order Lepidoptera; family Papilionidae; genus Parnassius; species Parnassius glacialis. The sequence goes on along the minus strand of JAVANC010000023.1, from coordinate 11,129,521 downwards.
TGCAGCCCATTCCATCTCCAGTTTATTTTCCTATGTCACCTCTTACGACGGGACGATATGAGGTGTTGGATTTTCTTTCACCGCCACAACAGGGCGAACATTTTTCTACTCCCGTTCATGAGTGTAGTGATCGTCGCGTTCACTGTGAATAATATTTATAAGGAATAAAACTAATTTAAAGGATTCTATCGCCTTTAATTTTATCTTTTTAAATTCCCGATGTTTTGGGCACTTTACAGCATCCATGGTCACGGATGGAGCGAGAGAACTGAGGTGTTTGACGACCTGATGTCGTAGTTAAAATAGACTATAATAAATGCAGTAGTAGTTTGAATTTAATTTTATTAATTATGGGGTTCTTAGCAGATGGTAGCACTCAGCCATCTTCCCTATTAAAATTAGGATATTTGTAATTTCAATAGCCTCGCGAATCATCATTGGTAGGATTCGGTGTTCTATTGCAAGGATTTGTTGTCTATCAGATTCGATTTAATGGTTGGGACGATACTAAACATGTTGACATACTTGACTTCCCGGAGCTTCGGTGTTTCACATCAACGATATGTTCTTTTACTCGGAACTTTCATCCAAGATGCGTAAAAAAACCCGTAACATTAGTTTTAATCCATGTGTAGTATTCATTATTATAGAACTGTATTTATGAAACTGTAATTATGAAATATTCAAGTCTACTCGAAGTAAAAAAAAATCTACATCTATTTTATGGTGCCAATCAATATTAAATAGGACCAATGATATGAATAAAATGTCTCAAATAAACATTATATTACTTTGTTAAAACTAAATTAACTTTAACTATGAATAAATGTAAATAATAATAATACATTTTGATATCAAGACTATTTGCCTTTCTTATGGATACATCGGAATCGGAAGACACGCCCGATATAAAAAATAATCTAAGAAAAAATAGTGGCTGTTATTAGACATATATATTCACGTGTTTCTGTAGCATGTTAGCAATCATCTAGGTCTAATAGCATTTTAGAATGAAAAAAATGTTTGACAGACATAGAGACACGACACCGAGGTGACTCTAAAAGTGATCGAATTTTTCTAAATTTGGCACGGAACAGCTTTTTAATGATGTTCCTAAATTAAAGCGCACGCGAGCGAAGCCGCGGGTAAAAAGCTAGTTTTCAATAAAAGCATACCTGCCTACTTGCAGGAATAGAAGAAAGTCACCAGCTGATTATTACACATTACATATAAAATGCATTCAGATATTGTCATAACTATTACTTCGTTGTCGATAAAACTAGAAGCCTGACTTTTCAGTAACCAATTTTTAATAAAAATTTGAACTAGTAGTTTAAGAATTATAACTAGTCAAAGTTTCTTAATTTTGTCACTCACTCACTGACCGATCATCAAAACTCTAAGGCACTTCTAGCAGACACAGAAACATTCAAATTTGGAATAGAATTATTTTTACTGTATATAAATCAAGGAAAAACTAAAATATTTAGCAATTTCGGTCCAGTTTTTTAAGATACACCAACTGCATAAATAACTTTGTAATCCCATATGAAAACATAGAATTACAAAGTTACATTTGCAGTGAATGATTCAGTGTTCCTATATATGTATAATATAATGGAATAATAGGTGTAGATAGAGTAACCATATAAATATTAAAAATCTTATATGTTATAAATAAATAAATTGACTTGGCAATCACACTAAACAATCTAATTTAATGTATCCATAATGATAAATTATGTTTTCATTCGATGGCTAACTCAATCTATTTATTTAAAACATAACTTTTTTTTTTAATATTGATATGATCATTAAAAGATGTTGTTAAGTTAGCTAATTACGTAATAACTTAAGACAGAAAGACCCTTAAGTAGGGGCTGAATAAATTAATCGACTTGGTATTACTTGGATCTCACATATTTTTACGGTAGAAGAACTGAGTTGCGAGACTTGGTTTTTTTACAAGATATGTTTTTGATGGCATATTTTTTAACAATAGTAATTTAGGTTGTATTTGTTCATTTTTTTTTGTGACAAACCAGTTCACAAACCACTTGATAATAAGTGGCTATTACAGTCCAATCTAAATTAATAAAATCACAGGTGTGCTGCTGTAGGCTCCGGAGTCGGGCAAACTACATGTTGGTTCACTTTGAAAATTGGATCCGTGACAACAGGCATCATCACTTAGCATAAAAATGCCATTTACATCCAACAATCTTCAAACTCGTGAATGTCCAACAAACCTGTCGGACTCATAGTAGGTTCCACCTCAAACAGAAAAGAGAAAGAAGAAGAAGAGAAGAGAAATAGAAATTTAAAAAAATTAAATTGATTTAACTTTAAAAAATCTAAAACTATAAAAGTACACACTTTTAATCAATTTTCAAATTAATTACATAAATCATTGATTTTTACTCAAACTATGATTTACAGTGTTAAAGCCGTTCTGACTTTTTTATAGAATAAGGGTGCCAAACGAGAACACAGTCCATCTGGTAAGTGGATGCTGTTGCCCATAGACATCCACATTTATCCTCGATCAATAATTAAAATGCAGAAGCGTTGCCACCCGTGAGGACTAAGATGGGAATGCCTCGTTTCCAGTAAAAAGGGTACCTGGTTCTCTAAACTCTCCATACAAAACGCAGCAACATTAAGCTGCTATTTTACGTTGGTATTCTGTGAAAGCGTGGTCCTACCCCGGTCGAGCTGACCCATTTAAGCTACAATCATAACATAGCTGAAGCGTGACTCTACAACTGACGCCATTAGCTGTGAGTTGCCCAAAAAGTTAAGTCGCATTTTTCACGCAAAACATTTAATACCTTTTATTTTTTATTTATCTCTTTTGCTAGCTTACTGTTTTAGAACTATTTAAAAAGAACACTACGACCCTTCAGTTTGTAGTTTTTTATTGACAAATATATTTTGTATGCCTAACTGAGTGTTATCAAAGATTTCTGCTAGCTTGCTAGACTCTCAAGAAAGCTCGCAAGAAAGGTGATTTTTTACGCTTTGACTTAGATCACAATATTCAATGAACTCCTCCACATAATGAGAAAGAGGTAGAATATATATCTATCCTAATAGTAGTTTTATTCAGACGGATTTCTATACAGTTTTAAAATAAAACGCGATGTAACACTATATGAAGAAAATAAAATTAAAATATAACTGCAGCCAATATACGTGTGTCCAACACCAGGCCTTTTCTCATTTTATAGAGAGAGTTATGTCCGCCGACTTCTCCAAACCATGTTGGAAGAAATATTCTATACCCGATTCACTTGAAATATCAATTCACAGATTCAATGGTGTTAGTGATGATAGAATTTGGGTTACTGTAACAACGAAATTTACGGCAAGCGCTTAGTTCCGAAGCCACCGCTGTTGTTACAAAACACAACATAATTTGTTGGGAACCTTATGAATTATAGTAGCAAATTTCACACATCGCTGATTTATGAAACATCAATGTGAGTTTCGTATATAAATAAGGCATAAAATTGTACAAAAGATTCTATATATTCTCGAGTAATATATTTTCCATTCGCTTTTTCTTTACCATTAGTTTAAGTAAAGCTACACAGTTAATACGCAGTTACAATTTTTATAAAAACACAAGTTAGTATTATCAATTTTACTTGTGTGTTTGTTGAAAAGGAATGTTGCAACATGTACAACCCATATCTGAGCAACATTGCCCTCTAATTAAAGAAAAATTAAAGTTATTTGTCCGCCGCACTGCTCAAGTGCGTGGGTGCGGAAAAAATATTTTATTCTTCAGACATGCAGATTTCCTCACGATGTTTCCCTTCGCCGCCAAACACGTGCTAAATTGACACTTAAAATTGCAATTAACAATTTCATTCATGACGACGAGGATCGAACCCGAGTTGCTTGCATATCATGAAATCTGTATCGAGCGCATTGCCCCTGCGTTAAGTTGGCTTAATTCATTTTTTTATTTGTAACTAAGACGAACAACGACGAACGAAGTACTTTCTACGCAGGAAGCACAACTAGCATTCGCCCCTCATCACGCTATGAAGGTTTTCATTGAATAGGATGTTATATACTATTGTCAAAGACAGCTGATTTGATAATTTCGCTTAACAAAACCAGTTTCTTTGAAAAATGCTTCTATAGTTAAAATTTATAACCCTAAAGTCCTATTAATTAATTAGTTATACTGCTAAAGTCCAGAATTTCATCAAAAGAAAATATATTCTACAGATCATATTTCTAAATAGTTCTGCAGCCCACCAAACCCTAAAACAAAACTGCTAAAACATGGCAACCTCCTCAAAGATTGCCTTGTTGGGAGGATTTGCCATATTTGCCCCAAGCAAGCGAGTTGGCAATTGATATACTTAATTTATTTTTTTGTTGTTATATAGGTAGACGCTACTCAACTCCCAGTTTGACTCCCTTTGTCACCTCATGCGATACCCACGGGACGATAATATGGGGTAGTGGATATTGTTAAAATGCCATTACATTATAAATTATGAATAACACAATTTTTATGGTTCAATACCTCATAAGGAAAAGGAACTGGAAAAAAAAACATAAAATTAATTGGAACAACTGGCTGGATTTATACGATCACTACACACTATAATGACGAAAATATCAAAAACGACGTGATTAAATTTTGTAATATGTGAACAGAAAAGAAAACGATTATTGCTTTACAAAAATTTAATAGAAATTGTGAATTTGTTAAGGCAGCAAATTTAAATATAAATTGTTACTGTTATTACTACACTACGCTTCAATTCTCGTAAGACGGTCTGACGGCAACGTGCTCTGCATTTTCTGTAGATAAAAGTTCACACTGAACGAGTGAAGCAAAACGAAATCATAGTTTGAAATGAGATGAAACTTATTTATTTCATATCACTGAAAATTGCGTCATAACCCTTCAGTAATGAGAAGACGTCTGTGCCCAGAACATTTTGGTTTAAAAACATGCCAAAATGTCGAAATTCAATTTTTACTTCAAATTTTTTGCTCAGAGGTATATGGAGAGAAAGTTCGTATTATAGTCAGTTAGTCGCGATTCTACTACCGGTCAGTGTAATCGCTACCTACAATATTTTCGTAGCCTAAGCATACCTACGTCAACCTAAATGCTCCGAAACCGTCGTAGTCCACGAATTCCTGGAATTTGTTCAACAAAAACTGGATGTCATGGACCAGGTGTCTCTGGAGCAAATGCTGATGACAAGCTTCACCGAGGACGAGATCATCCAAGATAAGAAGGAGTTGTCAGATTCAGCCGTGACCCAAATCCATCTTATCACACGTCACAGGGATAGACGTGGTAAGAAAGACCTGCACGACGTTTTTAGGCTGTTCAATGAAACCAACCCTAATGACATCCTAATTTTCGACGCGGGTAATGTCAACAAGCTGCCTCCTGCGACGTTGGATCACGTAGGCATGATCAGATTGTTGAAAGACATCACCACGTCGAAAGCCGAAGTTACCGACATCTGTTTCAAATTTAAAAAATCGGAAATACCCGCAATAGACCTGAGGAACGAAATCACTATGTTGCGCAGCATAATCACAACATTTGCGAATTCACCGCTGTCGAAGAATGTAAAAAGGACACGCAGTAACCGTAATAGTTGTCATATTTCACCGATGAATGCGACTCCGTCACGCAATACCGTCTGTCAGCGGGTTGATGACAGTGAAGCTATGGCGACCTCGGTCGTCTTTGTATCACCACCTCAGCCCTGGATTGAATCCATGACTACTCCTTCGCCGAAGCCAATCTTACAACAAGGGAAGACGTTTGCAGATATCCCCCGATAATCTTCACAACCGGCACCCTGTTGTAGTCGAAAGTGAAAAAATGTGGAATTGAAATCAGTTCCAGTGGTGACCCAAAACAAGATTGATAAGGACAGATTTACTCTTGTTGAGAGACGTCGGTCAAGACCCGTATGTAACCAGCGTGAGACCGCCAAAATAAACGCGAGTACAACTCTGCGTCTTGTGGAGCCCACCATACAACTCTTCATCTCCCATTTTGAATAAAAGTACTTCGGGAAAAGACGTCTTGCGTTTCGTGTAAGAACGAAGCCGATGCCGCATTGAGGATCTGATCTCTTTACATTTGCAGCGTCTGGAGTCTAATAGGTCAACGAACATAAATTCCTAACTATCTCAGGTTTATGCAAAACACAAAGAGACATTCCTTGCTCCCGATTTCTGGCTCTCTGGGGTAATGTTTCGCCAATACAGGGAAAGCGCCAAAGAAGAAAGTTATTTAAATAGTCTATATTTTATGTGTCTATATTTTAGATATATTTTTAGGTACAAAGTTATTGCATTGTATTGTATATGCAAACATTTTTTATGATAAATGTATCTTCTTTTTCCAGCCCGGAAAAATCCACTGCTGGATATGAGCCTTTCCCGTTGAAGGGAGGATTTGTTTTTTACGTCACGCATGGCTGGCGGATTGACAATGCCAGTACCAGATGTCTGGTATCTTAGACACTGCTGCTGGTCGCTGATTTGAGTATATATTTTTTATTTAAATAAATACTAGCAATGCTATTAATATTACCAATTTTCCTAAAAAACTTGTGTTAGGAATGGTTCACGACATTTTTGAGATTACAGTCGCATATTGCGATCTTTTTGCTTTTTGCAATAGCTACCTCTAATGCCACGAACAAGATAAAGTGGCATAATTCTCATTTTCGTTAATTATATGGTATTTTCAAGAAATACTGAAATCTTAAACATTGTAGATAATTTAAAAAACTAAAAACTACGCCAAGAGTTATATATTAATATAATTACAAACCCATATCAATTCGTCCGGGCTGCCATTGCCATGTTCCCAATTTCAATATAGAAAAGCTTAGAGATGCAGCAATTTATGTCAATTAAAAACTATATATTTAAATACCCAATGTAATTTCCATCAGTCTCAAACTTATAAAAATGCAAAATTTAGTAGGGCTTATAGCGTTTGTAATTATGTTACCTAATAGTAGTCTCGGGCCAGCGGCCCCTCGATGATGCTCACCGTGAGAAACGTAGTAAATACGGGACTCACGAGGAGCTAGTCGAGAAGGTCGCAGGTATACTAGGACTACCCAACAAGGATTGCGTCCGCGCGACCTCTTGTACGATCTCCTGGCGAGGTGATTGGAGTCACTCCTCCTATAAGGAGTTGAAGAGACTTCTAGGGCTGAAAGAGAGTCTGTTGAGAGCTATACCGGTGGTGGTATTGCGCGGTTCGCATATGAACTGGTCACGATTCAATCAAATGACCAGGACTGGGGTTGGTGGCCCAGTGTGAGTGCCCGGGGTCCTGTGGACTCTTGGGCTGATGCCGAGCCCTTGGTGGTCACGGCCTTGCGCCTTCGATGGCACTTAAAGACCAGTCTCCCCAGACATCGAGCTACCACCTGTGCAACATCAATCGGCAAAATGCTGATCTGCCAAGCCTCTCTAGACGGGAGATTGGGGACTAGTGGCGTCTCTCGTGGCAGCCATAAAGATTAGTGATTACGTTCACTAAGACGATGGCATAATGATCGGCGGAAATAGGTGAATATGCATAGTACCTATTTTTGTCAAAAAGGTACACAAAGGTAGAAAGGACAAAAGGAAAGAAAGTCATAATTAGTTGTGAATGAGATGAAACGATGAGAAACCTCGCGACAATTCAACGCTTTTTAAGATGCTTTTTATTTTAACCCTTATGACTTACTTTAGTCGGGGGATTTTCAAAGAAAATATTTATATATTTTTGATTATTGTATTTGTGTATTGTATATCTGTCGTGGATTTTTCAAAATGTTTAATTTTGCTTTTAATTTCTATTTAAGTTATTTACAATTTTATTGTTGCGAAAACTGATTGAACCCGGTTTTTTGTGTACTGAGAGATTAATGCCGAAGGATTAGCTGCTCAGCTTCCCCGATTCTTTTGAGAACGGCCATGAGAATAATGGAGGGGTAATAATGACCACGAGGTAATAATTGATTAAAAAAATTTAGCAAAACACCAAAGAATTAATAAATATATATTATTAAACAGAAATTCTACCTTCATTTGGTTGAATTAGGTATATATTTATTGTAAGAAAAGACGTACCTAGGAACAAAAAAGTGAACGGGCATTTTCGTAGCTACAAACAAAACTATTGTCACATATGAAGCTTGCAAATGTACCTAAGACGTCTCGACTTAATCTCTGGCACAATCTATTTTCTCAACAATTTGCTCCCGATGCTCATAAAACGAACTCCTAACATTCGCTCATATAACTGATCCCAGTAAATCAAAACTTACAATATTTTATTGTATTGTAATACACTCCATACAAGGATAGCGGAATCACTCCCGCGAAAACTATTAAGTAACAAAGTCGGATTTGGAAACCAAAAATAATTCCTTATATATTATTGTACTCTTATTTTTGAGAAGAGCAATGATTGATAGATTGTGAGAAGGTGCAGCTTGTGAATGCCGGTCTGCTCGAATTAGCTTTTCACTGATGAGTTAAGTCTAATTTTTGTCATAAAACAGCCATTTTATTTAAGCTGCCAATAAATCTGTATTCTTGCACTTAGCATTGTATTCTGGTATATTTAAACGTGTAGTGGCAGTGTAAGAATATCCACTGCACCAAATCGTCCCGTTGGTGTTGTAAGAAACGACAGAGGGAAAAGAGAGGAAGCAAGGGAGGTGTAGCAGTATTTATTTTTGATAACAACTCAAAGCTATGAAAGAAAGCGTGGCAACTATTGCAAAATCCCCCCATATGAGGACTATCTATTGGGGACGCCTATTTTCAGTAGTGGACTTTAATGGGCTGTAATTAATTGATGGACTATTATTGTATTCGACCTAAAATGACAAAAAAGAGGATGCCTGCGGAGGTCCTTTCACTATTTCTTTTCCAGTATGAGGAACTACAATTCGAAACTACAGTAGACAAAAAAATACTTTTTTTTATAGAATAGGGGGCAAACGAGCATGCGGCTCACCTGATGGTAAGTGACTACCGCCGCCCATGAACAACCGCAACACCAGAGGAATTGCAGATGCGTTGCCGGCCTTTTAGAAAGGTGTAAGCCCTTTTTTTGAAGGTCCGGAAAATTCGTTGGTGGTAATTGATTCCACAAGGAAGTTGTGGAATCAATTACCAAGTTATATATATAATAAGTTGTGTGTTGCGAGGGAGAAAATTTCTCCTTCTAAATCGCACAGTGGTGGACCGCCAATCATCCAGATGGTATGGATGGTAACGCGAGTTTTGTCGCGATGTACGATGGTGAAATTGAGCGGCTGGAATTAGTCCGAACAATTCCTCAGAGCACTCCCCGTGATAGATGCGATAAAATACGCAAAGAAATGCAACACCTCTACGCAGTGCCAGTGTATCGAGCCGATCAGAAAGAACTCGGTCGTCGACGATTTGAACCGCTCTGCGCTGGATGCGATCAAGTGTAAGGAGCTGGCACTGGGGTGCCCCGCCCCAGAGATGAGAACAGTATTCCATATGGGGCCGAACTTGCGCTTTGTAAAGTTGCAAGCGATGTGCCGGCATAAAAAACTGTCTCGCTCTGCTGAGCACGCCAAGCTTTTTAGAGGCCAATTTGGCCTTCCCTTCCAAGTGACCACGAAAATGCACACTATTCGATATGTCGACGCCAAGGATTCCGATACTGGCTGAGGCAGCAAGGGGAGTGCCTTGAAACTGAGGAGATACGACAAAGGGGTTCTTTTTAGCGGTAAACGCGCAAACTTTTGTCTTTTGGGGATTGAACTGGACTAGATTTAGTCGGCCCCAATGCGAGACTTTGTTAAGCAAAGACTCGACTTCAGACACAAGTTTGTCCTGGTACTCGGCGACGTTTTCCCGAGAAAAACTGGCACGGCCGGTATATAAGGCATCACCAGTGCTGTCGTCTGCATAGCAATGAATGCTACCAGTTAGCAACATAATATCATTGATATGCAGGAGAAACGGCGTTGGTGATAGCACGCAGCCTTGTGTAACACCAGCGTTGATAGACTTGAAATCAGAGCATGCACCGTCTACTATGACCTTGATTCTTCGATCAGCAAGGAAACTGGTGATCCAATTGTACAATTTCTCGGGAAGCCCATAGGAAGGAAGCTTCGAAAGAAGTGCTTTGTGCCAGACCCGATCAAAGGCCTTCGCTATGTCCAAACTAACGGTCAATGCCTCCCCCTTGGACTCTATGCCTCCGCCCATCTATGAGCAAAGTAGACTAGAAGATCACCAGCTGATCGACCCCGACGGAAACCGTACTGGCGGTCACTAATCAGCTGGTGATCCTCAAGGTTCCCCATGAGCTGGCAGTTTATAATGTCTTCCATTATTTTGGAGAACAACGAGGTGATGGCGATAGGCCTGTAGTTGGACGGGTTTGAGCGGTCGCCTTTTTTAGGGATCGGGTGGACCAAAGCAGTTTTCCAGGAATTCGCGACTACGCCTTGGGAGTAGGAGTACCGGAAAAGACGCGTTAAAACCGGTGCCAACTCCGGAGCACACGTCTTCAGCACAATGGGAGGGACTCCATCGGGCCCACTCGACTTGCTGACGTCCAGGGAGAAGAGTGCTTTGCGAACCGAGCGCTGTGTAAATCGCACATCCGGCATGGAGCACTCACATTGCGGGATGGTCGGCGGGGTGTTCCCCCCGTCATCTAGAGTCGAGTTGGACGCAAAAAGAGAGCTCAACAGATCGGCTTTCTCCTTTGCGGCATGGGCCAGTGAGTTGTCCTCTCTGTGCAGAGCTGGAAGAGATGGCTGACAGAAGTTCCCTTGGACAGCCTTGGCGAGAGACCAGAATGCACGGGTTCCCGAAGGAAGGCGAACTAGCTTCTCGCCAATTCTGCCGATGTGCTCAGACCTTGCCTTGGCAATGACGTTTTTGAAGGACCTGGAGGCAGATTTGTACTTCTTTTTAAGTGCGCTGGTGTTTACATCCCGAGACGTTGATGCGTCAGCCCAGGCCCGGTAGCACTCCTGCTTATAGCGTGATGCTATTTTACAGGAGCGACCAAACCATGGCTGGGATCTGCCTCCGATGGGCACTACAGAGGATGGAATAAAAGTTCCATACTCTGAAGTAATACATCAGCAAAAGAATCGGCAACAACGCTGGGATCTTCCGGCTAGAAGCAAACCCGCCCCCAAGGGTAGGATGCAAAAAAAGACCGCATCCCGTCCCAATCAGCTGACCTATAGTGCTAAACACGGCGGCAAGCTGCAGATCGCAACTGCGATTGGAAGAGGTGCTTTGAGAAGCTTTGAGAAGAGGAGAGTATTTAAAATTTCATTTATTTAAAGATTTCCTGAGCAGATAAATCTGATTCTGATTCAAAAGTATTATTTTAAATATATGTTCCCACTTTAAATATTTAATTAAGGAGTATTTAAGATAATGAGGAGATAATGCATCTGTGGCCTCGTTTGCTTAAATATTTTTAATGACAATAATAACTCGAATATTATTAAATAATCCTAGATTTTTTTTCATTTCCATTCTCTCATATTGCGCATCAAAAGTTGCTTAACATAGAACTGCTTAGTTTTGCCTTACAGGGGAGATTTCGCCATTGTTGCCACACTTGGCAGGCGAGTTGGCAGCCGCAGTTTCACTGTGTAGTTGTTAATATACGCTGCTATCATCTACTGGTTCGTTTACCTCTGTCGCCACTTACAACACCCACGGGACTATATTATGTAATAATAATAAAAATATGAGGCAATATATTGGTAGGCCTTTGTTCAACTGTGGACTTTTGTAGCCTGTAATGATAATAGTGGAGCATATTCATGGGCTGCTTGAGTCTTTTACTAACAAGTCGACTGTAACCTCTTTCTCACTCTAATATAATAAGAAACAACAACAATATGACTTTACGATTCTATTGAAACACCAGCTTACGTTTTACGAGTTCCTAAATCCGTATTATGTACGTAGTACAACCTATATGTATATACTAAGTAATTGGTTTTTCAGGAACGACTCTAACAAATTAAATTAAATTTTTTATATTCATAATATTTTACTTTCAGAATTTATCTAGATATTCCAACCCTGAGATATTTTTTCCTAACGCTAAAACGCTTTCAAAGCTCGATCGTCCAGATTCTTTTACCCCAAATATAAATTTAAAAAAATGAAGACATGCAAAATATTTATAATTGAGCATTGCAAAATACAACAGGAGAATTTTATGTTAAGCTGTGGACTTCTACGACCTGATAAAGAAGAATAGAGGATGAAAGTTTTAAATTATGGAAAATGTTTGATTACGTAGTATTACTACACTAGCATTGGAGCAAGCAGAAAATACAGATTTAGACAACAACCCGGAAAAGCTGTTTTAAACGTCGCCATTTGTTTCTATTACGTTACAAATTATCGGAACGTGGTTTCCGTTCTTTTCAGAGTATAATGTATTATGAGATTTTTCATTTCTCCAAGTCATTGTTCTCGGTTTCTTTTTATTAATCGCATTACAATTTTATATTGGCTGTAAAGACGAAATATTTTAATTAATATATAATATATTGTATATATAATATTTGTACATAACATATTTTGTAAAGATGAAAGGTAGTAAGTTTTTAGCAGCGACGGTGTAAAAAAGAGGATAAAATAGAATGTATGGCAATTATCCCCACAATTAGACAATGTGTGAGGAAGAACTATTCTCAGCAGTGGACATTTAATAGGCTGTAATGAATGAATTAATGAATTAAATTAATTGCAACTAGTTATTAACTTGATATATATGTTAATCCCTCCTAAGACGATGACAACGGCCAATGAGTTGTATACTGTTGGATAGCATAGAAAAGAAAGAGTAGCGCGATGATGCGATGCTTGTAACTTACCTATTACAAAAGATAAAACAATTGATTACTTTAAAATAAGTTGAGTAATCGAAAATAGAAAACATAATTTTTCTGTATTCAAATATGATAAATTATTATTAATAATTTTATCAATGTATGTTAATAAGTAATATTTACTGGTGGAAGGTCATTTGTAGGGGTTTTAATTTTTCTTCATAATAGTTATTTTTTATAGAATAAGAGTGACAAACCAGCAACCAGTTCACCTGATGGTAAGTGAATGCTGTGGCCCATAGACTCGCTTAAGTATGAATGCAGATGAATTGCCACCCCTAAGGATTAAGATGGATTGTCTCGTTTCCATTAAAAAGGGTTTATTAAGTTTAGTGTTAAGATAACTGTGGTTTTGTGGTAAGAAAAAAAATTCTAATTAGAAGAAGAATAAAAACTAGAACTCCAATTCAAAATATAATAGATAAATCGAGAAAAATTTGAGCATACTTAAATCACATCCACGAGAATCACGAAATTCCCTTTTATTTTCTAAACGCGGCTTCATCGCTTAAGAAAAGGAAAAAAGAAACGAAGCCCATTATTAATATCAAATGGCGAACAACCGCGTACGTAATAAAACATTTATCAAAGTAAGAGATCTGAAACTGTCAGTATGTTACCGAAAGATGTCAAGAGGAAAACGAATACCTGTAACGATTTGAACAAAGATAACATCGAAGCAAGTTTAAATACATATTGGATAAAAATATTTATTCATTTTAAATAAAAAAAACAAACTTTCAGTCCATCTAATAAAACGCGGCTACAGCAGTTCATGGACACCTGCAGCCAACTTCAAACACAGAAGGCCACAAATGCGTTAACCTTTGAAGATTAAGATGTAATGCCTCAACCTGTAATTATACTGGCTCTCTCTACGCTTCAAGCCGGAATACAGCAGTGCAAGCGCTATTATTTGGCAGCAGAAATAAGTAAGATGGTGGTACCTACCCAGAAAGGTAGAAAGGGAGGGATAGGTTCACCAAAAGGGGCACATTTTTCTTTATTAGTTTCTATAAAAAAAAACTTGGAACTATAAAATATGCGGATAATCGACCGCAGGATGAGCCATCTCGTAATTTGGGGTTGCGCTTAGAGACTGCTCTAGACGCAACCTCAAAGTCAATAACCTCAAGGACAAGGAGCAGTCTCATTGAAGCTAGTGCTAGGTGTTGGTTACAGTCTATTCTACGTCTGTGGTAAACAACATTGTTAAACCAGCATTTATTAAAACCTTTAAATCACCTTCTACGTCAAAATAGTCGCCGTTTACGGCGGGACGAAATGGTAAATTTTTTTATAGGATATGGGTGAAAAACGAGCACACAGTCCACCTAATGGTAAATGGTTGCTGCGGCCCATATACATCTACATCTATCCTCTGTTCCAGATATAATACAGATGCGTTTTCACCCCGTGAGGACTAGGATGGAATGCCTCATTTCCAGTAAAAAGGGCCTCCGGCCACCTGCACTCACCAAGCGAAATGCAGAGGTAAACCTCTACTTCACGTTGGTATTCTGTGAGGTCGTGGTACCACCCCGGTTCGAGCCGGCCCATCCATGCGACAACAAAAGCTGCCGCCTGGCTCTACCACTGTTAAATATGGATTTTCTCTATACTATTAAATATGGATTTTCTATATACACGCGGCTATACAAAATACTATTAATATTATTTTTAATTAATTTAGAATATTTATTTTGTATGCAAGTATATGACATGGATAAGACTTGTCTAACGCCCGTATCACACTATGCCTGTAATGTTAGAAACACTAGTAGTTGTTGACAAGTAGGTTTAGTTAAGACAAACTGTCTGGCGAAATAAGTCCAACTTTGACTAAAATATCAATTGGAAATTCCAACTCTGCTGAACAGCGTTGTCACACAAAATTTAAAGCAGAGGTCAACCAGAATTTGAAACAAGTTGAAAAAACAACAATTCAATGTGTAACAAGTCGATGATTGTAGTTAAATTAGTCCTTGAGTGAGGTCTGTATTCAGCAATTATTCAAATAGATTTTTTCATTACGTCTGGAAAGTATTTTAATTTATTCTTACAGTTAAAACTTATTCTGTATTTTAATTTTAAATGTATCAAATAACTGTGTAGTTGGCGCCAATAGCAAATTCATGGGTGGGTATCGTAAGACGCGGAAGAAGGAAATGAAACTGGGGAACGGGCAGCAGCATCTTCCTAATAACAACAGAATAAAAACTGCGGTTACCAACCCGCCTAGAACTACTGCAAGTATGGCAAAATTCTCTCTATGAGGCAATTATAGTAGGCCCATGCTAGCAGTGGACTTTTGATATGCTGGAATGAATGAATGAATGATCAAACACGACCATAAAAGATTCTGTTTGACGTTGGTAATTTGTATGACCAGGACTCACTAATGCTTTTAAGATCTCACTTGACTTCATATTCTAATTTCAAATTTTATAAGCAAAACAAACATTCAGATTTAATAAACAACAGGTACACAATTCAATATTACGAAAGAATTATAAATCTGTGGAATAGTCATACAAAAAAGCATATTTTTATATTTTATTTCGTTTATAAATTTGAACAAAGACCGACTAAAAAATTTCATGTGTTCCAAGTCAATATAGAACAAGGTTTTTGACGGTGAACTGTCTTTCCCTTGGGATTACTGCGTGACTTTTTCCCGCAGAATAGTAGCAGTATTGAATATATTGTGAGCCATATCACATTTCGTTTACTTTTATTATATCGGTATCTATGCATTATTCATTTCAGACGAACAAAACACTCCCTTTTTAATTGTGTTTTGAAACATGATTTATTTCTTTAAAAATAAGATTTATGCCAAAAGTAGAAAAAGTTTAAAAATTACGTTGTAGACCTATGCTACAGTTATATTATGGTTGTAGCACGAATGGATGGCTCGATGTGGCATGTTGCATCTACTAATAAAAATAAAATGAGGCCACTAGTCTAGTCTGTTAAATGAAATTCAAATAAGTCGTACCCAAATGATACAGACATACCGTTAGTGTATTAGCAATACCGTAAGTGTGACAGTGTAAGCGTAAGTTTTGCCAAGTAATTCGATATATCCAGCATTAAATTCAGAATTCTGGTAAATAAGAAAATGAACCTACTATTAAAAATTCATACAACGTTTTGGATTTTCTTCAACAAATTTATTAGCTCTTCCGCTTACATTTTATTATCGAACAATCCAAGAATATAATTATCAATCAATTTCGGCGTTACGTCCTACTAAAGTATCCGCCACTGTTAAACGCCGACGGGCGAATGACTACCCCGGTATCGTTTCACAAGTCTTGTCTTAACCTTTCCGCATAACCGGTAACGGTAAATACAAATTTCATAAAATTAAATTAGCTTAAGAATTATATTAGGATTTGAATTAATTTTATTTATTGTGATTCAAAATTTTAAATAAAATCAATAGACTGAGATTAATTAACCACCGGAAATGACAATTTATATTATTTAGAATAAGGTATTCCCTAACATTACCTATTTTAGCTTCTTGAAATGTTTTAGAGTTCAAGATTTTAGTAAAAATTATAATAACACACAATTTTCAAACGAGGATTTCTATTTTAGTCTAAAAGTTTGAATATATGAATCGATGAATGTATAAATAAATTGATTTATTTAACATTATACTACAACGTACGCTAGAAAAATAATAAATTATTATATGATGTAAATTTATAGGACTGCAGCAACAAAAATTATCCGACTCAGCAGATGTTGTAGCAGTGTCGCCACAGCCTTAATTGTGTTATTCTGTCGATGCCTCAAATTATTTTAACAATGAAACACGCTATTTCCTGTGATGTAATAATGACATGAAAAAGATGAACCACACTCTCGCAGAATACCTGCGTAAAATGCGCAGCTTATTGTTGCCGTGTTCGTATGACGAGTGTAGAGAACAGGAGATCCTTTTTACTGGAAACAAGGCATTCCATCTTAGTAATTACTGTTGTGTTTCATTATTAAACAAGTATATGTAAATGTCTATTGGTCACAGCATGCACTAACTATCACCTTACATTCACATCAACCTTATTCTATATAAAAACATTTTTTTCTTGCATAAAACGTATTTATATCATTTTTGTAAGTCTATGTTTTATTTGCGCAAAAAATTAATACAGAAAAGTTAAAAAAGAGAAGTAAAATAGACGTGACTAATTGAGCTCAATTCTCAAGAGCCTTTTATTGTGATAATGAAATGAATAAATTACACAAACTGGCAGCTTTCTTGTTTTACGATTTAAATCATTTCGCTTGTTTGAGTTTTAATTTTATGTCTTTATTACGGTGTAAAATATTACACGGGCTAAGTTTAGTCCGTTTTTACGACGGTACATTAAATTTATTTGGTGTTGCTTAATTTTTGGGAAGGAAAACCTTGCTCTGTAACAAATAATATCAAAAGTTTGCTAGTCGCTACAATTTTATTATTTTTGTTTTCTTGTAGATATTCACAATAAATATCATTTATTGTAAAATTCAAATTTCATCATGATCATTATTACAACCCATCACAAGTCCATTGCTGAACGTAGGCTTCCCCCAGGAATACCACAAAACACAGTCTTGAGCCACCTGCCTCCATCGACTTCCTATATCTCTCAGCAAGTTGTCACTCCATTTAGAGAGTAGTCGCTCCACATTCCGCTTACTTGGCATAACGCTGCTATTCAAGAATCTTTCTTCCCCCATTGGTTGTCGATTCTTCGAGCTATATGGCCGGCAAATTGCCAAATTAGCTTGAATATCTGGTTCTGCTTCGATTTTCGATCGAATTTCGATTGCCAGTCTATCACTAGTTATCATAAATATTAAATTAAGATTAAAAATAGGCATTACATTTTATTATATGATAAGGGTGATAAATAAGCACACAGTCCACCTGATGGTAAGTTTTTGATGTGGTCCATAGAAGTCTATGCCTATCCTTGTTTAGTCATTAAAATGCAGTTGTTATCTATGAGTACTAAGATGGAATGTCGCGTTTCCAGGGACCCTTTTCTCCGGTTTTCTACACCCCCACATACGAAACACAGGAGCATTAATGAAGCTGATATTTTACGCTGGTATTATGTGAGAGCGAGGTTCTACCTCGATCGAGCCGGTACGTTCGTACTAAAACTATAATATAGCTGCAGCATAACTCTACCATGTATAAAGCATGATTAATAATGAATTTAATTTCGGACTTGTACCGCCGTGGAAAATATTGTAATGCTATTTAAAGAGATATAAGATATTATGTATATTAGAAATTATGGATATACAATATTACCGTGTAGTGGCGGTTTAAGAATATCTACTACCCCATATCATCCCGTGGGTGTGGTAAGAAGCGACAGAGGGAAACAAATCAGAAGATGAGCTGCAACACCTTCCTAATAACGACTAAAAATAAAAAGAACTGGGATTGCCAACCAGCTTGCCAAGCGTGGCAACTATGGCAAATATCCCCTTATAAGGTAATCTATGAGAGAGGCCTGTGTTCAGCAATAATCTTAAATAGGCTGTAATGGTAACGGTAACATATTATGGAGTATTGATAAAATATATACACTTCTAAATAATTAAATATTGCCCAATTTCGTTTCGTGGGTTCGTCAGACAAAAAACGCCCAGACTGGGGACGTGCAGCAGAGTTATAGGTGCGTGATGTATGGTGTTGTGATCTTCAATTCGTCTGCCATGAGTTATGACTTAAGAAAATATTCCCTACATCGGGGGAAGCCCATGTCAAGCAGATAATTTTTACAGCTCGATAAAGTAAGAAATAGACTGACACTGACATTTGACTATGTTTGGCGTTTCTCTGCGTGATAGAATCTGGAACGATGATATCTGTTAGTAGAACTAGAGTGACATAGCCCAAAAGATCTCTGACTTTCAGACAATGCAATATTACTTTGAGGTGTTAAATTTCAAAACCCAATCAAATCCAAAGAAAGGTTCTTGAGAGGCAGCCTACATATATTATTATTTTGTGCATTAAATTTCGAATAAATAAAAACTTTTTAGATAAAATGGAATATATTATTGTAGTCGTATATTATTAAAGCGGGATAAAGATCTATATCTTAGAAAATAATAGACTCGGCTCAGTAATGTCAAGCATTATAAAATAACACCGTCACTTGAGACATATTTGGAGAACACCTGCAAAATTTTACCTTTTTAGCGCTCTGTAGGCAGTACTTAATGTCAGAAAGAAGCACTAATAAACACGTTCCCCTTCTGTTCATACATTATAGTACATTTTCTCTCATAAACCCGTGTAGCGACAACTTTATACAGCAGAAAATGTCACAGACGCATAAATATAAAAGTAATGTAACGTAACTAGAATTAGTTATAATTGAGTAATTTAGAGTAAGGTTTATTATAAATAAAACTATGTCCTACAGGCATTAATGACAAATATCTTAATAAATTATAATTTATTTAAATAATGGAATTTATAATCAAAAACGAATGAACTGGGTCTCTGAGAGATGTAAATTTATGCCAATTACTGTAAATAATATTTGTATGTTGGGTCTACGCTTAAGTTTTAAGAGAACTGTATCTGCGAAAGATCGTTGCTGTTGCTGGCAGGGAAACAAATGGTCCATTTTAGCTTAAATGCTAATTGACGTCGCTCATTAAAAAGCGCAGCCCTCATTTTTGACAATATCCACGGAATAGAAGACTATACCATAATGTATAGCTTTCTTATTGATATCAGTGTTGTCCTCGTCATCATAACAGTCTATTCCTTCCAGTAAAACACCATCTTAAACCAACATCTTTCATCGATATCCTGCATTAAGTGATTCATATATAAGTTTCTGTTTTACTAGGTCAGTCGATCAGTAGGTTATTAGGTCGTTACTCTCTCTAGTTAGGAATCACCCTTCACCTTACTTACTATGTTGCGTTACTATTCGAGATCAACCTTTCCCCCCGTCGGTTATTGGTTTTTTGCCGGCCTTTTGCTTATTTTGCTTACTAATCTGTTGGGTTCGGTTACTCCAATTCTACTGTGATGGTTGATGTATTTGTTATGGATTCTATATCACAGAAACACTATGAGTATGGTCTAGTCCATAGCTCAATAAGAGACCTTAAGCTTCCGTATACGGCCAGCATCTAAGAACCACGCCATAGTTCTATTAATTATATCGTGGTTTTCCACTGCTGGCCTTAGACGTTACAGGCAACACAGTGTGTGTCATATTTTAATTTCTCGTACGATAGTTCGACCAAGTAGGATTAATCTAGCTAGATAACGTGTAACAGGTAAACATACTAGTCAAGAACTTTGAACGTAGTGATTCTAACAACGATCTTTGTCGTGTACATATTAATATCTAGCCGTTGAAGGAATCCGTTGGAAAGTCTTTTATGTCGTGAATAAGGGTGACAAACGATCGAACAGTTCACGTGATAGTGGCCATAAATACTTAGATCTTTCATCGTTTAAGAATCGAAATATAAATTTGTTGTTACCCCTGAGGACTAAGATGGAATGCCTCGTTGTGAGTAAAAAGGGCTTCCGATTCTTTACACAGCAGGTATCACAGCAGCATTATGCTGCTATTTCACGGTGGTATTCTGTGAAAGTGTGGTCCTTTCCCATTTATGCCGACCCATTTGTATTGCAACCATAACACAGCTGCAGCGTGACTTCATCACGTAAAAACCAAAGGTCATTGAGTATAGTCCTAAAGATATTGTAGCTTGTGATAAATTGCAGTGTAGCCATATCTCTTTGATATATCACATAGTTGCCTCTTACGACTCCGTGGAATGAAATACGGTGATCAATTCTATAAGGTTGCAATCATCTGAATACGTGTAGATGGTGGACATTGAATTGTATTTTAAAATTATATTTTATTAATGACTTTCATTTTATATTTGGTTTAGAATGTTTGAAAACAAATGAAGTCAAACTTTTGAAAATTTTCGAAAAAATCCGTACATATGGTAATTCTAACCGCAGTTACATCACCAGATATGGTATATGGTAGTTAAATGGTATGGATACAAGGTAAAGTGTAATATAAAAAGTAACTTTTAATAAAATGTAAAGCCAAATTGAAAGAACTAAAAAGAGTAAAATAATTTCACATTACGAAATGGGGTATTAATTGTTGTTTACAATGTCTTAGCCACAGTTAAAAGACAGTATATTTAAACTGTGGTCTTAACAACGACATCAAAATGTAACTTTATTATATTATTTTTGTACTCTTTTGAGTAGACTAAAGAACATCACAATCTCAATGTTATGTAAATAGTTACATCAAAAACTTCATCCCCAATTTTGTCAAACTAAGGTGTGTAGTGTAACATTTTCTCCGAATTTATATGGGACCACCAAAATCATTCCAAAATTTACAAAGGTAACACATAACTTGTATACAAATAAAAACAATTGAATGGCAAACTACCTAACTTTTTCAAGTTAGCTAAAAATCCGTATTCCTGAGCGAATAACTTTACAGTGTCATTTCTTAAAATCAGACTTTAAATACGATGATTTATTAGTATAGTTGTAGCACGAATGGGTCGGCTCGACCGGGGAAGGACCACGCTCTCACAGAATACCAGCGTCAAATGGCAGCTTGACACTGTTGTGTTTCGTATGGTGAGTGTAGGAAACCGGAGACCCATTTCACTAGAAAAGAGGCATTCCATCTTGGCCCTCACGGGTGACAACGTATCTGCATTTCGATTCATTATTGAGGATAGATGTAGATGTCTATGGGTTACAGCAACCACTTACCATCAGGTGATCTGTGTGCTTGTTTGTCACCCTATCCTATAAAAAAATTAAGTCGAATATTTCATAAATTCCGCAATATTTTTGATATGATAGAATTAAAAAAAACTAATTTATACTTGTATATTGTAAAAACACGATTTAAATCTTACTGTTTTTAATGTAATTAAGCAAGAGTTAAAAACAGTAAGAATACCACATTTACCGTCAGGTAAGCTCTTACAAACGTAAAGAGGTATCAAAATGTCAGTTTAGTAAGCTTAAATGGGCTTAGGAAGCTTCTTTATGAAAATCTGGCAGGGCAAATGGTATAAACAAAGGACTACGCATCCTATAGAAGTGGCATGCAAATCTGCAACTGTTTTGTAAAATAAATATTTAAAGAAAGTTTTATTTGATCCATCTACTTGCAATGCATTACGTGGTAGAACTTTTCTTTAGTTATATTATATGTTTGTAGATTCAGTTATAGTATTACTGAGGCATTCCTTCTTAGTCATCAGGAGTGGTCAACGCATCTGCATTTTGATTCTTAATCCAGGAAAGATGTAGATGTATATGGACTTCAGCAACCACTTACCATCAGGTGGGTTGTGTACTCGTTGGCTCCCATATTCTATAAAAGAAATTGCTACAGCTATAAAGAGTAAAAAAGTTGCAGCCCATACACGTACTACAACTGAGCACAGGCCGCTTCCTTATTTTGAGAGTTTTATGGATTAATTAGCCTGCCACGCTGCAACAGACATAAAATTGCAATTAACTAATTCATTGATGCAAACAGGAATCGAACCCGGGTCGTTAATGTACTGTAAAATTTACAGTGAGCGCTTAGTCTCAGAGCTACCAAGGGTCCAATACAACATCTATTTATTTTATAATCTAAACGTTTTATGGTACATTGATTAAGAAAGCATTAGTTATTAGGCCCAAACTTTCCATCCTTTTAATACAAGAAATGTAAAAAGCATCAATAAAGCGTAATAGAGCCAAGCCGCAAATGATTATAGCTGCAACCACAGCTATATTATGTTTATAGCACGAATGGGTCGCCTCGATCGGGGAAGGACCACTCTCGCACAAAATACCAGCGTTATATAGTAGATAATGTTGCTGTGTCTCGTATGTAAGTGTAGTGACATTCCTTCTTAGTTCTCAGGGTGACAACGCACCCCCCCGAACGGGTTCCTGCCTTGTCGTGGCAGGGGCTTGGTCACCCAAGGTTAACAAAGAGGAACCCCTTGGCTGGCCCGTGGTGTAGGGCCGGCCCGAGGTGGCTACTCCGAGTGGGCTTGACGAGCCCACTTCGGATGTGTGTCGGTGGGCTGCTGCGAGAGGGGTGTCCTCCCCACCCCTGCCTCTGCAGCCGAGATGGAGTCGCGGAGGAAGAGGAGTGTTGGTACGGCTATGCGCCACTCGCCCTATCCTCCGCGACTCAAACGGGGCCGCACCGTTGATGCGGTGGTGGTGGTGCTGCGGGGGGAAAGGAGTGCCGGTATTGCGAAGCGCCGCTCTCCCTACCCTCCGCAGCCGAATTTTGGTTGGCGGCGGAGCCATAGACCAGATCCGCCGCTGGGGTCGGGAAGGCTGGTGCTCCTGAGTGCTAGTTTTTCCTGGCCCCATGGCCTTCGCGCATCGGACACGGGGGCGTCCGTTGCGCATGTGAAATTGGAGGCCGAGGAGGAGGGCGCGCCATGTGTTCTGGTGCGCCTTACCGGAGAAGGAGATGGGGGAGGAGTGATTCTCTCCCGAGGAGGGGCCGCCATTGGGTGGCCAGCGCAGGTGGGGCCGCGGAAGTGTGCGAAAGCGTTCCCGTGGCCCTGCCAATATGCGACTAGGGTGGAACACCATGGGGTTTTAGTCGGTGCGAGTCCGACATAACCCGTCCTGGCCCCCGCGAGGCGGGTATGCGTAGGCATTTCCCCATGTAAAAAAAAAGGGTGACAACGCATCTACATTTTGATTCACAAACGTGGATAGATTTAAATGTCTATGGGCCACAGTATCCACTTACCATCAGGTAGACTATGTGCTTGTTTGCCACTATTATTCTAAAAAAACTCGAATGGGTCGGCTCCACCGGGAAAGTATTATTTCTACTAGTGCTACTTATTCTTTGCTAGTAATAGCAACGAGCTATTCCATCATAGTCCATAGAGTATATTTCTTGTTTCTCCTCCCTCTGTTGTCGATCTAATTATTTGAGCTATTCTTTATCGTCAGATAAAAGTTGATCCGTGGTAGTTCAGAGAGTAAGCACTCACCGTAGAACGCGAGCAACCTGGATTCGATTACCGCTGGTACTTATGAAATTGTCAATTGCAATTGCTTCGTGACGATACCTGCTTGTCTAATAATTTAAAAAAAATTCCAAGACATGTCTACAAACACGCATTGGGACTGCGCGGCAGACACTTCCTTGACTTAAATCAGAAATAAGTGGAGGCCTGTCTGCCTATGCCTAGCAGTGGGACGTATAAAGTTTGTATGTAACTATGCTTTTGACTTAATAGTTACTCATATGATAAAATACAACATAAGCGAATAAAAAATACCTTTTAAACTTTATATATGTTCTGTAAGGTTATCATTTATTTGACAAATATCTTTCATTTAATATTATTAGATATAAGATCTATATATAACATATTATTAGATAAGATAAGAATAGAAGTAGATGTTATTACGTTCAACTTGTGCGAGAGACAAATCGTATCACGGGCTCACAGTGAAAGGAATTGCGTAAGGCCAAACATTGGTTTAAAATTCTTGCTAATTTTGTCACGTCCTTTGTATAGGCGCTTTTATCGAATTTGTATAACGTAATTTAGGGACTACAAAACGATATTTTTTTTACATTTTCACTCTCGGTCGAGCGTCCGACCTACATTTCATAATAAGCAAGCAACTTTAGAAATATAAAAAAGCGTATAAGTATAGAAATATAGCTTGAAAATCTCATCCGTAAAGAAAAGGAGGTACTTGAGTAGCAGCTTCGTTCTTTCAAGTATGTGTGGGCAGCTTTCTACTAGATGGTGTGACAACTTAATGAAACATGAAGGAATTTGATGGATCCAGATGTCTCAGGACGTATTCTCGTTGTCTCTTCTATGTTCTTCTCTCTCCGTCTATGTTCAACTGTGGACTTGGATATTGTGACTGTATGAATGAATGGATGAATAAGGCCTTTCTGTTCGGCCTATATCATTATATATAACACTAAATCATAACATAGAAGAACATTTAATTGTTTCCGTGGTCTATAATCGCTTAAGACGACATCACCGAACTTCGTTATATGGAAATAAATCAGTCACTTCTTTAAATACTTCTTTCATAAATTAATAAATAAAGAAGTATGTCCGTTTCTCACTATATAATACATATTTCTTTGTTATTTTGAAATCTTTGAGAAAGAAAGAAAGAATTAAAAAAAATATGGCAACACGCCACAAACATCATTAGGAACTTAATTTTTAACATTTGTAGGCACATTATAATTAAATAAGAGTATAACAAAAACGTAAAAATCAAATTTGACGGATATAACATTTAAAAATGGATGTATAGTTATAAAATGCAGTAAAAATACGTTCCTCATGTTGTGTGTTGTGGTGCATTAGGCAAATGGACCTTACTCAGCTTATGCTGTCACCAAAACGCTGGTTTTCTGTTGGCCAATTGTGGTGGGAGTGGATTTATTAATAATTAAATTTATAAATGGATTTTTCAGTACGACTTTTGAGCCAAAAAAAATGTTTAATTATGGACGTTTTTTAATTCAATTTTAATATATTACGGAACAAAACGTTTCAAAATATTAATACGTATAAAAATGTACATGTCAATCAGTTTTTTACTCCATGAATCAGCTTATAGATAATAATTAAAACAATTTCTACAAAATAGCTTCAGAAGTCGATGCTAAGAACTTGTGTATCCAAAGTATAACCCTTCAGAAGCTAATAAGTGGACTTCTTACTTTTTTTTTTATTAAATGTTAAATTTTATATCTCCTGTAAGTCGATTGAGGAAAATAACAAGCTCAATAGGAATTGTGATATTTCCTTATCTATAAAGGTTTGCCTTTATTAATAAGTTTTTCATGTACCGCGTGGAAATTAATGAATCACATCAATTTCTGTCAGTCTGTCTATCTCTACCAAACTTTTGCTCAACTCAGCGTAGTTATATGCACACACTGGCGTGAGATTCAAATTAAGATTTTTATATTGAAGAGATTAGTTTGAAGATTTTATTGTGAGTGTAAATAAAAAGCGGTGATACGTAAAAAAAATATATATCTTCTCTCCTTCTTCTTTAACAGCTCGTTAAATTTCATTAGTGGCCATGGGCCTCTTTCGTCATAGGCAGGATTATTCTTAAATAATAAAGTTGTAATTATTTATTATTTATTTACATTTCACCTTGGTATTTCGGCGTATACTGATGTAAAAAAAAATGATAACACCGCCATCTATCGGAAACCATAAGATTTTCATTGTCCCGTGGGACGACATGAAAGATGGAGGTCGGTTACACCTAGGCTTGCCAACCGTCCCGCGAGAGTCGGGACGTACTGTTTCTAGAGCCGTAGCGAATGCGTCCCTCGAAAGATGTATGTTGGATGCCAACTGTAGCATTTTATTGCATACGAATATATTTTAGACAGAAGTATCATCTAGAAGTGTACGCACTTTTTGTTACATCTATTCGAATGAAGGTGAAAAAATACGAGAAAAAGTATTCCATAATCCATAACAGCCTTTAAAAGTCCACTGCTCAACATAGATCACTTTCATAGATTGCTTCATAGGGAGGATTTTGCCATAGTTGCCACGCTTGACAGGCGGGTTGGCATTCAGTTTTATTTTATTTTGAGTTATTATCAAGAAAATGCTGCCCAACTTCTCTTCTCTGTCGCCTCTTTCGACACCCACGGGATGATATGGGGCAGTTGATGTCCTTACTCGACCACTCCGGGGTCAAAACAATACTTAAATGTACAAAATCACAAGATAAGAATAAAAATATTGTCTTATTTCATTGTAAATTACAATGAAATAAAAAAATCTTTATTAATTCGGATGACGAAATTTAATACTTTATTTATTTTAACAAATAAGTTTAATTTTGGCATTTAAAATACTTAACAATTTATAATGAAACTATTGCATTCTTTTTAGTTTTTAAAGTCTGTTTTAATTTTTAATCTAAAGTATTTTTTGTTGTTTTGAATGGCCTAATATATATCATAACTTAAACTTATTTCTTTAAATATATAGAAACAGCCTTGAGTTATAAATGAAATGTAATGAAATTAATATGAATATTGTCTGTTAGTTAAAAATATCAATTAAAACGGGTAATATGTTTCCGAGAAATTGCAGAATCAGAAACATATACATTAAAAAATATATCGCATCTAGTTTAGAACCCACATTTTTGAAATCAGTTAACGCTGATCAAAATAAAAATAAAATCTTATTCCTGATAAAAAATTTCGCCATTCTAAAACCTCTACGGAAATTTCCCGTTTTTTAATTGCAATTTTCCTTAAAATCCGTGCACTAAGCCTACTTATACCAACAGCACACTGTAAATCAAACATATACGCTTTATCATTATTATTTGTTTTCGTTACATTATTTTCAATAAAATATGTTCTGTTCGAAAATCGGAAGACAAGGTAAGAATTTATAGGTATTTTACGTGGTAGAGCCATGCTGCAGCTATATTAGTAATATAGTTGTAGCACGAATGGGTCGGCTCGACCGGAGAAAGACCACGCGCTCACAAAATACCTGCGTCAAACAGCAGCTTCATGCTGTTGTGTTTCATATGGTGAGTGTAGAGAACCGGAGACCCTTTTTACTGGAAAAGAGGCATTCCATCTTAGTCCTCACGGGTGTCAACGCATCTGCATTTTGATTCGCTAACGAGGATAAATGTAAATGTCTATGGGCCACAGCAACCACTTACCATCTGGTGGACTGTGTGCTCGTTTGTCACCCTATCCTATAAAAAAAAATTAATTAAAAAAAATGTGTATCATACTAAGTTTTTTTATAAAGCTCTTGAAACATTTTTTTTATAGGATAAGGGTGACAAACGAGCACACAGTCCACCTGATGGTTAGTGGTTGCTGCGGCTCATAGACATCTACATCTATCCTCTATTACAAATCAAAATGTAGATGCGTTGTCACCCGTGAGGACTAAGATGGAATGCCTCATTTCCAGTAAAAAGGGCCTCCGACCACCTGCACTCACTAAGCGAAACGCAGAGGTAAACCTCTACTTCACGCTGGTTTTCTGTGAGGTCGTGGTACCACCCCGGTTCGAGCCGGCCCATCCGTGCGACAGCAAAAGCTGCCGCATGGCTCTACCACTGTTAAAATTAAATTATTTTATTTTAGTTGTGGTACTGTTACTGTATTTCATTTACATTTTACAGAATTGAATAATGAAAATGAAAAACTGTTTATTTCTTTAAAAATATCATACATTATATAGGTATGGGAGTAAGTGGAACCTCCTTTTAAGTAAATACTTGTGGCAGGATGCCCCGCTCTTCTATAGCAAGAATTAAATTAACACAAAATAAAATTAATAAAAGAAATACAAGAAACTAAGCTTAAATTTAAATAGCGAAGGTTTATATAAGTGTGCGAGTTTATGTGTGTGAGTTTATGGGTGCGCGCGCGCTCTCGCGCTTGTGTGTTTGTGTGTGTGTGTTTGTGTGTGTTTGTGTGTGTGTGTGTGTGTGTGTGTGTGTGTGTGTGTGTGTGTGTGTGTGTGTGTGTGCGTGTGTGTGTATGTATCTGTGTTTGCGTGTGTATATGTACACATGTGTGGGTTTGCCTGCGTATTTTAGTTAGTTTAGTTAAATTTATTTAATAACCTTTAGTAATGACTTCATCATACTTAAAATTCAGGAGCCATTCTGCAATTGTCTTTTTGAACTCATTAGAGTTCAGTGAATAAATGTTTAGTTTTTTGTTCACTACAATGTATAAATCACCAGCCTGTCTTTTAAATTTGTGGCTAGCAAAATTTGTCTTGACTAGAGTTAATTCAAAAGCCTTTCCTCGTCTATAACTACTCTTGCAGTTA
Organism: Parnassius glacialis; assembly: GCA_033319125.1. Classification (NCBI taxonomy): domain Eukaryota; kingdom Metazoa; phylum Arthropoda; class Insecta; order Lepidoptera; family Papilionidae; genus Parnassius; species Parnassius glacialis. Next base: position 11,100,653 of record JAVANC010000023.1, on the reverse strand, counting down.
TGCAGTTATACTTATTCCACTAACTGAGTAACTTTCTTCTGTAGGGAATATATATGATTTACTGTACATGACCCTTATTAATTATCGTTGACCACGTTCCAGTTGTAGAAGTTTCGTGTTCGTATTACCACCCCAAACTGGTAATACAATATGTTAAAATCTATCGGGCTAGTGCAGCATATATTTGATTTAATAGTTTATGAGCTGCGACATGTCTGAGGGTTTTAACGATCCAAATAAGTTTGCGTACTCTGTTATTAGTTGCTTCTATATGTGAATGCCGTCAAATATATACAATTAGGGCATACACGACATTTTCTGCCACCAGGGCGACGCCACTAGAAAGTGAGGTATAATACTTGATAGATTTCATAACGGGGAAGTTAATTTGCTCGGAAAATGTAAAAGTTATTTTCTCTTTCTGTACTGATAGCTATATTTTATATTAATAAGATTAAAAATAAATAAAACAAACCACAGATATTCATAAAAGTAGAAAAATTAAAAATAAAAAATGTGCAAAAATTAAACAGAAATGACTTATGGATTATTTTGTGTATTAATATAATGCTCTAGAAACTGATAAATTTTATTAAAAAGCAACTTTTCCATTAAATTACATTGTATAACAAAATACTTCAACTCAGTGTCAACTAGCGACATCTGGTGATCAGAAAATTATAAGCCCTCATTGTGTAGCACTAGCAATTATTATAGCTTGGCATTTATTGGGGTTTACACTCGTATCAAACTTACGAAACCAACTGTGGAGATTCGTTAAATCCATATTGTGTCTGGAAATAGCGTCACAGAAAGAGTTAATGTCTCCTTGAACATAAATCTGCAGGTCATCAGTGTGAAGATGGTAAAAGCAGCTAAGTTGAGAATAGAGAAAGTTAATAAAAATGGAGAACAGAAGTGGAGATAATATTCCACCTTGTGGCACGCCAGTGGAGAGTTGTCACCAGTCAGATATGTCGCGACCGTTAATGACAGCTTGCTGACGGCCACAAAGGTAGGAAGAAAACCAGTCTGCAGCAGTAGACGAAATTTTGATATTTTGAGGCATGGCAAGTAGGATATCATGGTTGACAACGTTCAACGCATTTGTAAAATCAATCAATACTACTACCTTTCTATTCTCCATGCCCTCCTCAATGTCCTCTGTGACATTGAGAAGTGCAGTGGTCGTATCCAGACCGTAAACCAGATTGAAACTGAGAGAGCAAGTTATTTCTACAAATATAGGCAGACAATTTTTAGTTAACTACAGATTCAAGAAGTTTTTGGTTTAGTTTATGAGTTGAGTGAGGTTTGCAATTTTGGGAAGAGGGATAATACAAGATTTAAGCCAAGAAACAGGAAAGACCCCAGACAAGAGAGAAAAGTTGATGATGTGAGTTATGACTGAGAGAAAGTTTTTGAAAACAGAAGAGATCATAAGACGGCTCACATTATCAAATCCCACGGCTCTGGATTTAATAGATACAAAATTTTTACTAACTTCGTCGACAGAGACAGAAGAGAATGAAAATGGTTTATGTTAAGATGTGTCCAAAGAAGTAATTTCTGAAATTGTAGTGGAATTAATGGTAGGAGAAATGTAGAACCAGCTGAAAATGAGAATTAAGTCATTATGGGGAAAATAAATGTTATGACTTTTTCAGAGTGCTTACTAATACCAAGAGATTTGAGGAACTTCCGTACATCGGCCGGAGAAGAGTTAGAAATATTATAATGGAATATATATATCCTACTTGCCATGCCTCAAAATATCAAATTTTCGTCTACTGCTGCAGACTGGTTTTCTTCCTACATTTGTGGCCGTCAGCAAGCTGTCATTAACGGTCGCGATATATCTGACTGGTGACAACTCTCCACTGGCGTGCCACAAGGTGGAATATTATCTCCACTTCTGTTCTCCATTTTTATTCACTTTCTCTCTTCTCAACTTAGCTGCTTTTACCATCTTCACACTGATGACCTGCAGATTTATGTTCAAGGAGACATCAACTCTTTCTGTGACGCTATTTCCAGACACAATATGTATGTATTTAACGAATCTCCACAGTTGGTTTCGTAAGTTTGATACGAGTGTAAACCCCAATAAATGCCAAGCTATAATAATTGCTAGTGCTACACAATGAGGGCTTATAATTTTCTGATCACCAGATGTCGCTAGTTGACACTGAGTTGATGTATTTTGTTATACAATGTAATTTAATGGAAAAGTTGCTTTTTAATAAAATTTATCAATTTCTAGAGCATTATATTAATACACAAAATAATCCATAAGTCATTTCTGTTTAATTTTTGCACATTTTTTATTTTTAATTTTTCTACTTTTATGAATATCTGTGGTTTGTTTTATTTATTTTTAATCTTATTAATATAAAATATAGCTAACAGTACAGAAAGAGAAAATAACTTTTACATTTTCCGAGCAAATTAACTTCCCCGTTATGAAATCTGTCAAGTATTATACCTCACTTTCTAGTGGCGCCGCCCTGGTGGCAGAAAATGTCGTGGATGCCCTCATTGTATATATTTGACGTCCATTGCGTTCCATCTGTCACGTTTGATAATTTTATCATACCGTATTCTGACAGTATGATTTAATGCAAAACTAGGCACAAGAGAGAACGGTGAGCTGAAAGTAGGGAAATTCGGAATAGGGCAACGGAAGCCAAGGGGCCAGCAGCTGGCCGCCTTCATGGAGAAAAAGGGACTCTTTATGATTAACTCTTTTTTTCAGAATCGGCCCCACAGGAAATGGACCTGGTCGAGCCCCGACGGTTCGACAAAAAATAAGATTGACTTTATTATGACGACCAGACGACAACTGTTCAGTGATGTCTCAGTGATCGTAAGGGTGAAAACCGGCAGCGATCACCGAATGATGAGAGGCACACTGAACCTAAACGTTAAGTTGGAGAGGTCACGTCTAATGAAGACAACGCTCCGTCCCCCTCGTGCTATAATCTAAAGTCCCAAAACCTTTCAGCTCGAGCTACGAAATCATTTTCAGTACCTAGAAGGTTGCAATGCAGTGGACGATATGAATGACAAGCTCGTGGAAACTGTCCATGCGGTTGGAGTTAAGTTTTGCAAGACCCGCCGCAGAAGAACACAAAAACCTCCTTTTTTTATAGGATAGGGTGATTAACGAGCACACAGTTCACCTGATGGTAAGTGGTTACTGTGACCCATAGACATCTACATCTATCCTCAATAAAGACTCAAGATGCAGATGCGTTGTCACCCGTGAGGACTAAGATGGAATGCCTCTTTTCCAGTAAAAAGGGTCTCCGGTTCTCTACACTTACCATTCGAAACACAGCAGCGTTAAGCTGCTATTTTACACTGCTTTTCTGTGAGAGCGTGGTCCTTCCCCGGTCGAGCCGACCCATTTGTGCTACAACTATACTACTAATATAGCTGCAGCATGGCTCTACCAGGTAAAAAAATCCTCCAATCACACTCTTAATCTCATGGCATTAAGACGGGATATGAAGCTGCAATCTTCAGTAGATTTGACGGCATACAGGCAACTGAACAGACAGATCTCCAAATGCTTGCGGCGGGACTTACGCAACTTTAATACTGCTCGTATTAAAGAAGCGATCGAGCGGAACCAGAGCTCCAAAATCCTTACTAGAGATCTGTCTGCCAGAAAGAATCAACTGCCAAAGATGAAGACCGGGTGTGGCAGCTTTGTTTCTGGGACACCTGAGATTTTGAGTGAGATTGAGAGGTTCTCTGGGCAGCTGTACACATTATCGTTGCAGCCACACGTAGGTGTGAGTAAAGATCCACGGGCGTGTCTTATCCGACACTATTCCGATAATATCCCGGACGTCAGTCTGAGCGAGATTAGAATGGCTCTCCAGCACCTTAAAAACGGCAGGACCCCAGACGAGTACGGAATTACAGCAGAGCTTCTGAAATCGGATGGAAAACCGATACTTGAAATCCTTCAGAAGCTTTTCAATTCCGTCGTCCATGATGGCATTAAACCGGAGACGTGGAGCAAAAGTGTGGTGGTGTTGTTCTTCAAGAAAGGTAACAACACTCTATTGAGGAACTACAGGTCCGATTTCCCTTCTGAGCCGAGTCTACGTGCTGTTTTCGAGAGTCATTACGAATCGTCTGGAGCGCAGAATTGACGACTTCCAGCCTCCTGAACAAGCCGGTTTTCGAAAAGGCTTTAGCACCATACACAACCATACATACCTTTCGGCAAATTATACAGAAGTCCGAGGAGTACAATTTGCCACTATGTCTGCCGTATGTAGATTATGAGAAAACCTTTGATTCCGTCAAAATTTGGGCGGTGCTGAGGTCCCTTCAGCGGTGCCAAGTGAATGTTGAATATATCGAAGTGTTGAAGTATTTGTACAGTAGAGCTACGATGGCTATCCGAGTACAGAATCAGAGTACGAAACCTATCCAATTGCAGAGAGGTGTAAGGACAGGGTGACGTCATATGCCCCGAAACTCTTCACCGCTGCATTGGAAGATGTTTTTAAGCTTCTGGACTGGAAAGGATACGGTATTAACATCAATGGCGAGTACATCACTCACCTTCGATTTGCCAAAGATATAGTCGAGAAATTTCGGCACATCTTCTCGTCAGGTATAGGCCATATATATAGTATATAGGCCAGTGATGAGCTATGGAACTGAGACGTGGTTCTTCACTGCTGGCCGGATGAGGAAGCTCAAGGTCGCTCAGCGAGCTATGGAGAGGGCTATGCTCGGAGTTTTTCTGCGTGATAAACTTAGAAATGAGGATATCCGCAGTAGAACCAGAGTGACCGACATAGCCCAACGGATTATTAAGCTGAAGTGGAAATGGGCCGACCATATAGCTCGAAGAACCGACAACCGATGGGAAAAAAGGTTCTCGAGTGGCGGCCTCGTACTGGCGGACGAAGTGTAGGGCGTCCCCCTCACTAGATGGAGTGACGACCTGGTAAGATATGCAGGAATAAATATGAAGTCTATGGATGCAGGTGGCTCAAGACCGTGCTGTGTGGCATTCCTTAGGGGAGGCCTATGTTCAGCAGTGGACTTGTAAAGGGCTATAATGATGAATGATGAACCTATCATTGGCCTTCTAGTTGAATTATCTTTTATACAATTAATTGTATACATTTATTCTTCACCTCTTTTCCTCGCTCTGTAGTCTAAACTTGTATTTCCCACTGTGTCTTGTGTGGGTGTAAAAAAATTAATTTAATTCGAGGTGTGCAGAACTTTTTTGTTTGCATAACATTTATTAGTCAGGTCATCGATAAAATGTATTTTTTAATTTATTTATTATAATGTTCCTAAGCCCTAAGAATGAAGGAAAAATTGGAATCATAATTCGCGCGTCGTAGGTAACAACTTAGTGGCGAGCGTGTCATTAAGGAAGTAAAGTGAGCAAATGCTCCGTGTATTGACTCGTACACACACGAGTGCTTCTTTGTAGTCCATAAATCACATTCAGTTTCGGATATTTTCAAATAAATGTAGAAACTTTATTTACGCATATTTTTCAAAAGTGCAAAAAGTTTATGTATTTATATTTTGAACTTAATTATTAAATTTGGATGGTCTTTGAAAAATAACCCTGCATATGTATCCATTCGTGTTACAATATTATTACTACAGCGTGGCTCTACTATACTTCATAAGTAAACAAAAGTTTCCAAAATGATTAAGATTTATATGACTAATCCCATAAATACTTTTTTGTAATTGTAATTTAATATTTCATAAACTATATTTGCACCCTTACACGTGGAATTCTAGTGTATTCTTTTTTTTTAATTTCTTTGGGACCCCTGAATTATAATGTATTTAATAAAACAATAATTATTGAACTCCTATTGTACCGAAAAACAGTGAACTGGTGTATATACAAAAGAAATATATACGAGTACGTTACGAATATAAAACCTTCTCTTTTTATACTCAGTTAAAAGGAAATAACGTATGTTAGCTTTTATAACTTGTGTCGAGTTCCATTTTAATTTAAATGAATACAAACCTTAGTTTATTGTAGGTATATCTTTGAGCCTGAATTAATGAAATTAATGCCAGGTTTTACGTCATGTTTAATAATTGATTAGGGTAAACATGTTGACATACAGCTTTTGATTAAATTGCAACGCGTTTAGCAAATTTAGTTGGAAATATATTCTACTGAAATATAGGAATATATAAAGCATATTTCTTCTTCCAAAAAAGATCGATGGACACACCTTTGCCTCAATCTACGAAAAGCCATCCAAAACTACAAACATTATTATAGCTTTTTGTGATCTAATCACTAATATGTGTAGAACTTAATAAGATTTTGTTTTTATACGTGTGGCGGCGCTGTCGTCGCGCCACAAGCGAAACACGTCGAAGCCTAAATCGCGCTTACAAAGTTCCGAAGTTAAAGCAGCATATATAGAATAGCTCCGAACTACCAATCGGAGCGTTGGCCGCTCCCAGGCAGAACACCTTGCCCGGCGGGAGATCTCCCCTTTTCCTTCCACCCGCCATAGTGGTGACCACCCGACGTGATATGAACACGAAACCAACAATCCAAGACCAATCCAACTTGTTAGAGACACGCTGCAGCTATATTATGGTTGTAGCACGAATGGGTCCGCTCTACCGAGGAAGGACCACGCTATCACAGAACGAGCGTAAAATAGTATCTTAATGTTTTATATGGTGATCGTAGAGAACCAATGACCATTTTATTGGAAACGAGGCATTCCATCTTACATGCTCATGGGTGACAGTGCATCTGCATTTTGTTCGCTAACACACATTGGGGCATTGCGGTGGACATTTCCTTGACCTAATACCCTCTTAGGAATAAGGAGAGGCCTGAGGTCAGCAGTGGACGTATATAGGCTGTAGTTTAATATAATAAATATTTATTTTGAACTTTATAGAAAATCATAGTCATTGAAAAATAATGAATATCTTATATCAAAAAGCCGCAACTGCTTATGTATTCTGCGTGTTTATACTGATTTTCATAAATAATCATCAATCAGGAAAAGCACACCGAGATTTTGCGACTTTTACCTTACTTTTTTATTATACTGTCTCTCTTTGCACCTGCCCGTATCGAGCAACGTGTAAAGCAACACAATACTGTCAAATTATTTTCAAGGATGTGCGAACTTGAGGACTCTTCTTTTACATGGATATGTTTGCAAAATTGTCCCCACAATATTCAAAATAGTCGTGCCGTTCGGGTAGCGCCTCATAGACAAAAATCAACTTCAAATAAATTGCCAGTTGTCGCTTTTGCTCCTGGGAGATCACAGTTCATCACGACATAGTGAATCTGTGCTTGCCTGGGAAAGATCGGGAGAATAAAATAAAATTCTGCACAAGCGTTTTGTTTTATTATTTTTACGGTTTACCTATGAATAAAAGAATTTCTTAGATACATAGGTTTTTGTATAAAATATATGCATATTCTTACTATTCAGTTGGACTATGTTGTTTACTCTGGTTTTACTGCGGATGACCTCATTCTCATTCAAATGTTAGTTTTGTAAACGAGTTGTTAATAGATTACGCTAAGCGCTAACGTGCAATGTTCTAGTATAATATATAGTTAATTAATATATATATATATATATATATATAATATAATATTATAGTTTGGTCGCCACTTTCTATGAACAAATTGTAAGTACACTAAAAATGGCGGCTATTATAACAAATTACGTAAATATTCATAAACCTCGTAGAAAAAAGATCCTGTGTGGGTGGAAAAAAAATGTGAGGGATGCTCATCGAGAGGCCAGGCTTAAATTTCAAATGTGGGTTTTATATAATAGACCCACTGTAGGCGAAATATATGAGCAGATGCGCGAGTCACGCAAAGTTTTTAAAAGTAGACTCAAATGGTGCATAAATAACCAAGAGCAAATCAAAATGGATAAAATAGCGAAACTGCGAGCGAATAAAAATTTTGGGAAATTTTGTAAGTCCACTAGTAAACTGGAGATTAAGCCTGGCCTGCCGGCCAGAGTAGATGGGATTAGTGACCCGGAGGGAAATGCAAACCTGTTTATGGAACATTTCAGGGTACGATCGCCGCTGGGCCCCTCCACGGGGATGTCTGGTCCTGAGCCTGGCGTGTGGGTGGATGAGCCTATGCTATTGTTTTCGGCTAGTCAAGTCAGAGATGTAATCAAGTGGATGAGCAGGGGCAAATCTCCCGGACACGACGGGCTCAGTATCGAGCACCTAAAACATGCGGGTGTACACCTGCTAAGGGTCCTGTCTCTATTGTTCAATATGTGCATTGGACATTCATATCTACCACCGGATCTAATGAAAACCATTGTGGTGCCCATTGTCAAAAACAGGGTAGGTGATATCTCGGATAAGGGCAACTACCGCCATATTTCTCTTGCTACCACGGTGGCCAAAGTATTGAACAGTCTGCTTGATTCATGCTTGGAAATGTATCTGAAGTTACATGATGCGCAGTTCGGGTTTAGGCCCGGACTATCCACTGAAAGCGCAACACTAAGCCTAAAGCACAATGTCCAATATTATACAAGCCGGAGGACGCCGGTGTACGCCTGCTTTCTGGATCTCTCCAAACCGTTTGATCTGGTTTCGTATGATGTGTTTTGGAGGAAGATGGAGGACAGGGGTGTTCCGGTGGAGGTGCTAAATCTCTTTCGGTATTGGTACACAAAGCAAGTAAATTACGTTAAATGGGCTGACCAATTGTCCAAGTCGTACAGGTTGGAGTGCGGAGTAAGACAAGGTGGGCCGTCGTCTCCAAAACTATTTAATCTGTACGTAAATGACCTCATATAGGAGTTCAGCAGCATGCGAGTCGGATGCAAAGTGAGTGGTGTTAATGTAAACAATATTAGTTACGCGGATGACATGGTGCTGCTGGGCCCCAGTACGAGTGCTATCAGAGAAATGTTGAACGTATGTGAGAGCTATGCTAAGTCGCATGGTCTGGCCTACAATGCCAGAAGAACCGAACTTATGGTCTTTAAGGCCGCCGGTAAGTGTCCCGAATTTATACCTCCAATTTGCCTCGGTGGAGTGGAGCTGAACAGACTTTTCCAATTTAAGTACCTGGGCCACATACTTACCGACGACCTTAGAGACGATTTAGACATAGAACGAGAGCGTAGGGTTTTGGCGGTCCGTGGTAACATGCTGGTCCGTAGATTCGCTCGTTGTACGGATGAAGTCAAAATTACGCATTTTAAAGCATTTTGTCAAAACATGTGTGGATCGGCTACACCAAAGGATCGTTAAACACCCTTCGCGTCCAGTATAATAATATCTTCAGGATTATGTTGAAACTTCCTCGTTTCTGTAGTGCATCTGAAATGTGTGCGTAGGCGAGAACGGATGGTTTTCAGGCACTCATGCGCAAGAAAGTGGCGTCACTAATAAGCCACGTACGGGGAAGTGACAACAGCATCCTAAGGATGGTAGCAGATGATCCACATGCACCTATATTAAGGAGCTATGTGCGGACAATGTCCGGATTCGTAAATTATTTAAATTAAATTATTATTATAATATAGTACTACTAACCCCCTTACTATTAAAATTAATTACTAACCCTTATGGACCTAAGTTGTCTGAAAATAAAAAGATTTGATTTGATTTGATTATGCTATAAACTACAAGTACCGCCGTCTATTGGACATCGTGAAATATTCCCGGCCCCCAAAGTTGTCTCTTACAATAACCACATTAAGAAATGGGGAATAGATTCTTCTGCGCGAAACTCCACACAAAAATATTGCCTTTTTTGTTTATATTTGAATTAAAATATTTATATTAATTGGTTTTATTAAATACTGAAAACAATAATAATAAAAAAAATTAAAATTAGAAACGTAATTATCATATAGTCCTACTCCCCGCGGTATAAATTTAAAATTCAAATATGCAAATAACCATGTGGTGTAAGAGTATCCTCTAACCCATATCTTCCTTAACAGGCGACAGAAGGAAACAGAAATAGGTGGTAGGCAGCAGCATCTTCCTGATAACAAATCAAAATAATAAAAGATTTTAATAGATTATAATAAATAAAAAGTAGAAATTCTAATATTCTTCTCTAAAATTCACCTGCCGAGTCATTATTTATGCATATATTAAGGAGCTCAAAAGTGTTCATCGAAATAAAATGTCAATACTGAGAAATTTATAATTTATGTCACTTGGAAGGCAAAAGGTGTGTTGCATATTTGAAAATGTTTCACTGTACAGCAGAATATTGCCAGCACTTACTGAAATGCTCTGTCGTACATTATTTATTTAACTTTACCTAACTCAAATAGACTTCACCGGAAATGTACCACACACCCAAAACGATGCAAGGTGCCTTTCCCACAGGAATAATAATGTTGAATTTTTATACAAAACCTGTTTGTACGGAATACATAATAAGTTAGCCGAAAGTTTAATCATTATAAACCTAAATAGAAAGTAGTATAATATTAAAACCATATTAAAGAATTGGAAAATATTATCTGTAGAAAATGATCGAAATGTCAAAAATTTTATTTAAACTTTGAAATTTCGAATATAGTGGCAACCGTGTAGTGGCGGTATAAAAATAAATACTGCCTCATATTACTCCGTGGACGTTGTAAGAGACGATAGAGCAAAATGTAACAGGATGTCGTCAGCAACATCTTCCTGAGAATAACTTAAAATGATGAAAAACTGTGGTTGCTAACCTGCGTGTCAATCGTGACAACTATGTCAAATTTCGCACTATGAAGAAATCTATGGAAAAATTCTATGTTTAGCAGTGAATTTTTGATAGGCTGTGATGGTGATGATGAAAGTGGGATATGTATATACATACACACACACGTATATATATATATATATATATATATATATATATATATATATAATTAGGTGTGAAAAACGAGCACAAAGTTTACCTAAATGTAAATAGAAAATGTTGTCAACAAATATAGCTGAATGAAATGTGCCCTATGCCCGTAATGACCTTCAAATAACCTTTGGGGTGCCTCAAGGCAGTGTAGTAGGCCCTACCTTATTTCTCATTTATATTCATGACCTCTGTAGATTAAAACTTGGTAATGGTAAGATTTATTCGTATGCAGATGATGCTGCTATCGTTGCCACGGGTAAATCGTGGGATGAAGTCTACAATACAGCAGAATTTAGACTGTCCAATATTGCGAACTGGCTCGCAATAAACTTGCTTGCCCTTAACACGTCTAAGACAATATATATATATATATATATATATATATATATATATATATATATATATATATATATATTTATGCTTTTCCATTAACAAACGGTCACAACCCATAAAACATAATCTCAAAATACACAACTGTGGTTTGTGTAACAATTGCACGTGTCCTACTATAGAAAAAGTAGCTAGTACTAAATATTTGGGGTTATAATAGATCAAACACTTACATGGCATTCACATACATATATTTCCCACAGAAGAACTTTACTCAGTTAGTGGATTACTAAGTTAGAAAGTTATATATTTTAAATTTATTGTTAACAAAACATAAAACAACTTTCTACGACTGCAAAAGTAGTAATAGACGAGGAAAGGCTTTTGAATTAACTCTAGTTAAGACAAATTTTGCTAGCCACAAATTTAAAAGACAGGCTGGTTATTTATACAATGTAGTCAACAAAAAACTAAACATTTATTCACTGAACTCTAATGAGTTCAAAAAGACAATTACAGAATGGCTCCTGAAACTTAAGTATGATGAAGTCATTACTAAAAGTTATTAAATAAATTTTACATACGCAGGCAAACACACACATGTGTACATATACACACGCAATCACACATGCATACACACACACGCACACACACACACACACACACACACACACACACACACACACACACAAACACACACACACACACACACACACACACACACACACACACACACACACACACACATACACACACACACACACACACACACACACAAACACACACACACACACACACGCAAACACACACACACACAATTACACAAGCGCGAGAGCGCGCGCGCACCCATAAACTCACACACACACAAACTCGCACACTTATATAAACCTTCATTATTTAAATATAAGCTTAGTTTCTTGTAAATTCTTGCTTAATTCTTGCTATAGAAGAGCGGGGCATCCTGCCACAAGTATTTATTTACTTAAAAGGAGGTTCCACTTACTCCCATACCTTTATAATGTATGATATTTTTAAAGAAATAAACAGTTTTTCATTTTCATTATTCAATTCTGTAAAATGTAAATAAAATACAGTAACAGTACCATAACTAAAATAAAATAATTTAATTTTAACAGTGGTAGAGCCTTGCGGCAGCTTTTGCTGTCGCATGGATGGGCCGGCTCGAACCGAGGTGGTACCACGACCTCACAGAATACCAGCGTGAAGTAGAGGTTTATCTCTGCGTTTCGCTTGGTGAGTGCAAGTGGTCGGAGGCCCTTTTTACTGGAAATGAGGCATTCCATCTAGTCCTCACGGGTGACAACGCATCTACATTTTGATTTGTAATAGAGGATAGATGTATATGGGCCGCAGCAACCACTAACCATCAGGTGGACTGTGTGCTCGTTTGTCACCCTTATCCTATAAAAAAATGTTTCAAGAGCTTTATAAAAAAACTTAGTATGATACACATTTTTTTTATTCATACCTATAAATTCTTACCTTGTCTTCCGATTTCGACAGAACATATTAAATTGAAAATAATGTAACGAGAAACAAATAATAATGATAAAGCGTATATTTTTGATTTACAGTGTGCTGTTGTATAAGTAGGCTTAGTGCACGGATTTTAAGGAAAATTGCAATTAAAAAACGGGAAATTTCCGTAGAGGTTTTAGAATGGCGAAATTTTTATCAGGAATAAGATTTTATTTTTATTTTTATCAGCGTTAACTGATTTCAAAAATGTGGGTTCTAAAGTATATGCGATATTTTTTTAATGTATATGTTTCTGATTCTGCAATTTCTCGGAGAAATTGCAGAATCGGAAATATATTACCCGTTTTAATTGATATTTTTTAATAAACAGACAATATTCATATTAATTTCATTACATTTCATTTATAACTCAAGGCTGTTTCTATATATTTAAAGAAATAAGTTTAAATTATGATATATCTAAGGCCATTCAAAAGAACAAAAAATACTTTTAATTAAACATTAAAACAGACTTTAAAAACTAAAAATAATGAAATACGACAATATTTTTATTCTTATATTGTGATTTTGTACATTTAAGTATTGTTTTGACCCCGGAGTGGTCGAGTAAGGACATCAACTGCCCCATATCATCCCGTGGGTGTCGAAAGTGGCGACAGAGAAGAGAAGTTGGGCAGCATTTTCTTGATAATAACTCAAAATAAAAAATAAAACTGTGGTTGCCAACCCGCCTGTCAAGCGTGGCAACTATGGCCAAATCCTCCCTATGAAGCAATCTATAAAAGTGATCTATGTTCAGCAGTGGACTTTTACAGGCTGTTATGGATTATGGAATACTTTTTCTCTTATTTTTTTACCGTCATTCGAATAGATGAAACAAAAAGTGCGTACACTTCTAGATAGATACTTCTGTCTTAAATATATTCGTATGCAATAAAATGCTACAGTTGGCATCCAACATACATCTTTCGAGGGACGCATCCGCTACGGCTCTAGAAACAGTATGTCCTGACTCTCGCGTACGGTTGGCAAGCCTAGGTGTAACCGACCTCCATCGCTCATGTCGTCCCTCGGGACAATGAAAATCTTATGATTCCGATAGATGGCGGTGTTATCATTTTTTTTACATCAGTATACGCCGAAATACCAAGGCGAAATGTAAATAAATAATAAATAATTACAACTTATTACTTAAGAAAAATCATCCCTATGACGAAAGAAGCCCATGGCCACTAATGAAGTTTAACGAGCTGATAAAGAAGAAGAAGAGAAGATATATATATTTTTTACGTAGCAGCGCTTTTTATTTACACTCACAATAGGATCTTCAAACTAATCTCTTCAATATAAAAATCTTAATTTGAATCTCATGCCAGTGTGTGAGTTACCGCATATAACTACGCCGAGTTGAGCAAAAGTTTGGTAGAGATAGACAGACTGACAGAAATTGATGTGCTTCATTAATTTCGACGCGGTACATGAAAAACTTATTAATAAAGGCAACCCTTTATAGATAAGGAAATATCACAATTCCTATTGAGCTTGTTATTTTCCTCAATCAACTTACAGGAGAAATAAAATTTAACATTTAATAAAAAAAAGTAAGAAGTCCACTTATTAGCTTCTGAAGGGTTATCCTTTTTATAAACAAGTTCTTAGCATCAACCTATGTAGCTATTTTGTAGAAATTGTTTTAATTCTTATCTTTTAGCTGATTCATGGAGTAAAAAAACTGATTGACATGTTCATTTTATATGTATTAATATTTTGAAACGTTTTGTTCCGTAATCTATTATAATTGAATTAAAAAACGTCCATTATAAAACATTTTTTTTGGCTCAAAAGTCGTACTGAAAAATCCATTTATAAATTTAATTATTATTAAATCCACTCCCACCACAATCGGCCCACAGAAAACCAGCGTTTTGGTGACAGCATAAGCTGAGTAAGGTCCATTTGCCTAATGCACCACAACACACAACATGAGGAACTTATTTTTACTGCATTTTATAACCATACATTCATTTTTAAATGTTATATCCGTCAAACTTGAGTTTTATGTTTTTTGTTATACTCTTATTTAAATATAATGTGCCTACAAATGTTAAAAATTAAGTTCCTAATGATGTTTGTGGCGTGTTGTCATATTTTGTTTAATTCTTTCTTTCTTTCTCTTAAACAACAAAGAAATATGTACTATATTGTCAGTAACAGACTTACTTCTTAATATATAATAAGAATACGTCCTGAGTTATCTGGATCCATCAAATTCCTTCATGTTTCATTAAGTTGTCACACCATCTAGTAGAAAGCTGTCCACACATACTTGAAAGAACGAAGCTGCCACTCAAGTACCTTCTTTTATTATCGTATGACATTTTCAAGCTATATTTCTATACTTATATACTTCTTTATATTTCTAAAGTTGCTTGCATATTATGAAATGTAGGTCGGACGCTCGACCGAGAGTGAAAATGTAAAAAAATATCGTTTTGTAGTCCCTAAATTACGTTATTCAAATTCGATAAAAGCGCCTATACAAAGGACGTGACAAAATTAGCAAGAATTTTAAACCAATGTTTGGCCTTACGCAATTCCTTTCACTGTGAGCCCGTGACACGATTTGTTTCTCGCACAAGTTTAACGTAATTACATCTACTTCTATTCTTCTCTTATCTACTAATATGTTATATATAGATCTTATATCTAATAATATTAGATAAAAGATATTTGTCAAATAAATGATAACCTTACAGAACATATATACAGTTTAAAAGGTATTTCTTATTCGTTTATGTTTTATTTTATCATATGAGTAACTATTAAGTCAAAAGTATAGTTACATACAACCTTTATACGTCCCACTGCTAGGCATAGGCAGACAGGCCTCCACTCATTTCTGATTTAAGTCAAAGAAGTGTCTGCCGCGCAGTCCGAATGCGTGTTGGCGGACATGTCTTGGATTTTTTTTAAATTATTAGACAAGCAGGTATCATCACGAAGCAATTGCAATTGACAATTTCATAGGTACCAGCGGTAATCGAATCCAGGTTGCTCGCGTCCTACGGTGAGTGCTTACTCTCTGAACTACCAAGGATCAACTTTTATCTGACGATAAAGAATAGCTCAAATAATTAGATCAACAACAGAGGAAGGAGAAACAAGATATATACTCTATGGACTATGATGGAATAGCTTGTTGCTATTACTAGCAAAGAATAAGTGGCACTAGTAGAAATAATACTTTCCCGGTGGAGCCGACCCATTCGAGTTTTTTTATAGAATAATAGTGGCAAACAAGCACACAGTCTACCTGATGGTAAGTGGATACTGAGGCCCATATACATTTAAATCTGTCCATGTTTGTGAATCAAAATGTAGATGCGTTGTCACCCTGAGAACTAAGAAGGAATGTCACTACAGTTACATACGAGACACAGCAACATTATCTACTATATTACGCTGGTATTTTGTGCGAGAGTGGTCCTTCCCAGATCGAGGCGACCCATTCGTGCTATAAACATAATATAGCTGTGGTTGCAGCTATAATCATTTGCGGCTTGGCTCTATTACGCTTTATTGATGCTTTTTACATTTCTAGTATTAAAAGGATGGAAAGAGCCTAATAACTGATGCTTTCTTAATCAATGAACCATAACACGTTTAGATTATAAAATAAATAGATGTTGTATTGGACCCTTGGTAGCTCTGAGACTAAGCGCTCGCTGTAAATTTTACAGTACATTAACGATCCGGGTTCGATTCCTGTTTGCATCAATGAATTAGTTAATTGCAATTTTATGTCTGTTGCAGCGTGGCAGGCTAATTAATTCATAAAACTCTCAAAATAAGGAAGCGGCCTGTGCTCATTTGTAGTACGTGTATGGGCTGCAACTTTTTTACTCTTTATAGGTGTAGCAATTTTTTTTATAGAATATGGGAGCCAACGAGTACACAACCCACCTGATGGTAAGTGGTTGCTGTAGTCCATATACATCTACATCTTTCTTGGATTAAGAATCAAAGTGCAGATGCGTTGACCACTCCTGATGACTAAGAAGGAATGCCTCAATAATACTATAACTGAAGCTACAACCATAATAATATAACTGAAGAAAAGCTCTACCACGTAATGCATTGCAAGTAGTTGGATCAAATAAAACTTTCTTTAAATATTTATTTTACAAAACAGTTGCAGATTTGCATGCCACTTCTATAGGATGCGTAGTCTTTTGTTAATACCATTTGCCCTGCCAGATTTTCATAAAGCAGCTTCCTAAGCCCATTTAAGCTTACTAAACTGACATTTTGATACCTCTCTACGTTTGTAAGAGCTTACCTGACGGTAAATGTGGTATTCTTACTGTTTTTAACTCTTGCTTAATTACATTAAAAACAGCATGATTTAAATCGTGTTTTTACAATATACAAGTATAATTTTTTTTTAATTCTATCATATCAAAAATATTGCGAAATTTATGAAATATTCGACTTTATTTTTTTTAATAGGATAGGGTGACAAACAAGCACACAGACCACCTGATGGTAAGTGGTTGCTGTAACCCATAGACATCTATCCTCAATAATGAATCGAAATGCAGATGCATTGTCACCCGTGAGGACCAAGATGGAATGCCTCTTTTCTAGTGAAATGGGTCTCCGGTTTTCTACACTTACCATACGAAACACAACAGTGTCAAGCTGCCATTTTACGCTGGTATTCTGTGAGAGCGTGGTCCTTCCCCGGTCGAGCCGACCCATTCGTGCTACTACTATACAAATAATTCATCGTAATTATAGTCTGATTTTAAGAAATGACACTGAAAAGTTATTCGCTCAGGAATACGGATTTTTAGCCAACTTGAAAAAGTTAGGTAGTTTGCCATTCGATTGTTTTTATTTGTATACATTGTCGTGAAGCGACAATTAAAAGAGAAAGAACCTAACCTAAGAACAGCAAAACAACAAAAGTAGACCAAGAAAATAATATATTTAAAGTTTCAGAAAAGTATTTACAATTTTATAAAAAAAAATGAAATATGAAGATGATGGAAGAAATGAGATTACAATTAGGTTTTAAAAAAAATAAAGGTAGGAGAATAGGACAATATAGTTTTATAGTGGAGCCTGGAGCCTCGCTGCTTTTGTAGAAATAGGCACACGCAGAGCTTGAGGTTTCTCAGCGGCGACGGCACGCAGCGCCTGGACTGGGCACACGCGGCGTCCGGAGCCGGCGCACGTAGGGCCTGGGGAAGGTGCGCTCAGTACTTGGAGAAGTAGTCGCCGCGCCCAGAGGTAGCGCGGGCAGTAGGTACACTCAGCGCCTGGAGCAAGCAGTCGTAGCGTGCCCGAAGGTAGCGTGGCCCCGCGCTTGAAGCAGACTGCCGACAAATTCGGATGTAAATGGAGGCTTGCAGGATCCCGGGGAAATGCGGCCCCGGGATAAGGCCTTTAGTAGATGCTTCTCCTTTGAGAACTGAAGCGAGACTGTCCTGTATTCTCCAATTGCTCGGCTTTTATACCTTTTTAGAGAGAACGAGAAATTATTTAAATTAAAACGAAATTTATTGTAAATGACCTACAGCCAAAGAGTATTTATGTAGAAAGAACATCATACCAGAGACGAATTTGAATAAAAGTTACCATAACAACGACATAAATAATAGTTGTCATATTTAGCAATTTTTGGTTTTTGGACTATTATTAAGAAACTATTACATTTTAGTAAGAAACGAGATATTATTCACATAGGAAAAACTAATGCACGGCAGCGTGCACGAAGCCTGAAATTGTAGAGTTACAGAGAATTCAATAAAAGACTAAAAAGGTAAGACTCCATTGACAGCTATTTTAAAAGTACTAAATAGTGTAAAAATACGCAGTAAAATGATATGTTATTGTGTAAAAACGTTACAAGATCCTATATAAATAAAGGTGATGCAAAATATAAATGCAGAAAATCAAAAACAGAATGAAAAAAATAGTATAAAGTGATGCAAAACATGAATGCAGAATATCAAAACAGAATGGAGAATTAGTGTACAATGAAATGTAAGTAGCATAACACTACAACATGTTATGCGTTACCTTTGTAAATTTTGGAACGATTTTGGTGGTCCCGTATAAATTTGGAGAAAATGTTACACTACACACCTTAGTTTGACAAAATTGGGGATGAAGTTTTTGATGTAACTATTTACATAACATTGAGATTGTGATGTTCTTTAGTCTACTCAAAATAGTACAAAAATAATATAATAAAGTTACATTTTGATGTCGTTAAGACCACAGTTTAAATATACTGTCTTTTAACTGTGGCTAAGATATTGTAAACAACAATTAATACCCCACTTCGTAATGTGAAATTATTTTACTCTTTTTAGTTCTTTCAATTTGGCTTTACATTTTATTAAAAGTTATTTTTTATATTACACTATACCTTGTATCCATACCATATAACTACCATACACCATATCTGGTGATGTAACTGCGGTTAGAATTACCATATGTACGGATTTTTTCGAAAATTTTCAAAAATTTGACTACATTTGTTTTCAAACATTCTTAACCAAATATAAAATGAAAGTCATTAATAAAATATAATTTTAAAATACAATTCAATGTCCACCATCTATACGTATTCTGATGATTGCAACGTTATAGAATTGATCACCGTATTTCATTCCACGGGTCGTAAGAGGCAACTATGTGATATGCCAAAAAGATATGGTTACACCGCAATTTATCAGAAGCTACAATATCTTTAGGACTATACTCAATGACCTTTGGTTTTTACGTGATAAATTCACGCTGCAGCTGCATTATGGTTGCAACACAAATGGGTCGGCATAAATGGGAAAGGACCACGCTTTCACAGAATACCACCGTGAAATAGCAGCATAATTCTGTTATGATACCTGCTGTGTAAAGAATCGGAAGCCCTTTTTACTCACAACGAGGCATTCCATCTTAGTCCTCAGGGGTTACAACAAATTTATATTTCGATTCTTAAACGATGATAGATCTAAGTATTTATGGCCACCATCACGTGAACTGTTCGCTAGTTTATCACCCTTATTCACGACAAAAAAGACTTTCCAACGGATTCTTCCAACGGCTAGATATTAATATGTACACGACAAAGATCGTTGTTAGAATCACTACGTTCAAAGTTCTTGACTAGTATGTTTACCTGTTACACGTTATCCAGCTAGATTAGTCCTACTTGGTCGAACTTTAGTTCTAAAAATCAAAATATGACACACAATGTGTTGTCTGTAACGTCTAAGGCCAGCAGTGGAAAACCACGATATAATTAATAGAACTAGTTAATAGAACTATGGCGTGGTTCTTAGATGCTGGCCGTATACGGAAGCTTAAGGTCTCTTATTGAGCTATGGACAAGACCATACTCAGAGTGTTTCTGTGATATAGAATCCATAACAAATACATCAACAATCACAGTAGAATTGGAGTAACCGAACCCAACAGATTAGTAAGCTAAATAAGCAAAAGTCCGGCAAAAAACCAATAATCGACGGGTGAAAGGTTGATCTCGAATGGTAACGCAACCTAGTGAGTAAGGTGAAGGGTGATTCCTAACTAGATAGAGTAACGACCTAATAACCTACTGAACGACTGACCTAGTAAAACAGGAACTTATATATGAATCACCTAATGCAGGATATCGATGAAAGATGTTGGTTTAAGATGGTGTTTTACGGCAAGGAATAGACTGTTATGATGATAACGACAACACTTATATCAATAAAAAAGCTATACATTATCGTATAGTCTTCTATCTTGTTCTCTCAATCTCTTATTCTTCATCTTCTTTACTGCATTCTGTCCACTCCTTCTTATTTAAAATTACGATTTATATATTTAAGTAGTTTACACTCTCTACCACTACGATCTCAAAATAATCTCCCTTCTAAGTACTCCTAGACATTCATTTTCCTTCTATTCTAATTCTTTTACAGTTACCGCTATACGACTATAGAAATCTCTCCCCTTACATATTAAAGAATCTAAATCTCTTCCTATATTTAAATATAAATTAAAACTTTATTACCTTTCCCCTTAAGTTACTACCTGTCGTCATTCACTCTGTCTTTCTTCTTTCTTTATTTTTCTACATTATATTCTGTACACCCCCCATCCTCTACCCTAAGGTTGCCTGGAAGAGATCGCTGTTTTAGCACCGCCTGTTGTACCAATGTCCTTTTAAATATATAAATACTGTAATATGTTCCTTGGTGTACAATAAAGTACATTTTACTTTTACTTTACTTGTAGATATTGTCAAAAATGAGGGCTGCGCTTTTTAATGAGTGACGTCAATTAGCATTTAAACTAAAATGGACCAGTTTCCCTTCCAGCAACAGCAACGATCTTTCGCTGATACAGTTTTCTTAAAACTTAAGCGTAGATCCAACATACAAATATTATCTACAGTAATTGGCACAAATTTACATCTCTCAGAGACCCAGTTCATTCATTTTTGATTATAAATTCCATTATTTACATAAATACTAATTTATTAAGATATTTGCCATTAATGCCTGTAGGGCATAGTTTTATTTATAATAAACCTTACTCTAAATTACTCAATTATAACTAATTCTAGTAACGTTACATTACTTTTATATTTATGCGTCTGTGAAATTTTCTACGGTATGAAGTAGTCGCTACACGGATTTATGTGACAAAATGTACTAAAATGAATGAACAGAAGGGGTACGTGTTTATTAGTGCTTCTTTCTGACATTAAGTACTGCCTACAGAGCGCTACAAAGGTAAAATTTTGCAGGGTTCTCCAAATATCTCTCAAGTGACTGTGTAATTTCGTAATGCTCGAAATTACTGAGCCGAGTCTACTATTTTATAAGATTTAGTTCTTTATCCCACTTTAATAAAATACAACTACAATAATATATTACATTTTGTTGAAAATGTTTTTATTTATTCGAAATTTAATGCACAAAATAATACATATGCATAGGCTGCCTCTCAAGAACCTTTCTTTCCTATGGGGTTTATTTATTTATTTATTTACACTTTATTGCCTACCTTATTAAAATATTACAAAGGGCGGACTTAATGCCATTAGGCATTCTCTCAGCCAAGCCGGGACGTGTAGAAATTAAGTGATAGGTGACAAAGTAAAATGAACAATTGAGTAAATCAAGGAAAAAACTACTGATAAACTTAAAAATAAACTATTATTATACATATAAATACAATAAACTTATATACTATAAAATATAATACCGACAATATTTTATATTTACATAAATACAAATAGATATATAACATAAACCTATAAATAAAATATTAACAAAAGTAAGCAAATTGACCAAATTAACTATCATCTAATATCTTCATAAAGTGCTTATGTACCAATCTTTTAAAAGCAGACTTATAAGATGTTTTTCTGATGTCATCGGGCAAGGAGTTCCAGAGCAGTGCAACCTGAATGGTGAAGGATTTACCAACAAAATTAGTAAAATGGAGTGGGAGACTTAGTTTATTATTTTATGAGGAACGCGAGTTCTATCATGCGTTAAGGGACTATACTGAAATTTCTCCTTGAGATAAGAGGGAGTGGATGGATCATTTAAGATAGAGAAAAGAACAAGCAAAATTATAGAGTCACGCCTCTGTTTAATAGTGAGCCATTTATGAGGAGAGTGATAGTGAGAGATATGATCAAATTTACGAAGATTGAAAATGTATCTGACGCAATTGTTGAGAAGGCGCTCTAGCTTGTTAAGAAGAGTTTGGTTTAAATCCGGGTAACACACATCAGCATAATCAATGATCGGTAGTATGAGTAACTGTACAAGCATAATTTTAGTCTTAAAGGGGAGAAAAATTTTTAAGTGATAAAGAGAACGTAAAGAACCAGTAACTTTACGACATGTTTCGGAGATATGCACCCCCCAGGACAGAGTTATATCAATATGGAGACCAAGATTTTTAACTGAGGAAGAGAACGGTATCAGGCGATCATTATAATAGACGGGAGGTAGGCTAGTGCTACTATTTTTGCAAGCATCTTTGAGCTACCCATAATCACCGCTTGGCATTTCGTAGGGTTGACAGACACACCAAAGCGCATGGACCAATCATGGACTGACTTGAGATTGGAATTCAATTTGTTAATCGCATTGTGGATGTCACAAATGTCAGACTGTACATAAATTTGTAGGTCATCAGCATACATATGGTATGAACAATCAATATTAGATGTGATAGAATTAATAAATCTTGGCACGATACCGCGGGGAGTAGGACTATATGATATTTAAGTTTCTAGTTTTAGTTTTTTTTTTTTAAATTATTATTATAGTTTTTAGTATTGTATATTTTAATAAATAAAAATGGAGAAAATTAATAAATTAAGGCCTTGCGGTACGCCAGAATTCAGGTTAACCCACTGTGAAGTCATTTGCTCCACGTGGACAGACTGTTGACGTCCGCGAAGATAAGATGAGAACCATTCCAGGACTGACGGTGCAAACCTATAATAAGAAAGGATAGCAAGAAGGATATCATAATCAACTGTGTTAAAAGCATTAGAAAAGTCAACGAGCACCACAACTGTAACTTTCTTGTTTTCCATTCCTTCTCTAATATCTTCAGTTATTTTAAGTAAGGCAGTTGTAGTGCTGTGACCAGGACGAAACCCGGACTGAAAAGTACTCAGCAGGTTATGTTTATATATGAAATTGGAAATTTGTTTATGAACACAGGCTTCCAGAACTTTAGATAGGAAAGGTAAAACTGATATGGGACGGAAGTGATTTAGAAGTGTAGGATTGGATACTTTAGGAAGGGGTCTTACGAAAGCCTTTTTCCACTGACTCGGAAACTGACCAGAGTCAAGCGAAAAATTAACAATATGTGTGATTGCGGGGAGAATGTGTTCTAGAGTATTAATTATCATGGCTCTACTAATATCATCGCAACCGTCAGCCTTGGATTTTATTGCCAGAAGAGACTTTCTAATTTCATCCTGATCTACATGGTTAAAAAGAAAGACTGGTATGTGTGGAGACGGAATCGAAGCTACGTAAGCGACTGTTTGGGGTCGGATTGAAAGGTCCAACGCAGAAGCAGAAGAAAATTGAAGATTTAAAGCATCGTGAGAAAGAGATAAACCACAATCCAAAAAAAGGTGTTTTACCCACACCTAGAGAACTAAGGAATTTCC
Source organism: Parnassius glacialis (assembly GCA_033319125.1). NCBI lineage: Eukaryota > Metazoa > Arthropoda > Insecta > Lepidoptera > Papilionidae > Parnassius > Parnassius glacialis. The sequence continues at coordinate 11,076,696 of JAVANC010000023.1, read as the reverse complement.
ACACATCAGCTGGCGGAGAATTACTCATATTCCTATGGATAAATCGGCGTTTTGCAGAACGTACTATCTAATTGTATCTGTTTCTGGCGTTCTTAAAAGACAACCAGTTTTCCTCAGATCTGCTCCTCTTGAACCTGGGGTTCTGATTTTTTAAGCTATATTTTTTTTTATTTAAAGAACTTAAATTTAACACCTAAAATTAAGGTTGCATTGTCTGCCAGTCAGAGATCTTTTGGGGTATATCACTCTAGTTCTACTGCAGATATAATCGTTACAGATTTTATCACGCAGAGAAACGCCAAGCATAGTCATATGTCAGTGTCATTCCATTTCTTTCTTTATCGAGCTGTAAACATTCTCTGCTTGACATGGGCTGCCCCCGTTGTAGGTAGTATTTTCTTAAGTCATAACTCATGGCCGACAAATTGACAATCGCATTACCATACATCACGCACCTATAACTCTGCTACACGTCGCCAGTCTGGGCATTTTTCGTCTGACGAACCCACGAAACGAAATTGGGCAATATTTAATTATTTAAAAGTGTATATATTTTATCAATACTCCATAATATGTTACCGCTACCATTATAGCCTATTAAAATATATTGCTGAACATAGGCCTCTCTCATAGATTACCTTATAAGGGGATATTTGCCATAGCTGCCACGCCTGGAAAGTTGGTTGGCAATCCCAGTTTATTTTTTATTTTTAGTCGTTATTAGGAAGGTGCTGCAACTCATCTCCTGATTTGTTTCCCTCTGTCGCTTCTTACCACATCATGTAGTAGATATTCTTGAACCGCCACTACATGGTTATATTGTATATCCATAATTTCTAATATACATAATATCTTATATCTCTTTAAATAGCATTACAATATTTTTCACGGCGGTACAAGTCCGAAATGAAATTCATTATTAATCATGTTTTATACATGGTAGAGCTATGTTGCAGCTGTATTACAGTTTTAGTACGAACGGACCGGCTCGATCGGGGTAGAACCTCGCACTGACATAATACCAGCGTAAAATATCAGCTTCATTAATGCTCCTGTGTTTCGTATTGGTGTAGAAAACCGGATACCCTTTTCTCTGGAAACGTGACATAACATCTTGGTACTCATAGGTAACAACTGCATTTTAATTACTTAACAAGTATAGGCATACCCTTCTATGGACCACATCAACAACTTACCATCAGGTGGACTGTGTGCTTATATATCACCCTTATCATATAATAAAATGTAATGCCTGTTTTTAATATATTTTAATATTTATGATAACTAGTGATAGACTGGCAATCGAAATTCGACCTCAATTTATTAAATATTTATGTTTGTATTTTTAACAAACTGTCTTTCACTTTCAACTGCTTAATAATCTCTATATATAAAAATGAATTGTTGTACGTTAAATTCGTATAAAAATCTGAGTGAAACTTTGTACAAACAGTGAAACGTCGATACTTACGATCCCGTTGTAATTACCATAAAGCCTAAAAGTCGCCTTCCCAAACAGTGCTTAATGTTCCGAGTAAAGAGTTTCTCCAATACTGCTAACCGAGAACAAATTAGTTACGTAAGAAAATTTTGTTAGGATGTTTTCATTAACTTTGTCTTTAGTCCTCCACCTTTTATTCGGAATATTCAACTTTGTTAGGATTTGTTACTACGTAATGAATATATAATCTATATATAATTACGTGAAAAGAAAATTTTGTATCCCATTTTTAGAATATCGTGCATACGTAGGAGTGACAGATTTGCCATAGTAGAAAAACAGTTAAGAATAGATGTATAAAAAGCTAAAATTTACCTAAAATATGTGTTACAAACACCTTAAGTTAAATAAAATAAAACATTTATTGTTTACGTTCATATTACCAAGGTCAGACACAAAATAGTCTATCGTTTGTTTACGTTCATATTGCTAATAGCCTGTGGTCAACTTTTGCGCAGGAAAGAGATTGTCGCCAAAGAATTTTAATATATTACCGACAAATAATTACTGACCGATTGTCTGAATGAGTGCGATTTCAAATGTTCGTTTTTCAAGTCTGTGCAGTGATTATATCATGCTTCAATATATCTGAGATTTATACTTACTAGCAAAGTGCCCCAGCTTACCTAATTGTGTCGTATAGTCTGATGTAAGTTATAAATTCGATGGTGATATATATTGGTTACTGCTATGGTAAATGCCAGAAAAACATCATGACTTTAGGAAGATAATTTTACTAACTCGTTTACGCCTGAGATAAAATATCCAGACCGACGACGGGCAACAACGTCAAAAGTACGAGACGCCTGGTCTGTGATCGTTAATCCACCTGTTAAATGTTACAAATAAGGCAAATCGTCTTGATCCATGATTATTTTTAAATTATAAATGTTTTATAGCACCATATTAATTCCAAAATATGTTAAAATCAGTAAGCGTTTGCGTAATATTCAGCGTGGAAAAGTCCTTTAATTGAAGGCATTAGGGCATGTATTATGATGAGCAATTAGTAAACAGAGCTATATTAAAACCTTTTTATTGCTCTTAATGGTTGTGGTATAGAAACAGGCATTAACAAAGAAGTGAAGCCAATCTCTGACACTATACTGTGTCGATTATTAATTAAGGTTTTCAGAGTAGCTTGTACTCATTACAGAGACGCTTTTTACTAATACACTTTCTTTTTAACAATTAAACGTAATTTAATTGTTGAAAGGATTTAAACCGTTGTCACCCATTTAATGCGAGCTGTTAGAACTGATGGCTTCTAACTCGACTAAATGAGGTTACAAACAATGTATTACGACCGTATATATAACAATGTATTATACCGGTTCTTACAAATGCACATTGTTTCCATTACGGCCTATAAAATTCCACTGCTGAACATAGGCCTCCCCCATATATTGCTCCATAGTTGCCATGCTTGTTATGCAGGTTACCAATCGCAGTTTTTTTTTTGAGTTGTTATCGGGAAGATGCTGGTGCTCATCACTTGTTTCAATTTCCCTATGTTTCCTCTTACGAGACGCATGGGACAATATGAGATAGTGGATATTCTTCACCGCCACTACACTGTAAATTTTTCACACAATGCTTATAACTTTTCTTTTATTTTTTTTAAAACAATTTTACTGCCTTAATCTTGAACTGTTAAAACCAATTAATAGAATACAATGCTTTTTATTCAATATTGATTATTACATAATATTTATTGAAAGTAATTTTTTATTTACCACTGGTTCGTAATATACCTCTGTCCTGGGAAGAACCAGCAAGAAACCCTGCGGGACTTTTTTAACATAATTACACTTAATAATAATTTTGTTTAAGCAATTTTAAATGAATTTTCATAGAACCAGCATGGTGGCGATCATCTTATTCCCAGGGGTTATTTTCATTCATGTATTCCTTAATATTATAATAACCCTTTCTGTACAGTTTTTCTTTAATAAAACTTTTAATTTTGTTTATTGACAAACTATGAACATGTTCTGGGATTTTGTTGTAAAAGCGTATACACTGCCCCATAAATAAATTACTAATTTTGTTGAGTTTAGTAACTGGCATTACAAGCTTATGTTTGTTCCTAGTGTTTAAGGTATGGACATCCTTATTCTTATTAAAGCTATTTATGTTTTAATGTACATACATTACATTTTCATAAATATATTGCGATGCCAAAGTTAATATGTTTATTTCTTTAAAATTTTCTCTGAGGGACTCTTTACAATTTAGGTTATAAATTGCCCATACGGTTCTCTTTTACAAAACAAATATAGGTTCAATATCAGTCGCATTATCGCATAGCAAAGTTCCATAAGATATTGCGCTATGAAAGTAACTAAAATATACTAATATAGATGTCTCCACATCTGTGAGACTTCTAATCTTTCGTACAGCATAGAAGAATAATGGCTAACTTGACTAAATCTGGTCCATCATCATCATTACAGCCCTTCACAAGTCCACTGCTGAGCATAGGCCTCCCCCAAGAAATGCCACAAAGCACGGTCCTGAGCCACCTGCATCCATCGACTTCCTGCATATCTTACCAGGTCGTCACACCATCTAGTGGAGGGACGACCTACACTTCGCCTGCCGGTACGAGGCTGCCAATCGAGAACTTTCTTCCCCATCCCGCTCGCCAAGCGTGGCAACTATGGCAAATACCCCCTAAATCTGGTTACAAATAATTAATTACTACCTTTAAAAATGCATCTTGTCGATAAAAATAAAAATTGTTTTCAACAATTAGAATTCATCTCGTTATCAAACGGATGCCGGCTGATAATCTTAATGATTATGTTTCAGAAGTTTTTTAAGAACCATTTGTGAAAAACATCATAGGTAGTAACAGCTCGAATGGGTCGGCTCGACCGGGGTAGGACAACGCTCTCAAAGAATACCAGCGTAAAATAGCAGCTTAATGTTGCTGTGCTTATATTAATAGTGAGTGTAGAGAAGCGGAGACTGCCATTCCTGGAAACGAGGCATAGTGGTCCTCACGGGTGACAGGGCATCTATTTTAAGCCTATTAGTTATAAGAAGGATCTATTTTAAATGTGAATTGAGGATAAATGTAGATGTCTATGGGCCTCAGTATCCACTTACCGTCCGGTGGACTGTGTGCTCGTTTGTCACCCTTATTAAAAAAATCCAAACCCAAGCATGCCACTGTTGCCAACCTAACTATGACAATGGGACGTCAAACACCTAAGTCCCATCATGACCATGCGTGTTGTAAGCCATCCGAAATGTCGGAATTAAATATAACTTAAATAAGTTAATTTAAAGGCGGTTTAATCGATAAAATTTGTTTTATCGATTATCAACGACCAGTGATTATAAGTTAGACCGTTAATCATTTTAATATATTTTAATATAAAACAATACTCTTTATTGTACTCCAAGAAAAATATAAAATATTAAAACGAAAAAATAAACAACTTTTGTGGGAAATACAAAGGGCGGTCTTATTGCTACATAGCAATCTCTTCCAGACAACCCAGGAGAAGAAATAAAAAAAATAAGAAAAAAAACTGTTTTTGATTTTGCCATATTATCCAAGCAAGAAACAGAAGAAAAATGCAAATTTAAATCGACATTATTTGGTGTGTGTGTCATGAACGTGTTTTCCCAAATCCTGTGGACCTTAAAAAGTTCCAAATACGAAATGGATCTTCGTTTTGTACTGATTTATGGATATGGCGGCATCGTTAATCTCTACACATCTTGTTGCCTTGATTCCGCAGGAGCCTGTACTTCTCCCAGATTGTCATGGATCTGACCTGTAAGTAGATGATTTCAGCAGGACTTACAAACGACTAGTCTAACTATGGTCTCAAATACATCTGTACTTTCAACGGAGTTAAGAACGTTCAGCAAGTTCATCTTGTCCACTTTTGAAGCTGTTCAAAGACAGGTTGAATTCCTTGGGGGAGAGGTCGACCGCTTCGAGATTAGGTGGCTTCGTAAGATTCTGCTGCTTCATGATATTCCCGAGGACAAGTCCGAGTATACATCTTCAATTGCTTCTAACCTTATAATGGACAAGCTCAAAATATCCAATGTGCCATTGTGTGCAATTTAGCCGCTGCCATCGCTTTGGACGTCCAACAGAAAATAATCCAAGACCAGTTCTTGGAATGTTTCGGAATGTCCCAGTTCGTGACCAAATTTGGTTCTCAAAAACAAAACTGAAAGGCACGGGTGTCACTATGTCTGAGTTCTTAACAAAAGATCGTCACAAGGTGTTCATGGTTGCCAGGCAGAAGTTTGGCATAAGGAACTGCTGGACTAGAGATGGTTATATTTATATTATCGCTTGTGACGTTTCGCACCATCAAGTTGAATATCTGGCTGAGCTCGAAGCCATCCCAGTAGTAATAGACGATGCTTGCCAAGCACAGATGGCAATCGCTGGAAGAAGTAGATCCCCTGACAAAATAGTTCAATGTTTCAAGAAGGTAGCGAAGATATGATGGTGATTTGGACTATAAACTTTAGTTCTTTTTAATAAACCGTGTGTATTGTCTATCACTATTGTACTCCATCAATATTTCAGTAATGCATTGTACTTTTTGCTAACCTGATTTCTTTTCCTTTCCTATCTTCACAGAATAAAATAATAGTACTACGTAGTATCTTTTCATCAGCCAAATCTTAAGTATTAAATAAGATTTAAGAGTTATTTAGTAAATTAATCGGTACAATGTATCTCCATTATATAAAAGTACTATGTAATATCTATCTACGCCACTTTGAACTTTAACTTTGTGTTTTTGTTTTGATTTTATTGTTCTGAGTTAGATGGTAATCTATGTTAATAATATTTATATGGAGGTAATAACAATGTAGAATGTAGGTACCTATTTGATACTGTAATCTTAGGTTTCGATCACAAATTATAAAGTTTAATTTTTACACATTGAGCAACACAATACAATATTAATAAACTATGAAGAGCATAAAAGTGGTATTAATATAATAATTATATATATATATATATATATATATATATATATATATATATATATATATATATAAATACTCGCAAATGTGTGTATTCTAATGTTTTAATCACAGAACGTAATTCTATTTGATGTCTGTGTCGGTAATTTCAGTTATTTCTTATCATTGAGTACAATGTGTTATATGTATATCTTTCATTCAATCAAAAATGATCTGAATGACCTATGTGTAGTATTAAATTTTTAATTATAAATATTTGCATTATTTTCTATTCTGTTAATGCTGGAAGATAGTAGATGTAATTAAAAGTAAATCTTTGTAGTTTATAATTTTTATCTGTTTAAAGTTATATGTATTAGTATTTTTTTATTAATTTATAGTTATTTGTATTTTTCTTGTTGTAAAATATAACATGCGTGTTGGTGAAACTGGTCATAATCAAAGCTCCTCTTCTTTCATTTCAGCATCCGATGTACTAAGTAATGATGAAAGTTTTTAGAGCATTCCTCTATTAAAAGATACTATTGACTCCCATTTTTCTCAAGCTCTAAAAAACTTCAATATAGTTCACATAAATGCGCATAATATTCCGACATGTTGCTAGCTTTGAAACTTGTAAGTGATAACGTTCATGCAATTTTCGTTTCGGAGTCGTGGTTAAAGCCATGTCTTCCATCCATATCCTATACCATTCCAAGAATCCAGTTAATACGCAACGACCTAACTGCGTGGAGTGGTGGTGGTGTTGCCATTTACCTTCGTGCGCATATACCTTTTTCTATTGTTCGTTTATCATCTCAATATCTAGCTGAGAACGAAGCGGAATACGTGTTTATTGAAGTACTTCTTTCGCACAACAAATTACCTCTCGGATTTTTTATAGTCCTTCTTTCACAGTTGACTATTTTACTACTTTGGATAACCTTCTTCAAGAGCTAACTCCATTATATACACATATACAGTGTTAATGGGCGATTTTAATAGTTGCCTTCTTAAGAATGACGCCAGATCTCTTTGGCTCAAGTCACTTATAGAAGTAGCCAATTTAAATATTCTTACTCTTTCTGAAACTCATTTTTTTCTTAACTGTATCCAATCCCTTCTTGATTTGGTTATCGTTTCTTCTCTTGACTATGTTGCTAAATTTGATCCTCTTTTAAAAAAGAAAACTTCATGTACAGTATATATTCTCCGACAATAAGCCTCAAAACAATAACAGCAACCATAAAAAGTTAAAATTGTCATTTTGAAGCAATCCAAAAAAGCTTTTTTATAATAAATGTTGCTACAAAACAAAGATAAATGTTGAAATTTGAAGTAAAATCATTTATAACGGAGATCTTGGTAATTACTAAAAATTAGTGACGCTAACTGACATCTAATGGAACATTTTAAAGTGTTTATGACACCTTTAATGACGGCGCTTTAGCAAATAATTATGGCCCATAATCGTTTTAAAATGGGCGCGAATTGCTTTTAATGAAATTGTTTTGTTAATATAATTAATTAATAAATTACAATATAAATATTAATCTTTATCAAATATAAAACGGAGCAAGAGTCAAAAAACGAAACTAGATTATTCCATACTGAGTAATATAACGGTTGTCAAGGTCGAAACGTCACAATAACTGCATAGTGTGCATTTAGTCCCAAGTAAACGTTATAAGTCATAACTCATAACATAGACCCTAAAGTTTTATACGTATAGTCCAAATGATCGGGATTTGTTAAAAAGACAATAAATGTAAAAATATTCAAGGAGTAAATAAAAGTTAAACTACTTTTATTTGCAAATAAATGGACAAAATATATGAAACGCAAAAAAGTGTTCATCATCATCATCACTACAGACCTTTAAAAGTCCACTGCTGAACATAGGCCTCCCCCAAGGAGTGCCATAGAGCACGGTCCTGAGCCACCTGCATCCATCGACTTCCTGCATGTCTTACCAGGTCGTCACTCCATCTAGTTAGGGGATGCCCTACACTTCGCCCGCCGGTACGAGGCCGCCACTCGAGAACCTTTTTTCCCATCGGTAGTCGGTTCTTCCAGCTATATGGCTGGCCCACTGCCACTTCAGCTTACTGATCCGTTGGGCTATGTCGGTCACTCTGGTTCTACTGCGGATATCCTCATTTCTAAGTTTATAACGCAGATAAACTCCGAGCATAGCCCTCTCCATAGCTTGCTGAGCGACCTTGAGCTTCCTCATCCGGCCAGCAGTGAAGGACCACGTTTCAGTTCCATAGCTCATCACTGGCAATACGCACTGGTTGTACAGTCTCTTTTTCAAATTTTGAGGTATACCTGACGAGAAGATGTGCCGTAATTTCCCGAACGCCGCCCAACCGAGTTGAATCCGTCGATTGACCTCTCGGTGAAAGTTGGACTTACCTAGTCGGACTATTTGTCCCAGGTAAACATACTCTTTTTACATCAACTTTGCGCTTAGTGCTCCCAACAACTACCGGCATAGGTGTGATATGGACATTAAACATGATCATTGTTTTGTCCATGTTCATCTTAAGACCTATCCGTTGAGAAGCACTATTGAGGTCATTGAGCATAGTGCTTAGGTCCTCCAGCGATACTGCTATAAGGACTATATCGTCGGCAAATCGAAGGTAAGTGATGTAGTCGCCATTTATGTTGATACCGTATCCTTTCCAGTCCAGAAGCTTGAAAACGTCTTCCAATGCAACAGTGAAGAGTTTCGGGGATATGACTTCACCCTGTCTTAAACCTCTATGCAATTGGATAGGTTTCGTACTCTGATTCTGTACTCGGATAGCCATCGCAACCCTACTGTAAAAGCACTTCAGCACTTCGATATACCGACAGTCAACTCGGCACCGCTGAAGGGACTGCAACACTACCCAAATTTCGACGGAATCAAAGGCTTTCTTATTGTTCACATACGCTAGACATAGTGGCAAATTGTACTACTCGGACTTCCGTACAATTTTCCGAAGGGTATGTATGTGGTCTATGGTGCAACAAGACCACCGCACTTCTGTTCCACGTCTCCGGTTTAATTCCATCATGGACGACGGAATTAAAAAGCTTCTGAAGGAATTCAAGTACCGGTTTTCCACCCGCTTTCAGAAGCTCTGCTGTAATTCCGTCCTCGCCTGGCGCCTAGCCGTTTTTAAGGTGCTGGAGAGCCATTCTAATCTCGCTCAGACTGACGTCCGGGATATCATCGTCATAGTGTCGGATAAGACTCGTTCTTGGATCGTTACTCACACTTGCGTGTGGCTCCAACGATGACGTGTACAGCTGCCCATAGAACCTCTCAATCTCACTCAAAATCTCAGGAGTCCCGGAAACGACGCTGCCACACTCGGTCTTCAGCTTCAAAAGTTGGCTCTTTCCGGCAGACAGATCTCTGGCAAAAACTTTGGAGCCCAGGTTCCGCTCTATCTCTTCGTCAATACGAGCAGTATTAAAGTTGCGTAAGTCCTGCCGCATGCATTTGGAGATCTGTCTGTTCAGTTGCCTGTATGCTGTCAAATTTGTCTCCTCTGTGCCTCTCATCATTTGGTGATCGCTATCGGTTTTCACCCTCGCGATCACTGAGAAATCACTAAACAGTTGTCGTTTGGTCGTCATAATGAAGTCAATCTCATTTTATGTCGAACCGTCGGGGCTCGACCAGGTCTACTTCCTGTGGGGCCTCTTCTGGAAGAAAGATTTCATCATAAAGAGTCTTTCTTTCTTCATGAAGTCGGCCAGCTGCTGGCCCCTCGGGTTCCGTTGCCTTATTCCGAATTTCCCTAATTTAGGTCACCGTTCTCTCTTGTTCCTAGTTTTGCGTTGAATTCTCCCATTAACACCGTATAGTGGGTTTTGGAGGAATGCATGGCTCTAGATATATCCTCATACATTTGCTCCACCTCCTCATCGGGACGTGCCGAGGTTGGTGTGTAAACCTGTATGACTTCCACCGGAGATTCTTAGCAACCCCTGCCCGGCCGTTACCATGGTCGCCACGGTAGCCAAGAATAGTGGGGTCGCCGGGGACTGTGGGCCATCTCTTAGTTACTTTATCCCTTAGGTGGGTATATTGCCATAGTTGCCACGCTTGGCTTTTTTTTATTGTGATATTGCTGTTATCAGGAAGATGCTGCTGCCCATCTCCTGACTGTTTCCCACTGTCGCCTTTTACGACACCCACGGGAAGATATGGGGTAGTGGATATTCTTAACCGGCAGTGTAGTGGAGGTTAAGAACAAAAAAGTGTTAATTGCGTTTTATTATGAACAGTATATACGTAAGGAACTGTGAGATAAGTGGTATAAAATAAAAACATTTATTAACAATTAACGATTGAAGTGTGTTGATCAATATACGAGTAGTTAACAAACCTAGTGGTTTGTAAAGTAGTTAATGAGAGAAACACGCAAAATTGCAATAAACTATTTTGTTCGGACGCTTGAAAATTTCAACAATTTTTATTTTTATAGCCAGGAATACCTAACGTTCGTTACAAAATTTGAGGACATTCATAATTAAAGAGTAACATAAACATTTATTTTTACGAAAATTGATTCTACAGAAAAACGTATGGACATTCAATATGATAGTTATGAGAATATACAAAAGATTACAGTGGGTTATGTAACGTCCAGGTTAGATGCCCTAAAAGTTTATTGAAAGGATTTTAAATGTTTACATCTAAAATTCATACAAACAACGTCGAGGAAAAAAATAAAGTCCTGTTCATATTTCGATTATGAAGTTTATGATCACTTTGGTGAATTATATTAAACATTTAAAAGATAATTACGAAATGCTTTACAAAAATTGCAACCAGATACGGATACCGAAAATAAAGCACAACAATTAAAACAAAGGGTATTTCAAAAACCGAGTGATGCAAAATTGCTGAATGCCATTTTGTGTAATTACAACTAAATATACAATACCTATATATAGTGGTGATTACATTAGCAAATTATGTATTTTTAACTAGTTAAAAATGCATATATTATATATATATATATATCCGGCCACCTGCACTCTATATATATATATATATATATATATATATATATATATATATATTATACCGGCGTGATTTACCTCTGCGTTCCGCTTGATGAGTGCAGGTGGCCGAAGGCCCAATTCCCCCCCCCCCCCCATCAACATGGTAGTGGAATTGAACAGAAGACTACCCCTGGAGGGTACCAGCACCCTTGGAGAATCCCTCGTGCTCAGGCTGCCCCGCGTATTCTGGGGGGGGGGGGGGGGGGGCAAAATTTCGCTCGCGACTAATACTGCTCGGGGCAAGCTGAGCAATAAGACCAAGGCGACCCCTTTCACGCTATCCGTGAATTTTTGCAATATCAGGGGACTTCATTCCAACCTTAACGCTGTCCATTACCATCTAGAGACGGCGAATCTGGCCTTGGTCTTTTTAACCAAGACTCAGGTGTCCTCTCTGGCTTATACTTCATATCTCTCTTACCCGGGGTACAAATTTGAACACTCCTTTGTGCCCCGGGCTAGAGTTTGCGTATACGTCAGGGAGGACATCTGTTTTCGACGCCTCGGCAGTCTTGAAGGTACGGACCTGTCCATCCTATGGCTGCGCGTAGACAGCGACGACCATCCCCGCGTCTACGGGTGCCTCTATAGGTCCCATAGCGGTAATGCCGACACAGACCGACTCATCGACCACGTCCAAATGGCTGCAGACTCCGTGCTACAACAGGTCCCATCCGCAGAGATCGTGATACTCGGTGATTTTAACGCCCACCACGCTGAATGGCTTGGTTCTCGTTTAACCGATCATGCGGGTAGATCTGTCTATGACTTTGCTTTGGCATATGGTCTAACACAACTGGTTACTTCGCCTACGCGGATCCCAGATGTGGAGGATCATGTACCTTCCCTGTTGGACCTTCTGCTGACCTCTCATCCGGACGGATATCAGGTCTCCGTCGATGCCCCACTGGGCCTGTCGGACCATTGTCTGATCCGGAGTACGGTGCCACTCACGCTCCCATCGCAGTTGCGATCTGCAGCTTGCCGCCGTGTTTGGCACTATAGGTCGGCCGATTGGGACGGGATGCGGTCTTTTTTTGCATCCTACCCTTGGGGGCGGGTTTGCTTCTCGCCGGAAGATCCCAGCGTTGTTGCCGATTCTGTTGCTGATGTGGTACTTCAGGGTATGGAACTTTTTATTCCATCCTCTGTGGTGCCCATCGGAGGCAGATCCCAGCCATGGTTTGGTCGCTCCTGTAAACTAGCATCACGCTATAAGCAGGAGTGCTACCAGAACTGGGCTGACGCATCAACGTCCCGGGATGTAAAAACCAGCGCTCTTAAAAAGAAGTACAATTCCGCCTCCAGGTCCTTCAAAAGTGTCATTGCCAAGGCAAAGTCAGAGCACATCGGCAGAATTGGCGAGAAACTAGTTCGCCTCCCTTCGGGAACACGTGCATTCTGGTCTCTCGCCAAGGCTGTCCAAGGGAACTTCTGTCAGCCAGCTCTGCCATCTCTGCACAGGGTGGACGACTCACTGGCCCATGACGCTAAAGAGAAAGCCGATCTGCTAGGCTCTCTTTTTGCTTCCAACTCGACTCTATATGACGGGGAGAACACACCGCCGAACATCCCGCGATGTGGGTGCTCCATGCAGGAAGTGCTGTTTACACAGCGCTTGGTGCGTAAAACACTCCTCTCTCTGGACGTCAACAAGTCGAGTGGGCCTGATGGAGTCCCACCTATTGTGCTGAAGACGTGTGCTCCGGAGTCGGCACCGGTTTTAATTCGTCTTTTTCGGTACTCCTACTCCCTAGGCGTAGTCCCGGACTCATGGAAGACAGCTTTGGTGCACCCGATCCCTAAAAAAGGCGACCGCTCAGATCCACCCACAACAGGCCTATCGCCATCACCTCCTTGTTCTCCAAAGTAATGGAAACGGTTATTAACAGCCAGCTCATGCGGTACCTTGAGGATCACCAGCTGATTAGTGACCGCCAGTACGGTTTCCGTCGACGTCGCTCAGCTGGTGATCTTCTGGTCTACCTGACCCATAGATGGGCGGAGGCAGTGGAGTCCAAGGGGGAGGCGTTGGCCGTTAGTTTGGACATAGCGAAGGCTTTCGATCGGGTTTGGCATAAAGCGCTTCTTTCGAAGCTGCCTTCCTATGGGCTTCCCGAGAAATTGTGCAATTGGATCACCAGCTTTCTTGCAGATCGGAGCATCAAGGTCGTAGTAGACGGTGCATGCTCCGATTACAAGCCCATTAACGCTGGTTTTCCACAAGGCTGCGTGCTATCACCAACGCTGTTTCTCCTGCATATCAATGATATGTTGCAAACCAGTAACATTCATTGCTATGCAGACGACAGCATTGGTGATGCTTTATACACCGGCCGTGCCAATATTTCTCGGGAAAACGTCGCCGAGTACCGGAACAAACTTGTGTCTGAAGTCGAGACTTTGTTGAACAAAGTCTCAGACTGGGGGCGACTAAATCTAGTCCAGTTCAATCCCCAGAAGACACAAGTTTGCGCGTTTACCGCTAAAAAGATTCCCTTTGTCGTCTCAGGCACTCCCCTTGCAACTTTACAAGGCGCAGGTTCGGCCTCACATGGAATACTGTTCCCATCTCTAGGCAGGGGCCCCCCAGTGCCAGCTCCTTCCAATTGACCGCATCCAGCGCAGAGCGGTTCGAATCGTCGACGACCGAGTTCTTTCCGATCGGCTTGACTCACTGGCACTGCGTAGAGAGGTTGCATCTCTTTGCGTATTTTATCGCATCTACCACGGGGAGTGCTCTGAGGAATTGTTCGGACTAATTCCAGCCGCTCAACTTCACCATCGCACATCGCGACAGACCTTGCGATACCATCCATATCATCCAGATGATTGGCGGTCCACCACTGTGCGATTCAGAAGAAGTTTTCTCCCTCGCACGACTTCCTTGTGGAAACGATTACCACCAGCGATTTTTCCGGACCGATACGACTTGGGGACCTTCAAGAAAAGAGCCTACTCCTTTTTAAAAGGCCGGCAACGCATCTGCGATTCCCCTGGTGTTGCAGTTGTTCATGGGCAGCGGTAGTCACTTACCATCAGGTGAGCCGCATGCTCGTTTGCCCCCTCTCCTATAAAAAAAACATAATTTTACCTAATATAACCTTAACTTATGAGTCAGCATACTTATTAAAACAGCTTTTCGACACATCTGTGAAATGTATCAATGTGTGAAAAATCTGCACCGCTCCTGTGAATTTTTCGTTGGGGGCGGGCCTAGGAGCGCGTCTACACGCATGTGGAAATATCAACCAGAGAGCAGCTAATAGGAAGAATCCATACGGCTTTTCCAGTTATGAGGCAGTGGATGAAAATGAAAACTACAACCACAGAAGTGATAAGACGAACCCGCGCTTGTTTTCGAGATCGTGGTCAAAATTTTGAATACGGAAATAAATTTAACAAAAAAATGTTGTTTTATAGGTCTGTTAAAAAATTAAAAGTATTTGTCCGCAATTTGCTTTGTATGCACTAATTCCATGAGTTAATGAGACTTTTACGTACATTATAACTCAAAGAAGGGAAAAAAACTAAGCATATTTCTAAAAAGATTTGAACAACAAAGGATATTTTATTTTATTTTTTTATGATGGCATAAACACAAAATTTCTTTATTTTTTTGGGTTTCTTAAACTTGAATATGCATAGAATGTTTTTCTGATGAAACTATTTTATTTGTAAAAACTATGTTATGTTATTGTTAAAAATCTAAGAAATTCAATTAAAAAGAGGAGCAGACTTCGACAAAGACAAATTTAGCTTAATATGTTCTAAATGGTTTAAGGTATCCTTCCCTTCAGGATTTGCACCCATTTTCCGAACGGCCTGTATAAAAGACATATAATAAATAGTAAGCTCCATGAAATAAAGCAAATATGTGGAAAGTCTCAAATGATTTTAACATTATATTGATACAAATGGGACTTGAACAGGATTATTATAGTGGCGTGTAGACTAATTCACAGCGTTCGAGACAGAGTTTAGTTGGAGAAAAGTTGGACTAAATTTGAACCGCATATCGGTCAGTGAGTCCATAATAACAACATATCCTAGGCATATCATTTTAGTGCCAGTTTGTTGTAACAATACGACTTGCCCGTGGACATCGCACACCCCCAACGTTTGTGTGCGGCATCTTAGCTCGTAGCGTTATGTTACGACGGTTATACATATTTCGTGAGGGTGTTTGGTAGTACTTTTAAGTGTAGCGAGCATACTCAACTACATACATAATGTCTTAGTGTAATAGCGCTGTGGCCGTTGGCAGGACAAGGGGAGAGATCTCCCGCCGGGCAAGGTGTTCTGCCCGGGGACGGTGAGCGCTCCGAGTGGTAGTGCGGAGCTTTTCTATATTATATGTGTACTGTTTTTACTTCAGAACTTTGATGGCGCGATTTAGGCTTAACCATAACTATAACCTATAACTGCTCAATCCATAACTGATTACCGAGTCAGCTAGTGCATAATACAGTACTTTTCGATTCATGTAATTGCTTAGGTTAGTGTGGTTACACTTAAAACTAAACCACATATCAACAGATATTTCGTTTATAAATGGCTGTTAATGTGTTAATAGAGTAATATTCTTTTATATTATATTTAATAGCATTCCTTTAACACTAAAACTGATTAGAATACCTTTTAAACAACATATATTCAATAAACAATGATCGTATATAGTGATTAAAATGTCGAGCTAAATTATTATACGTAAACATTTTGCAATTGTCGTAATGATACATATTTCCTAAATAAAATATCTTCACAATCAGTTTGATGTAAAATAACCTTCTGCACCCCCTCACGACGCTACTGAGGAAGAAATGAGATCCTTCTACGATCAACTTCAAACTGCTCACTCACTCGCCAACGAGACACTGATTGTAATGGGAGATTTAAACGCCAAAATTGGACAAAGAAAACAAGGAGAAGATAAAGTAATGGGACCATACTGCTATGGCATCAGAAACGATAGAGGTGATCGGATAATACAATATGCATTAGAAAATAATCTTACTGTAATAAATACATTATTTTAGAAAAAAAAATTATGGACTTGGACAAGTCCAAATGGAATGATTAAAAACCAAATCGATTACATTCTCAGTAATAACCCTAAAAAATTCTCAAATATAGAAACATTAAACAACAACCTATTCACAAGTGACCCTAAGTTAGAACGTGGTACATATAACCTAGGAAAACAAAACAAAAGTAGAGCTATGTTTTGAAGTTTTCCAACCCTAACAACACACAACACAAAGCGAAGAAAACACAAAAGCATTCTTGAATTCATTAGAAAAAGAAACACAAAAAATATCTCAGTGTGAAACAGAAAATATAGATCATATTATTGTAAAATAGAAAGCACAAGATAAAAAAAGAAAAGAAGGATATAATATCAGCATAAACAAAGAGTTTGATAAAAAGAAGAATTGGGCTACAACGTAAAAAACCTAAAAATAGAGAAGAGAGGCAGGAACCTATATAAAACTACAAACAAGAGCTTAAAAAACGATTGCAATAGTTATAGAATGAAAATAATAGAATCAAATTTATTAAAGTCTGGAAGCCAAAAAAGGGCGTTTAAACAACTTAGTACCAGCAAAACATGGATTCCAAAGCTACTATCAAAAATTCCACATAAACACACGTTAACAAGGATCGATATAGTTAAAGCTGCCTCGGATTTCTACAAAAATCTGTATATCTACCAAAACTGTAGCAAAGAAATCGAAACAAGATCAACTCAAGTTCACACTTCAATGTCTGTATTACGAACTCGACCAATCAAACCGTTCGAAGAGATGGAAATAATAAGACAAATAGACAGACTCAAACAAGAAAAAAGTCCCGGACATGATAACATACCAAGTAGGAAAATTCATACTGGCTAGTCCTCTTACAAATTTTTTCAACAAAATCTTGCTAGAACAAAAAGTACCTTTCAATTGGGCGGAGCCGAGAATCATACTTCTTTACAAGAAAGGCGATCCATCAGATATTAATAACTACGGGCCTATTAGCCTACTTCCTGCCATATGCAAATTATTTGCGAACTGCTTAAATAAGAGAATAGAGACAGAGATAGAGTCGCATCAACCCATAGGACGGGCAGGTTTTAGAAAGGGCTTTTGCACAATCGATCATATCCATACTTTGGAACAAGTAATTGAAAAACACCAGTAACATCAACAACCCCTATATCTAGCCTTTATCGAATACGCAAAAGCCTTCGACTCTTAATCTTACACAAGAGACTATGGCAAGCGCTAGAAAACTGAAACGTTCCAGAAACCTATATAAACACAATAAAACACATCTGCAGCAAAAGCGTAAGCCGAGTAAATCTCGATAGACTTGGGCCAATAATCAAAATATGTAGAGGCTTGTGACAGGGGGACCCTATACCCCCAACAATTTTAATATCTGTCTTACATTATATAATGAAAGACCTAGATTGGCAACATAAAGGTATCAATATAAATGAAAAAAAAATTGAGTAAACTTAGATTCGCTGATGATATAGTACTCTTCTCGAGATCATTGAAACAATTAGATGAAATGATATCAGAACTATGCACAATAAGTAACAGAATAGGACTACAACTAAACACAACAAAAACTAAGGTGATGACTAATGATAGGCAAATGCTTATACACGTAAAAGATTTACAGAGCTTATAATACGTAGAGAGCTAAATATACCTAGGGAAATCTATCTCATTTCTTAATTCTAGAAACAAAGACGAGGTTGACAGGAGAATAAACATTACATGGAGAAAGTTCCGGAGCCTGAAAGAAACAATGAAGTCTAATCTACCAGTGAAACTGAAAAAGAAAGTCATGGATGGATGTAAGCAGGGTGCTTCTTATACGGATCACAAACCAGGATCTACAAGAAAAATGCGACAGACAGAATACAAAAGACGCAACGTGCTATGGAAAGGAGCATCTTGAATATTAGGCTGAAGCACAAAATAAAATC
Source organism: Parnassius glacialis (assembly GCA_033319125.1). Classification (NCBI taxonomy): domain Eukaryota; kingdom Metazoa; phylum Arthropoda; class Insecta; order Lepidoptera; family Papilionidae; genus Parnassius; species Parnassius glacialis. The sequence goes on along the minus strand of JAVANC010000023.1, from coordinate 11,058,181 downwards.
ATAAAACATAAGGAAAAAAAAACAATGTGATAGTTGCTCTGCATATGAGAAAGCTCAAGTGGAAGTGGGCTGGCCAAGTTGCACGACTGTCAGTTTTTTTTATAGGAGAGGGGGCAAACGAGTTTGTGGCTCACTTGATGGTAAGTGACTACCGCCGCGCATGAACAACCGCAACACCAGGGGGATTTTGCAGATGCGTTGCCGGCCTTTTAAAAAGGAGTAGGCTCTTTTCTTGAAGGTCGTATAGGTCCGGAATAATCGCTGGTGGTAATTGATTCCACAAACAAGTTGTGCGAGGAAGAAAACATCTTCTAAATCGCACAGTGGTGGACCGCCAATCATCCAGATGGTATGGATGCTATTTCAAGTTTTGTCACGATGTGCGATGGTGAAATTGAGCGGCTGGAATTAGTCCGAACAATTCCTCAGAGCACTCCTCGTGGTAAATGCGATAAAATACGCAAAGAGATGCCACATCTCTACGCAGTGCCAGTATATTGAGCCGATCATAAAGAACTCGGTCGTCGACGATTCGAATCGCTTTGCGCTGGATGCGGTCAAGTGGAAGGAGCTGGCACTGGGGTGCCCCGGCCCAGAGATGAAAACAGTATTCCATGTGAGACCGAATTTGCGCTTTGTAAAGTTGCAAGCCATGTGCCGGCATGAAATACTGTCTCGTTCTGCTGAGCACGCCAAGCTTTTTAGAGGCCATGAAACTGTACACTATTCGATACGTCAACGCCGAGGATTCCGATGTTAGCTGAGGCAGCAAGGGGAGTGCTTTGAAACTGAGGAGATACGACAAAGGGGTTCTTTTTAACGGTAAACGCGCAAACTTGTGTCTTTTGGGGGTTGAACTGGACTAGATTTAGTCGTCCCCAATCCGAGACTTTGTTAAGCAAAGACTGGACTTCAGACAAGTTTGTCCCGGTACTTGGCGACGTTTTCCCGAGAAATATTGGCACGGCCGGTATATAAGGCATCACCAGTGCTGTCGTTTGCATAGCAATGAATGTTACTAGTTTGCAACATATGATTGATATGCAGGAGAAACAGCGTTGGTGATAGCAGCCTTGTGGAACACAAGCGTTAATGGGCTTGTAATCGGAGCATGCACCGTCTACTACAACCTTGATGCTCCCGATCAGTAAGGAAACTGGTGATCCATTTGCACAATTTCTCGGGAAGCCCATAGGAAGGAAGTTTCAAAAGAAGCTCTTTGTGCCAAGACCCGATCGAAGGCCTTCGCTATGTCCAAACTAACAGCCAATGCCTCCCCCTTTGGACTCTGCTGCCTCCGCCCATATATGAGTCAGGTAGACCAGAAGATCACCAGCTGATCGACACCGACGAAAACCGTACTGGCGGTCACTAATCAATTATCATTAATCAACTGTCAGATGAAAGATGGATGCATTTGGCTACAATTTGGGGCAGGTCCAAGTTGTAAGAGAGCTAGAGGCCGTCCTAAGGAACGCTGGGTAGACGATATCAAAAAATATGCCGGAAATAACTGGACAAAGAAGTCAATGATAAGAAAAACCTGGAAACTGTTGGAGGAGGCCTATACCCGCCATGGGCCCTAACTATATGCAAGTGCATAATATATTCCCATATCCAATATTTAATTAGTTTAAAACGCTATAAGTTAAGGAAAATAAAGAGGCTTATAATTATTATTATTTATTATTATTATTAACATTAGAAATAACGTATATAAAACAAAAAAGTTATCACATTTTTGATCGAATTTTCTCACACTTTAACAGTAACCAAACAAAAATGGCGTAATTTTATCTTCACATTTTTTTCTAAATATATTGTTACTATAATACAGATAAAATTCACTCTCACATATGAAAAAATTGATAATAGCACCATCTATATTTTTTTACTGTATTAATAACATCTATCTTTTGCGCTGTAAACGTTTAACACGAAAGATGTCGTTTGGTGACTGTAGTCACCATGGACAGGTGAAGTAATAAGTTTTTGGGGACTGTAGTCACCGTGGACGGTTGAGTAGATAATTAATTTGAGGAGGGATCATTGCGTGACAATGTCAGACTTACAAGTCCACAGCCCACTGACACTACAAAACACCAGCAAGAAATAAAAACAAAAATGATATTTTTTTGCCACAGGCGCATAGTGTATTCAAGCTCCAACAACCATAGTGAAAGGTGACATTAATTAGTTGGTTATTGGAGCATTTAAATCCTTAACGTATTTTGTGAAAGTGATGGTGGTATAGGAAAATCTATCCTCCCAGTTCATCACGTAGATGTAGAAAGAGACGACTGTGGGAAATGCCGAAAAAATCTTCAAGCAAATGGCTTCTAGTCGATAGAATAAATTTTGCCTTTATACCAGACAGGAAATGCCCAGAATGACAATGGGAAGACGTGTCAATGGTGCAACATGATCATCAAACGGCCTGCCAGGCGTGACTATTTTTTTATAGGATAAGGGTGACAAATGAGCACACATAATTAATAGGATCAGGCGTTATATATATAATAGAAACGAGCACAAAGTCCACCTGATAGTAAGTGCCTGCTGTGGCTCTTAGATATCTACATTTATCCTCGATAACGAATCAAAATGCAGATGAATTGTCGCCCGTGAGGGACTAAGATGGAATGCCTCGTTCCAGTAAAAGGGTCTCCGGTTCTCTACACTCACCATACGAAACACAGCAGCATTGAGCTGCTATTTTACGCTTGTATTTTGTGAGAGCGTGGCTCTTCCCCGGTCGAGCCGACCCATTCGTGTTACAACTATACCAAAAATATAGCTGCAGCATGGCTCTACCACGTATTTTTTTTATAGGATAAGGGTGACAACGAGCACACAGTCACCTGATGGTAAGTGGTTGCTGCGGCCATATACATCTACATTTATCCTCGCTTGCGAATCAAAATGCAGATGCGTTGTCACCCGTGAGGACTAAGATGGAATGCCTCATTTCCAGTAAAAAAGGGCCTCCGGCCCACCTGCACTCACCAAGCGAAACGCAGAGGTAAACCTCTACTTCCCGCTGGTATTCTGTGAGGTCGTGGTACCACCCCGGTTCGAGCCGGCCCCATCCGTGCGACAGCAGAAGCTGCCGCCTGGCTCTACCACTGTTAAAATATATGTATAAAAACTATTAAGGCAAATCTCACCTAAAACGGGAGAGGCCAATATCCAGCGGTAAGCTTTTACGAGTAGATAATAATAAAAAAAAACATAATTTATTTCAGACGTTTTGTCCATATCATTAAGAGCAAAAAAGATATCTTAAAAAACTATGTTAGTAACATCTCTTGGAACATATTAATTCTAGTTTAAATATCCGCCTGTATGAGAGACACCGCTGCAACATGCGTGTGAGCGTACACCCAGTGCCGCAGTATCCGGCAGACGGGCTTTCACTGATAACTCTGATAATGGTGTTGGCGTTTCCCCGCACCCGTGCGCAGGGAGAGATGCAATTCGCTGACGCACTACGATGTGTAACCCTACATGGAGAAGAATATAGAGTTTAAATAATTTTAATTTATTCTATTGTAACTTTTTTAAGTAGGAATCTTTATCTGCCAAGAAGTATTTCTGGATCAGCACTAACTTCTTATATATTTCTGCCGCAAAACAGCAACTGCAGTGCTGTATTCTGAAGATCTGAAGATCCAGCAGGCCTAGAGAACCAGTATAATTACAAGTTGTGAAACATTCCATCTTAGCCCTTAAAGGTGAGCTGCTGCAGCCACTTACCACACGTGGAATGCAAGTTCGTTTTTCACTTTCAATTTTTTTAATAAATGAAAACAAATCCATAATTCCACATTATTCATAATCACCGTGATTATCCCTTTTTGTGTTAATCACTGAAAAGATGCAATCCAGTTGACATGTATTACTTGAAAGATTAATTAAAGACTACGGCTAGGCAAACTTAGTGTGACGATCTGGGATATATTACTGGCAGAAATGCGTACAGTTGAAGACTGGGCTTAGTAGCACGCCTTGAGAGAGGCCTTTATCCAGCAGCGGACAATCGCAAACTGATGAAGACGACTTAGAAGATTGGTACATACTGACCACTCTCAGTGAATGGTGAGTGCAGAGATGACATTATCTCACTGACAACCTGCTTCCCAAAAAGCTGTGAAAACGTGGCTTCAATCGGTTTTCGGATAGATTTTACGGAATAATAATTCGTCCGTCAGTTTGAGCCAATCAGTAATGTCAAGTAATTAAAAAAATTAAACGTTCACCCAGCAAATAGTGGAGTATCAGAACGTATGACACGAAGTCAGATAGAAGTCCGTCGTCTCTGCTTGCCTTTCCGGGTAACAGGCACTGCCAACATTGGCTTCTCCAACACCTCTTAATATAGGAGGAGGCCTGTGCCTTAACGAATGTAGATACACTACTTTTATAAACTGAGGTTGTTTGACTTAATTTCACTCATTCATTACAACCTATTGAAGTACACTTTTGAATAAAAGGCTTCTCTATAAATTGCTTCATTATTTTATTATTATTTTGAGTTGTAATCACGAAGATGCTGCTGCTCTTACTTTGTTTTATTTCCCTCTGCCGCCATTTACGACACACACGCGATGATATGGAAGGAGTACTACATCTTTTTACTTATATTTATTTCATTTATATAACTTACGTGATATTTTTTTCCCTTGTAAACAGCTATTCTCATTAAAGTGAGGTTTTAGTATAACTTTAAAAATATTCTGATTATGTATGTAAGATGAATAATACAGCAGCTGGAAATTCTATTGTTTCAAGAATCTTTATGAAAGTGCTTTGGTGTAATTTTTATTATTTCCTTTCTTTGGTAATGTCTCTCAGCGGATTCAAATAAAAATAAATGGTGAATACTCTAAACAGAGTAATTTCTTACGAAAGGTTTTACATCAAAAATGTGACTTATTTGCTTCTAATACTTCTCTGCTATAGTTGCCACGCTTGGCAGGTTTGTGCTGCAACGTCATGATGGCTGCGGTGTGAAAATGCCATATTTATTGTAATTATAAACATGTAACAAGAAAATAACATGTGGACATCTGCATATCTGAGAAATAAAATAGTTCAAGAACATCATATGCCAACAGAAATTTGAACAACGGTCTAACTACTCCATAAACCTCATTAAAATGAGAGGAGGCCTGTGCCCAATAGAGGTAGTACAGGCTGCCCCCTTATTACATACACGTTGTGTCACTTAAACACGGTGTCTCACCCCCAGGTCCTGCGCCTGATCTCTCTCCGGTCGTGTCGGCTTACCATCCCATCGGAGTATGAGAGTGAGGGAATAGAGAACAATGCACAAACATGCACTTGCGCATAAACTTGATCACTTTAATCCTATCCTGTGCCAATTTCTAGATTCCTTTGAGGCTGGCCGTCGACTGAAATTCGGTGTGGAAGACATTACACCGTAAGATATTTCGAATAGTGTTGTAGTCTGTCCCCTAACGTCAGCTGTTATCTTAAGGACGTATTAATGCGAAATTTTCCCTTTTACATTAGAAGCTTAAGGGCAAAGTAAACAAGAATTAAATTCTTCAAAATACATTTGAATGAGGTAAACATACGTTCACAAATACACATTCTACTTTTCCGAAGCCTAGAGTCACGTTCTTGTATAAAGTGCCTGAGGCGTGTTAACTTGTTGGTTTGTTTTAAGATTTTCGAGATAAATAAACTTTCTAAATTAGTTTAGTGTTTTTAGGAGCAGTAATTCCTTTTGTCTGATAGATTAGGATCAAATATAGGAAAAAAACTAAAGAAAATGTTTAAATGGATATAGAGGGGGTAGGCAGAGACCAAAGAGGTAGTAAGTTACTCGGACCACAAGTAGCTTTAAAGTATGAGTATAGATGGATAACTATAAATGAAGTAATCATCAATCATGAAAAAATCAATCGCCAACCCCATATCGTATTTTTTTTGAAGGATAGGGTGACAAACGAGCACACAGTCCACCTGATGGTAAGTGGTTGCTGTGACCCATAGACATCTCCATTTATCCTCAATAAGACTCAAAATGCAGATGCGTCGTCACCCGTGAGGACTAAGATGGAATGCCTCTTTTCCAGTAAAACGGGTCTCCGGTTCTCTACACTCACCATATGAAACACATCAGCATTAAGCTGCTATTCTGTGAGAGCGTGGTCTTTCCCCGGTCGAGCCGACCCATTCATGCTACAACTATGCTACTAATATAGCTGCATCATGGCCCTGTGAATGGAAAATATTTGTTTATCTTATCTTGAATATTGTTCAGATGTTTAACTCACTGCTCTTATATTTTTAAATCTATATGTCAATAAAACTTTTATTATTTCTTATTAATATAGAAATAGAAATTTAATTAGGGCTGTATTCGATTTGATAATGATGTAAAACAAGTGCCAACTTTGGGCCATTTTTTAACCTTAATTTAGAAAAATATTTTTACAATGATATCTATTTACATTTTATCAAATAAGGGTGATAAACGAGCACACATTCTAGCTGATGGTAAATGGATGCTGCGACTAAGATAGAATGCCTCGTTTCCAGTAAAATTGTTTCTGGTTTTCTACACTCATCATACGAAACACAGCAGTGTTAAGTTGCTATTTACGCTGGTATTCTGTGAGGGCATGGTCCTTCCCATGGAAGACCAAGCCTTCCAAGGAATGGCTAAGCCGACTCATTCGTGCTATAACTATACTCTTAATATAGCTGCTGCATGGCTCTACCACGTATAAAAAACGTTCAATACGTTCAATCGTTAGGTTATTCAGTTGTTTCTAATTAATTATTTTATTTCTTTGTTAGTTACAGTGGAGGTTAATGGACGAATATCAAACTAAATGAAATAATTTTATTATTTACAATTATTTCAACTATAATTAGTTGAACTATCAAAAATTCGTGCCTATAATTGTCATTTGGTAAACAATGATAAAAAATCCATCACCCATATAATAGAAAATTACATCAACAGGGTAACAGAAATCCATCACCCCATATGTTTATGGGAAACGCAAGATCTCATAAACCTGCTATGGATGATGATATGACAGTCGTTGATAGTATGCAAAACATCCAAACCGGCAACGGGCAAATAGGCAAAATATAAATATGAAAAAAGCTCAGCATTTTTACGTGGTAGAGCCAGGTTTTAGCTATATCATGGTTATTACACGTATATGCAGGCACGATCCGGGTAGGATCACGCTCTCGCGAAATACCAGCGTAAAATAGCAGCTCAATTCTACTGTCTTTCGTATGGTGAGTGTCGATAAACGGAGACCCTTTTTACTGGAAACAAGGCATTCCATCTTAGTTCTTAGGGGTGAAAACGCATTTGCATTTTACGTGTATGGGTTACAGCATTCACTTACTAAGTGGGCTGTGTGTTTTTTTTTGTTACCCTATTCTAAATATAAAAATTATTGGGCTGTTACTGACTTACAAAGAAAAAAAAATAACCTTGAATATCAACTCAGAACTATGTGCCTTTTTTCAAATAATGTAAAATAATCTGTATACAATGTATTTAAAAGCACACCAAGCTAAAGTTGTCTATCCATCCTGGAATGAGCTGAAAAAAAGAAACTGAATAAAAGCAAAAACAAAGACAGGCAAATAAATACTCATAAATCAATAAAAGATGCTCCACTGGGTCTTCGTTTTATTGAGATATCCAATGTTGGTCGCAGCTGCGTTTTATTGAATCAGAAGGAAAAAATAATTGAAAGCCTTTAAGAAACATATTCCACCACTTACCTGATGGTAAGAGTTGCTGTGATCCATAGACATCTCCATTTATCCTCAATTAAGACTCAAAATGCAGATGCGTCGTCACCCGTGAGGACTAAGATGGAATGCCTCTTTTCCAGTAAAATAGGTCTCCAGTTCTCTACACTCACCATACGAAACACATCAGTTTTCAATCAATTTTTAGGGTTCCGAAGTTATACACCAAGGAATCTTTATAGTGTCTTCATGATCGTCAGTCTGCCCGTCAGCGGTTTTATTTAGTTATGTAAAAAATGAAAAGAAAAACACCACGGTACTCAATTAAAAATGTTGTATACGTAAAGGGTATTAATGATTATTATTTCTATTTTGTCACCAGATAATACTATCCTTATTACTTGGTAACGCCAGTTAACAATCTAATTTATAAATCTAATAGAATACTTGGTACATAACCTTTGACACCCCCTTCTCTCCTCCTTTCATTACGCACGCACAGCTGTTGATGGCGACACAGCGCTACGCGACGGCAAACACTTGCATTCGAATAATACCACTTACCGCACGAAGGGCATTAAGTCCTTCGACCCCGCTTTAATATTAATTATCACCGGACATTGTGTCCTTGTAATTTCACAAATGTGACGAGCCTTCCGCGATTACAATAAGTCGAGAGTCGAGGAGTGTGTGATATACCAGAACTGATCCAGGAGTGTGTGCGCCGACCACGTGTGACTTCCTGCTAGCTGAGACGCCCAGGGAGGAAGGCGAGGCAGTCCCTCACAAGGTTATTGTGTGCATTCCACTCTCAGCCACTTTCCTTGCTCCATTTTGTTGTATGTAACTAATGCAGTCTACAAAACTGTATCGAAAACTCAAATTACTGGCGCATCCACCACTGCTGAGCAGTGGTAGCCCAGAGGCCAAGCGCTCGCCGTAAATATCAAACACAACGCACCTGCAATCTCCCTGGTGTTGCAAGTAGTTCATGAGCGGCGGTCAACACTTACCATCAGGTTAGCCGCATGCTCGTTTGCTCCTCTTCTATAAAAAAATGCTCATAAACAATCATGATATATTTAAAATGTAGCCTATATACTTGTACAAAGCCGTGGCTAATTCTACGTTAAATTTCACTCTGGTTGGTGTAGTGGTTTAACTTACCCCCCCGAACGGGTTCCCGCCTTGTCGTGGCAGGGGGGCTTAGTAGCCGTGGCTTGGTCACCCACGGTGAACAAAGAGGAACCCCTTGGCTGGCCCGTGGTGTAGGGCCGGCCCGAGGTGGCCACTCCGAGTGGGCTTGACGAGCCCACTTCGGATGTGTGTCGGTGGGCTGCTGCGAGAGGGGTGTCCTCCCCACCCCTACCTCTGCAGCCGGGGTGGAGTCGCGGAGGAAGAGGAGTGTTGGTATGGCGATGCGCCACTCGCCCTATCCTCCGCGACTCAAACGGGGCCGCACCGTTGATGCGGTGGTGGTGGGGCTGCGGGGGGAGAGGAGTGCCGGTATTGCGAGGCGCCGCTCTCCTTACCCTCCGCAGCCGAATTTTGGTTGGCGGCGGAGCCATAGACCAGATCCGCCGCTGGGGTCAGGAAGGCTGGTGCTCCTGAGTGCTAGTTTTTCCTGGCCCCATGGCCTTCGCGCATCGGACACGGGGGCGTCCGTTGCGCATGTGAAATTGGAGGCCGTGGAGGAGGGCGCGCCATGTGTTCTGGTGCGCCTTACCGGAGAAGGAGATGGGGGAGGAGTGTTCCTCTCCTGAGGAGGGGCCGCCATGGGGCGGCCAGCGCAGGTAGGGCCGCGGAAGTGTGCGAAAGCGTTCCCGTGGCCCTGCCAATATGCGACTAGGGTGGAACACCATGGGGTTTTAGTCGGTGCGAGTCCGACATAACCCGTCCTTGCCCCCGCGAGGCAGGTATGCGTAGGCAATTCCCCATGTAAAAAAAAAAAAGTGGTTTAACTTAAAACTAACTCTGTAGGTCTCATCTCTGTATGCACATTTATAATATTAGTGTGGATGTGGATTCATGTCTACTTACTTTAATTTGCTTTGTTGCTGCACAGTAAACAAACTGTACGCTCTTATTTCGATTTAAACTTTACGGGTCAGTTAATTGTAAATTCTACAAAGCATCCTCAAAGGAGCATTCATTTCCTTAGTTGAAACTTATTGCGAGCGAGAATTCTTGTAAACATCTACATTTTACACGTTAAAGAGTATAGTTTTAGTTATAGGAATCAGAAAAAAATAAATAAATAAATAAATAGAATGTAGATTAATAAAGAAATAAATGAATAGTAAGGAAAAAAGTAAGTAATAATCTACATAACTCCCACAGTTGGGTACAATATCTACGCATGTACCTTGGCAATAGGGAGTTAAATATTTGTTGGTAGTAATCCATACTATTTTTCTGCAGACTTCCAAAAAGTAGACGGTACTCAATTCGATTGTATGTTTTTTTTATTTGTGTTACCTCATAACTTTTTACTGGGTGAACCGATTTCGATTCTTTTTTTATTTGAAAGCTTGAGGCATTCCATCTTAGTCCTCACGGGTGACAACGCATCTACATTTTGATTTGTAATAGAGGATAGATGTAGATGTCTATGAGCCGCAGCAACCACTTACCATCAGGTGGACTGTGTGCTCGTTTGTCACCCTTATTCTATAAAAAAAAAACCCTCTTGCATACTTCTACCACCAAATAACGCCTGCACTGTTGTATTACGGGCGAAAGTGTATAGAGAGCCAGTATAATTAAACGACAGTGTGTCATTCAATCTTAGGCCTCATAGACAACACATATGTAGCCTCTTTTGTTTGAAATTGGTTGCTGGCACCCTTGGGCTGCAGTAGCCACATACCATCATTTGGGTTGTAACTTCATTCGTTCACTTCAGTCAGATTGGCAAGCGCAGTATTTGTATTATTTTCAGTAGTTATCAGGGAAATACTGGTGTCAATTTCCTGTTTCATTCCTCTAACTTATTTTCCGTGTCACTCACGGGGTAGTCGAGTAGTTGATTCATACGCCGCCACTACGAAATAAAAAAACAACTCCTTTCAAACGGAATATAGAATAAATGTCTCTTAAATTATTTGAAACCGTATGGAAGCAATTGTATGGTCCGAGGTAACAGATAAATTGATTTCGCTGGCAGCTCCTTATATGTATTTCTATTCAATATAAATCCTTTTAATAACGGGAACATTTATATTACCCTACTTTTTCTGTCCCGGAAGTAGCTGGAGGGTATACAATGTGAAAGATAAAATAAGTGAAACGTTATATTTAAAAATATTCGCTATTAAGACACATTGCAGTACATTTTAATAAACATTTCATCGAAATTCAGCATAGTTACACAACAACAAATCAAAATAGCTGGTATTGAAAAATGGCCAGTTTAAAATGCATATATTATGTGCATGAGTATAGGGTGGTTAAAAATAATAATATTAAATAGGTCATTTGCTCTGAAATATTTCAATTTATTTCAATTCGTTTGAAGGTTTTACTTCTACCGCGTGTGAACTACACACATGACTTTTTAATAATTATAGATAAAGTTACGTAAGCGACTAGTTTCCTATTTAGCTTGGGAAATTGCATTACTTAGGCGTGAACGTTAGCTCGTTTCTAGCAATTTTCGAGTAAATTGCCGCGCGACTGAAGCTCAGGTGACATAAATTATCACTTATATGAAATAATAGCATATTTAAGTAAAGGTTATACGAATTGAATCTTCCAGACTGATTTTGACCTAGGTAAATTCTGAAATTAGTTATGTGGTGGCAACGCAGAGAAACTGTGCCGGACGGGCGTAACTCTTCGGAGTAAAGGTTGTCGAAGATACTCCGCGAGTCGCTCACGTACTACACCTGTAGGTTCCGGAATCCTCCCACTGCCGTCTTTCACTGCCGTCTCTGCGGTTGCTGCGGATAAACTGTGGACTGAGGTTCAAAATTAAAATGCACGATTATAAATTTAAATAGCAAGGGAGTGGCCAGCGGTTCGACTAATTAATTTGTCGCGAAATTTTACAACTATTATTTATTTATCACTATTATTTAAAAACGGTTGGTCAACTATGGTTGTTCACTATATATTTTAAAATATTTAATTTAAATGAGCGGTAGTATAAAAATATCTGTCCGGAGTAGTCGGTTCTTTAACACTACTGACTAGCAGCTATTAATCAACTAAAATTAGTTGAATTTAACACTTGTGTAACTGCGAATATCAGTTATCACTTTTTCCGTCTAGCTAACACTTTTCACTATATGCCACACCGAATTTTCAGTTGTGACCTTTTTCCGCTAGCTAACACTTTTTCACTATATGCCGCACCGAATTTTCAGTTACGACCATTTTCCGCTAGCTAACACTTTTTTACTATATGCAACACCGAATTTTCAGTTGCCACTTTTTTCTGCTAGCTAACACTTTCACTATTCACTATATATTTCTACTAGTCACTGCAACTACTACCGGATACTACTGCTGGGCACTGGTAGTTCTTCCTACTACAATATTACAATGTTTCGCCCCCATAAGGTAGACTTCGGCTATACTCTAAAGGGAGCCGCTTGCCATTTCCCATTTGCCTCTTTATTTTCAAACATTTTTCTTTATGCAAATGGCACAAATTGCAACATTTTCTATATAATACTAATCTTAATTCTAACACGCTATACATCATTAAATAGACACTTTTGGTCTTCATTAGTACGTGATAAAGGATAATTAATATATTTACATTCAACAAAGTTATTAAGTAAAATGTCCTAAACTTTTACACTAAATGGGCATATTAATTCTTTAATTATCCTATAACTTTTGAATCGTGCTTAATTATACGAAATACTTCTTTATTATAATGATCTATACAACATATGCTAACTAAATATCATATTTACAACTCTTTCAGGACATAAAAATATTCACATTATTTTTTAGCATAAACTATTACGCAGTTAATTTAAATTTCCAGAAAGTTCTATAGCGCGGCGCGCTGTGATTGGTCGGTTTTTTCTTAAACAAAATAAAGTTGTTTATATTAACTATTGTCAAAACGACCCTTTATACAAACATATTGAGAGTTGTAAATACATGGTAAAACTATATTAACACGTTATTTAATTGATTTTTTCCGTATTTTCACTTTTTAAACAAATTAATATTCTTTAATCACTTTTTTGTTTAAAGTCATTTTGGCCGTCTCGAACATTTCTCCCGCCGTGCAGCGTCGCGAAGACTCGTCGCAGCGGCGCTGCATAAATTCCGGTGACAGACGTTGCCTCTACTTCGGCAGCGGCACGAGTTTCCTGGTTGGCCTCTTGATTAGTCCGTTTGCTGTGCGTACCTCCACAGTGCGGATCTGTCCGTCCGCCCCGGGGTATATGTTTTCAATCCTTCCTCGTGGCCAGGTGTTACGAGGTAACTGGCTGTCGGCTATGAGGACTGGATCGCCCACCTGGAGATCGGGGCCCTGACCATGGGCCTCCCGCCGGTTTTGAAGTTCCGGCAGATATTCTTTGACCCAACGCTGCCAGAACATGTCAGCGAGTATCTGGGAGCGTCGCCAGTGTTTTTTGCTGTTCGCATCTTTTTCACTAAAAACTCCAGGTGTTGTCAGTCTCGCAGATCCTCCCAATAGGAAGTGATTTGGAGTGATGGACTCGTTGTCTTTGCTGTCTACTGAGATGTGAGTCAATGGTCTGCTGTTTACTGTGTACTCCACCTCGCAGAGCAGCGTGGTCAAGACATCTTCGTGCGGATGTCTCTCATGAAGGACGGTGTATAGTGCCGTCTTCACGCATCGAACAAGACGTTCCCACACCCCTCCCATAAAAGGCGCGGAGGGGGTTATAAATCGCCATACTATGCCTCGTCGGCTGGCTTCTTCTCGGAAAGCCTCTCGAAGCTCCTTGTCGGCACCGTGCATATTGGTGCCGTTGTCAGAGTAAATCTCGGTGGGACATCCTCGGCGCGCTGCAAATCTTCTTAATGTCAGTATGGCAGAGTCTGCGCTGAGATCTGCCACAATTTCCAAATGTACAGCTCGTGATGTAAGGCAGGTGAAGAGAGCCACGTATCTCTTCTGATGCTGACGTCCCACTGTTACGGAGAGTGGCCCAAAATAATCCAGGCCGGTGAACGTGAACGGTCTCTGGTGATGTGCGAGACGCGTGCTGGGATGATCACCGGTGGCTGGCATGGATGGTTGTGCCTTTCTTATGCGGCACTGAACGCATTGGCTTACTATTCTTTTAGTAGTGGGTCTTAGTCTGATTACCCAGTAATGCTGTCGAACCTCGTTGATGGTAGGTGCGGTCCCGCAATGATGCAGGCTATGATGCGTCCAATCAATATACAATTGGGTGATGTGATGATCACCATCCAATATAGCCGGCCCTTTCATATCTTCAGAGACTCCTTTTACAGCGGCTATGCGACTTCGTAGCGCAATGATCCCGTCTTTCAATTATATTTGAAGCGGTCGTAGGCGGCTATCATGGGCGACCCTCTTATCGTTACGGAGATCGGCTATCTCTTGTGTGAAGGAGTCTTCCTGGATGACATGTATCAGGAGCTTTTCGGCCTTTCTTATATATTCGGCCTCCAGTGTGATGTATTTGTTTACATCTTTATTTTTCACCTGACTGGGAGGCTGCGCGAGACGTCGCGGATTACATTTCAATCTCCTCCAGTCGGGGTCTTCCTCTCTATTTCTTTTCGTCCTTTTGTAAAAGGTCCTGTCGGTGGTTTTGCGGCAGAGTGTTATGAATTGAAGCACTCTGGCCGTAGCTCGCACTAAGCGTTCCCATTTCGAAAATTTCGTCGGATCGGGAATGGCTTCTCTGTATAGCGGAGCTCTATACCTTTCTGTGATGGTGAGGGATCTTTCTTCACCAGTAGGTTCGGATGACGTGGGTTTTTCGGTTGGCCATGCTGACGGTTCTTTGTATAGAAATGATGGGCCACTGTACCACTCGTGGTTAGAGTCGAAGTTAGGTGGGACGTCCCTCGTAGCGGTGTCAGCTATATTCAATTTTGTGGGTACCCAGCGCCAGTCGTCCACTTTACTATTGTCCTCGATTGCTGCTATTCGATGTGCCACAAAAGGTTTGTAGCTCCTGGACCCTTTCTTTATCCAGGTGAGGACAGTTTTGCTGTCGGTCCAATAAGTGACAGCTTCGGGCTTTACGCGATGCTCCTGAATGACAGCAGCAGCTACGCGACTTCCCATCACGGCGGCTTGTAACTCAAGGCGAGGTATGGATGTTACCTTGAGCGGAGCTACCTTCGCCTTGGCCATGACGAGGCTCACGTGTATTTGCCCATCGGGTGTCATTGCTCTCCAGTAGACTGCCGTTGCGTAGGCGCTCTCACTGGCATCGGTAAATACGTGCACTTGGAGGGAGCGTGCATCGCTGTATCCCGGGTAGCATCTTGGTATGCTTACTGTTTTGAGTCGTTCCAGGTGTTGGATCCATGTGGACCAATGGTTACTCAGGTCTTCGTCCAACTCCTGGTCCCAGTCTGTTCCTCGTCTCCACGCTTCCTGCAGTATTTGCTTTGCGCGTATCGTAACTGGGGAGGCGAGACCGAGAGGGTCATACAGCGACATCACTATTTTCAACGCTTCCCTCTTTGTTGGTTTTTTCTGCAGCAAATTGTCCGGAAGTCGAGCGAGCTTTAGGTTGAAGCTCAGCTGATCGGTACTCGGTTTCCAAATTAAACCGAGTATTTTTTCTTCGGTTCCCTTGTCACCCAGTTTGACTGACTCAGTTGTTTCGTTGTCAGGTTCTAATTCTTTTACGATTTCTGGCGCATTGGAAACCCATTTCCTTAATGTGAAGTGCGCGTTTTTATGTATATCGCGTACTTCCTTCGATATTCGCATTGCATCTTCCAGGGACTGGAAACTATCCAGATAATCATCCATGTAGTGGTTTTGGATGATAGCTTCTACGGCTTCTGGATATTTTTCTATATGTCTTTTGGCGTTCCAGTTTTTTGCGAATATAGCTGTGCAGGGTGAACTAGCTGCACCGAATATGATCGACGTCATTCTGTATTCTTGTGGAGCCTCATTGCGTCGATCTCCTCTCCAGAGATATCTCAATGCATCCCTGTCTTCGGGTCTCACTTTGATTTGCATGAACATTTCTGCTATGTCCGCGGAGACAGCAACATTGTGTCGGCGAAAGCGCATCATGACTCCTGGTAATGACTGTAGTAGGTCTGGACCCGTGAGCAGGAAGTCATTCAATGCCATTCCTTTTGTTTTGGCTGCGGCATCGTGTACTATGCGAAACTTTTCTGGTTTCATCGGGTTATGGACATCGAAATGGGGTAGATACCATGTCTTTCCTGGTGTACTATTCTTTGGTGCTATTTCGGCGTAGCCCTTTTGTATTAGGGAATTCATTTCTTCGTTATACTTCTGCTTTAGCTCTTCGTTTCGATCTAGTTTTTTCTCGATAGAAACGAGCCTGTTTATCGCCGTTTCATAATTTCCAGGCATTTCGATGTCTTTCTTTCTCCAGAGAAGCGCTGTTTCTATGTGCCCGTCTTCCAACTGACGGGTGCTGCTATTTAGTATTTCTTCGGCTTGCTTCTCTGGATCGGAATCTGGTCTTCTCGGATTTATCATTAGAGATTCCAGCGCGAAGTATTCGCGGAGTTGGTCATTTATGTTCTCCTCGCTCGTGTACAGCTCGTTGGCCGTGTGGACGCGCTGATGCGGGGCTTTAGTGTGCGCCCCGTGTAGCACCCATCCCAGTTCTGTGAGCGAGGCGATTGGCTGGTGCGGTGGACCTCTGCGGACTTGAGTGGCTATTAAGAGTCTCCAGTTGTCTTGTCCTATCAGGATCCTGGGGTTGCCTGAATCATATATCAATTGATTCTTTAAGTCTTTCAAATGCTTACATTTTTCTATGTCTGTTGCACGCACAGTCTGCGGCCCCAAGTTTAGGCTGGCGACCGTGCGTGCTCTGAATGGCACCCTTTTTCTATGGAGACTCTTCAGTGACACTTTGACTCTTTGGGAGTCCGGCGAATCGAGGGTAGTGTTCCCGATAGCTGTGATCTTGAATGGGTCCAACCGCCCTGTAGCTCCAATTTGATTGGCAATCTCTTGATCCATTAATGAGACTGTCGACCCATCATCCAGCAGAGCGTGTGTGTTTATCGCTCCCGCCGGTCCAATTACTCGAACTGGAATTATCTTCAAGTAAGCTTGATGCTTTGATACAGCGAATGAGTTTGCAACTGTTTCTTGAGGTTCCTTTAGTGTGACCTCTGTCTTCTTTTTTTTATTATGATGAAGAAGTCGATTGTGTGTCGCGTTGCATCCTTTTATTCCACACTTTGTGGTTTTGCATCTGTGTGTCTGACTTCTATAACGTAGACACCGGAAACATAAATTCCTTTGCTTGGCGAGTTGCCATCTTTTATCAATATCTGCTTCTTTAAACTTGTTGCAGTCGGATCCGTAATGACCCTCTTTTTCGCACACACTGCATTTCGGAGATGGCTTAGTGGTAGCCGTGTGCGTCCTATGTACTGGACGATTATTTTGCGCTCCGTTTTTGATTTCAGGAGGCGCAAATGCACTGCAGAAGCGAGCTTGCTCGGTTATAAATTCACTGAAGGAACCGAGGTCTGGTCTCGAGTCGTACTTTTCTGTATAAATTCTATACCACTGCGCGCGTATAAAGTTTGGCAGTTTGTCTGTGAGGTGTCGTAGCAGCTCTGCGTTAACGAGGTAATGGTCTCGTTTTAGTGCTCGAAGAGTGACGACGCTTCCCCTCACTTTGCTCGCGAATGTACAAATATCTCTGGGTGCCTCTGTACAGCGTGGTAATCCCCGTAATTTTTCGGTTTCGGCTTGCGCGATTGAATCTGGACGCCCGAATTGTAGCTCCAGTTCTCGCATAATCTCATCTGGTTTAGCATGCCCGATGAGTTCTGAACTGACTGTTTCCAAGGCTCTTCCTTGTAGACTTCTTCGTAGTCTTGCAGTATTTTCGATATCATTGAAGTAGCCTCGGGTTGTTTCGTAAATGGCACGGAACGAAAGCCATTCGGTATGTGCTCCGCTAAAGCTTGGCAGTGTCATTATAGCTTTTGACGCTGCGAAAGTATGCGACGATGCACTCTCTGGTTTTGGTTTGTCAGCGAGTGCGGCTATAGCGGATGTGAGCTCCGATATGAATGGTCGGAGCACTCTGTCTTCATTGCTGACAGGTGCCTGGTTAGGCCTTTTTGTTATGGGATTCTTGGTTGCTTCTTCCGGATAGGGATCCTGGTAGGTGGGCTCTGATACAACAAGTAGGAGCCCCCTGTCTTCATCAACCTTGGAGTCTTGGCGAATCTTCTGAGGTACGGGACTCTTCGGTATATTTTCTGCATTGGGATCCTGGTAGGTGAGCTCTGATACAACAGGTAGGAGCTCCCTTTCTTCATCAACCTTCGAATCCTTGTTTGTGAGCTTCACCGGCGGCTCACTGAGGTCGACAACCTCCGGGGGTGGCTTTGTGATGTTTTTATTAAGTGGGGCCTCCCCACCGCTGGTTGCGCCTTGCGTTGGCTTTTGCTTGGCTACAGAATTTTCGAGCCAAGATCGGACATACTCACTTTTGGAGTGACCATCCTCATCATAGTCGTCCGATTCATCATCTTCTTCAGCCATCTGTAATGAGATCTGTGCGAGTTCCAATTTTATTCTCAGCACTTCCTCACGAGCCTTCAAAACTTTTTTATTGGGCCGGATGGTCTTTTTTGACCTTGTACTTCTGTCGGCGTGGCCCCTTAGTGGCTCTTCGGCGCGGGAATATACCCGGGCTGTTGGCGGTGATGCACAGCGAATGTCATCGTTGCCTTCTATCTGTTCCCTCTGCTTCGGTGTACCAGCTTTAACGGCGGCTGGCACTGGCAGGAGTACCCCCCCATCGCGGGGGCAAGCTATCTGTTCTCTCTGCTTCGATGTACCGGCTTTAACGGCGGCTGGCACTGGCAGGAGTACCCCCCCATCGCGGGGGCAAGCTATCTGTTCTCTCTGCTTCGGTGTACCGGCTTTAACGACGGCTGGTACAGGCAGGAGTACCCCCCCATCGCGGGGGCAAGCTGGCGCCTCAGCGCCTTCTGTTGTGGATGGTGAGCGTGGTGGCATCTGGTGGCGGACGGTGTCGGTATTGTCCGACGGTCCATCATCCAGACCGACAGTCCACGCCATGGTTCCCCTTCCTTGCGAACGCGTGATCGGCATCTTGATTCTGAAAATTCAGCAACTTTAAAACGGTAGTGACTATATACCCGGTTCCGAAATACTAACGGATTGACGAATCCCGTTCGAATGACCAGCAAATGTGGTCCGGTATATACGGATGATTCGGCTCAAAGGACCATAAAATGGTCCGGTCGGCAGTACGGGAGGATAGATCCGGCTCGAAGGACCATAAAATGTGCCGGACGGGCGTAACTCTTCGGAGTAAAGGTTGTTGAAGATACTCCGCGAGTCGCTCACGTCCTACACCTGTAGGTTCCGGAATCCTCCCACTGCCGTCTTTCACTGCCGTCTCTGCGGATAAACTGTGGACTGAGGTTCAAAATTAAAATGCACGATTATAAATTTAAATAGCAAGGGAGTGGCCAGCGGTTCGACTAATTAATTTGTCGCGAAATTTTACAACTATTATTTATTTATCACTATTATTTAAAAACGGTTGGTCAACTATGGTTGTTCACTATAGGTTGTTCACTATATATTTTAAAATATTTAATTTAAATGAGCGGTAGTATAAAAATATCTGTCCGGAGTAGTTGGTTCTTTAACACTACTGACTAGCAGCTATTAATCAACTAAAATTAGTTGAATTTAACACTTGTGTAACTGCGAATATCAGTTATCACTTTTTCCGTCTAGCTAACACTTTTCACTATATGCCACACCGAATTTTCAGTTGTGACCTTTTTCCGCTAGCTAACACTTTTTCACTATATGCCGCACCGAATTTTCAGTTACGACCATTTTCCGCTAGCTAACACTTTTTTACTATATGCAACACCGAATTTTCAGTTGCCACTTTTTTCTGCTAGCTAACACTTTCACTATTCACTATATATTTCTACTAGTCACTGCAACTACTACCGGATACTACTGCTGGGCACTGGTAGTTCTTCCTACTACAATATTACAATGTTTCGCCCCCATAAGGTAGACTTCGGCTATACTCTAAAGGGAGCCGCTTGCCATTTCCCATTTGCCTCTTTATTTTCAAACATTTTTCTTTATGCAAATGGCACAAATTGCAACATTTTCTATATAATACTAATCTTAATTCTAACACGCTATACATCATTAAATAGACACTTTTGGTCTTCATTAGTACGTGATAAAGAATAATTAATATATTTACATTCAACAAAGTTATTAAGTAAAATGTCCTAAACTTTTACACTAAATGGGCATATTAAGGCGCGGGTTGAGCAAAATGTCGCGCTAGTCGTTATTTGTGCGGTTTTTAGGAGCTATCTACTTTTTATTTAAAACATATATCAACAAATAAAAAACACATTATATTTCTACATAATCTTGATTTCATAAGAGCTGTATCCAATTTTTTTTTAAAGGAATAAATATTAATATAATCTCCTTACAACGAAACCACATAAATGTGAAATTATTATTGATAACATGCATCTCCTCGTAAAGTAAGTATTATTTTATTTTGCGATTTACACCAATGGATAGGCAATTTATTAATGAACATTTCTATAGTAAATTTTTTTCCAAAAGACCAAAATTTGATTTTATTAAGAAATTATTTTAAAATCTGGGCGTATTCACTGCCCACGGGCTTGCTGGATCATTGAGCGTTGAGCTCTCGAACGTGGAGCTCGTGTCGTTCGTTAGAGCATCGGTTCGGCCTGCGCACACGCTCACGATCTTATCAGTCGATAATATTATTACTTATTAGGTTATTTTATAGGTAGTATTATTTGTTTGTTTTGGGTATAATTTTTCGTATTAGTTATACATATATTTGTTGTGTTTTTACTGCGCGATGAAGCTTTTTGCGTGTATTTTCTTTGAAGTAAATGCAAATAAAAAAATGAAGCACCATTAGCATGTAAGGTTCGAATCCATAATTAACATTTCGACAAATATTATAATTTACACTATAAAAGGCTAATTCAATATTATCAGTATAGTATACAGTTAAAAATAATCGTAGTAACCAACTACAATATCTTCTCAGGTGCAGTACTGCCTCGTTGGTCTAGTGGTTGTAGTAGTGCGACTGCTGATCATGAGGTCCCGGGTTCGAATCCTGGGTCGGTTATGAGTTTTTCATTTATGTTCTAAGTTATAATTATAATTAGTATTACTAAGTTATAGTTTTTTGCTAAAATATAGTATATTATTCATTGCTTGTTTTTTCTTCTTTTTCAAAAAATAATTGAGTACATAAGGTGTTCTATACTTATAATTCGGTAAAAAGTATCTAAGTATGTACTAATATACCTACTTTTTACTATAAACTAAAAAAATTTAAAACTAAATTTAACTAAAAAGACTAAGCTGACCATTTATTTTTTAACTCAAAACAGGACATGGGTTTATTTATACTCTAAAAACTATAACTTTATACAATAAATTAAAAAATAATGTTGCATTTAAAAATAGGTAATTATTAAATGCAACATTTTTTTTAATTATGAATTACATTTGTCAGAGGATTAAATTTGCTTTAATAAAGTTGGTGTTGATTTTAAATAAGAATAAAATTCTGCTCAATTTTTTTTTATTGTTATCTTTCAACATCGCCTTTAGAACTGGAACCGTAAGTGTTTCTTTCAGACGTCCACAATTTATTCAAAATAAAAAAAATACTCTTTCTATCGGAGCATTTGTACCAGGTAGACATAAAATATATTCGATTAAAAAAATTATGTTGAAGATTGTTGGCTTTGAATACTTCCATCCAAAGAGTTACGGGACAATTTTGTGTCCCGGAGCTTTATTTGGGGACAATGGAACAGGTGACCGAGAAAAGGGACAGTCCCGTTCAAAACGGGACGTATGGTCACTTTACCTATAACCCGGCGACGGCTCCGTGGCGCAGTGGCTTAGCAATCAGTTGTTGCGCTGGGGGCCGCGGGTTCGAATCCCGCACGGAACAAATATTTGTAAGGCCTACAAATAATCGTTCCGGGTCTGGATGTTTGTCCTTGTGCAATTTATGTTTGTAAACTGCCTCCACGACTCTCATTATATATTACTCTCACTCTGCGAAACATCCTATTTATTTGTTTATTCTTTATTGCACCAAATATTTGTACAAAAGGCGAGCTATCTATCTATTTACCTATAGTGAGTAGGTATCTTTTAAACTCACAATTTTCAATGCTTCATTTTTAATATATAGTTAATTATAAAATTTTATAATTAGATAATATATGAGAATACATAATTCTAATATAATGCAACTAATATACCGAATAAAAAAATTAAAATACATTTATCGTTGTACGCTGTGTGTATTTCCATAAAATAGTTTATTGATGTTGAAAAATACGTCCGTACAGTAGGTGGCATTGAGTTATTCAAAACTATGGTAGGTGGCGTCTTACATATTATTTTTTACGCGGTCCTATATTGTAGGGAGTTGGCGCGGCCGGCACACAAACGCTCAAGGTCGTTCGCATGGAGTAGCCCCTTAATTCTTTAATTATCCTATAACTTTTGAATCGTGCTTAATTATACGAAATACTTCTTTATTATAATGATCTATACAACATATGCTAACTAAATATCATATTTACAACTCTTTCAGGACATAAAAATATTCACATTATTTTTTAGCATAAACTATTACGCAGTTAA
Organism: Parnassius glacialis; assembly: GCA_033319125.1. Lineage (NCBI taxonomy): Eukaryota > Metazoa > Arthropoda > Insecta > Lepidoptera > Papilionidae > Parnassius > Parnassius glacialis. The sequence goes on along the minus strand of JAVANC010000023.1, from coordinate 11,035,521 downwards.
TTTAAATTTCCAGAAAGTTCTATAGCGCGGCGCGCTGTGATTGGTCGGTTTTTTCTTAAACAAAATAAAGTTGTTTATATTAACTATTGTCAAAACGACCCTTTATACAAACATATTGAGAGTTGTAAATACATGGTAAAACTATATTAACACGTTATTTAATTGATTTTTTCCGTATTTTCACTTTTTAAACAGATTAATATTCTTTAGTCACTTTTTTGTTTAAAGTCATTTTGGCCGTCTCGAACAGAAACCATTAATATATTTCATCCCGTGGATGTCGTTAAAGATAACTATCGAAAATTCTGGAAATGTCATAGGGCTTCAAATAGATTGCAGTATTACCATCTCAAAATACAAGACCGTCGGAGAGTAACGTGAAAGATTCGGTATATCGGGCATGACAATTGCAAAAACCTGCCAAGTGCGGTATTTTAGACAAATTCGCTCTACAAAGAGACAGACCTTTCCCTAAATCTTCCATTTTGGATGTTACGTTAAGGATTAGATTAGAGGCGGGTTAGAATGATTGTCCTACGCAGGGGACTACTACAAAAAAAACCAAAGAAAAAAACAATTTCTTTAGATTTTAGCCAAGTTAATAAGGCGACGCAGTCGATAGTATCAGTGTTTAAATATTGTATTACCACTACTTTAGTCCCATCTAATTTAAAAATTTTATTATAGACCTTAACATGAATTTCTATTATATAAATAGCATATTATGTAGATGATGTAAAGTGATATATATTTAAATCTCTGTTTTAATATAAATTTTGAACAATTTCGAAACTTTTAACCATATAGTGGCGGTGTAAGAATATCCACTACCCTATATCGTCCCGTGGGTGTCGTAAGAGGTGACAGAAGGCAACTGAAACCGGAGATGAGCAGCAGCATCTTCCTGATATCTACTCAAAATTATAAAAAGTGCATTTGCGAATCCACCTGCCAAGCTAGCCACTCTTGGCAGGTGGGTTCGCATGGAACTATGGAAGAGTCCTCTCTTTAAAGCAATCTATGCCTATGTTCAGCAGTGGACTTTTGATAGGCTGTAGTGGATGGATGGATGGATAGTGAACATGATATATAAAAAAGTATACGTATGCCGATTATAAACCCTTCTCGCTTTTTTGAACTCTGTTAATGTAATATAAAATAAAACATATGTAGCTCTCGGCAGATTTGCTTCGATTTTCTACCGACTTCAAAAAGAAGACGTTACTCAATTCGATTGTATGTTTTTTTTATGTGTGTTACCTCATACTAGATATATTATTTTTTATAGATATATTAATTTTTTATAGATAACTTTTACTGGGTGAACCGATTTCGATGATACCTTTTTTATTTGAAAGATAGTGCTTTACATGTGGTCCCATATAAACTTGATCAAGGTCTGAATAGTTTTTGAGCTATTCTTAATAATTTAAATTGAAGTTGGTTGTACAAATTTCTTATATTTAAATTATGTTAGTAGAACAGTTGGTAGTTAACTAGCGGCACAGACAGGTCATTTCCCCGCATACTGTAAACCTACTAACTACAATGCATGCGAGACTATTATCGTTATTATATGCATTGTTTCATATTGTATGATTGCACATTTTGTACCAAGGTAGTTAATCTTTTCGTGCTCTGTTTACATTGAAAATAACATAGTGATGTTTAGCCGTGTAGTGGCGGTTAAGAATATCCACTACCCCATATTTTTCCGTGGGTGTCGTAAGCGGCGACAGTGGGAAACAGGTAGGTGATGGGCAGCAGAATTTTCCTGATAATAGCAAAATTACAATAAAAAAACTACAGATGTCATCCCGCTTGACAAGCGTGCCAACTATGACCAATGTTCCTCCATGATGAAAGTAACAAAGAGACAGCCCCCAGTCCCCGGCAGCCCCGCTATTCTTGGCTACGGTGGCGACCATGGTAACGGCGGGGCTGAGGGTGCTAAGAACCTCCGGTGGAGGTCCGGGTGCCACCTAAGACGTTTTTACCTGGCAACAAACAACGTACGCACCCTGAGGACCGACTAGAAGATCCTGAAGCAGGAACAAGAGATAGACAAGTTACGCTGGAATATTATAGGATTATCCGAAGAGAGGAGGAGGGACCGGCAATCCTCGAATCCGGCATCTTTTTCTATCACCGGGAGGGTGACCATCTGTCCCAAGAAGGTGTCGTATTTATCGTCCAGAAGTCTTTCGTTAACAACGTTGTAAATATTGTGTGAATTGGAAAGCTTGGACTGCATTTTTGGAGGCGAGATTCACTTGAATACATATTTCAACTACAACAGAAAACTAAATGGCATGCTTCATCTGGCGAACTGAAGATAGGTGACCTGGTTTTGGTCAGGGACCAAAATGCACCGCCTCTGTTATGGTTTTTTAAATGTATTACTAAAATATTAAAGGGCAGTGACGGAGTAACCAGAGTTGCTGGAATACGAACAAAGAAGGAACTTATTGTTCGAAGTATTAACAAATTCTGTCCCCTTCCACTTAATTAGTTTTGAAGACTACGCTTCAACACCGGGGAATATGTTCGCAACTTATTGTTAAGAAGATAAGAAGACCTCGTACCGTACCTGCGCTCGCACATATGAGACGTCCTATGACTTAAACGTCCTTTTCCCGCTGGCGAGTTCCGCGTGAGTTCCGGGGGCGACACTAAATATTGAACACTGGCGTAAACGAACTTAACTTACTACTTACCTTCTATTATCTTTTTGCATCCACGTCTTCATTTTCATCATCATCATTACAGCCCTTCACAAGTCCACTGCTGAACATAGGCCTCCCCCAAAGAATGCCACAAAGCACGGTCCTGAGCCACCTGCATCCATCGACTTCCTGCATATCTTACCAGGTCGTCACTCCATCTAGTGGGGGGACGCCCTACACTTCGCCTGCCGGTACGAGGCTGCCATCCACATCTTAATTTCTATATATTATGTCAATTGGAATTGAATAAACCTGTATGTACTACAGTCTACTCGTGTATCAATCAACAACAGCAGCCAAGAAAAAAGTGTTAAACTCGTGTATCTTACCATGTCTTACACATGGATGCCAAACTTGAGCGTTAAATCAGAAACATAGTCTAAGACTGAGAACATGTCAAAAGGGAATTGAAAGAAGTATGTTGGGTGTGACGCTAAAGGACCGCAAAAAGCTGGAATAGGCCTCTGTGTCACAGGACACACTGACCACTAACCTGGGAAATACGATATTCTAGACTATTATTAAAACAATCATCTACTATGTTAAAAATATTTTATATTTTTTAGTATCAGCAAGGAAAGGCTTAGTAAATAATTACTTTTCTAAATTCCACTTTTAAATTAATTAACAAAATATTAAATACAAAATAATCAAAATTGTATATTAAAGCCTCGTTGTAATTAACACTAATATTTTAAATCGGCCGGTCAAGCATTAGACAAATACTTGTGGTACATGGTAGAGGCGTACTGCATCTATAGTATGGTTTATTGGTATTATTGGTAGCGGAAAACTACGCACATCCTGGATGAGTGTTGAGAACTGGAAACCCATTTTACTGGAAACGAGATATTTCGACTTGATTCTCAGGGGTAACAACGCATCTGCATTTTGATTCGTAAATGAAGTTGGATGTAGATGTCTATGGGTCACAGTATCTACTTACCATTAGGTGGTCTGTGTGTTCGTTTGTCACCATTATTCTATATAAAAAACATACGTGAGTGTCGTGTAATACTCACTTGGAACGAAGTTGCTTTCGTAGTATATTATTATTGATAAACGTGTATTATTGATTAACAAATACAAATAAAGAATTCTAGCGTCTATTAAAATGAAGCGTCATTTAAAACAATATAATATTTATTTCATGGCAAGATAAGAAAAAATGCGAGGGAAATGGATATTAATCCATTCCACTTACTTATGATGTACTCTTACTTTGAACCAGAGATACCGGATGGGTGGAGTATAAGTTATAATTATCAAATGTTCAACTTGCGAGCAGCACATCAGTTGTGTAAGCATGCGATCATATTGAATGTGCAGCTCATTTCCTTGGTCGGGAAACTGGGAACGAGCTTTGCATCCGTCTTCAGAATTGTTAACTAAATTTCGTACACAAAACAATATTAAACTCGTACTATAAAGACAAGGTGTTTTCTAAATGATTTTAGATACATATATGGAGTTTTTTTTTATTGTACATTTAAACAATACATGAACTAAAGAATGATATACTTTAGGATGGAAAACACAAAACAGAAAAGTGTGTGGTTAGGAGATGCGAAAACAGAATGTTTGTAAATACATCCTTATAAAAAGTAAAGACAAAACGCATAAACACATGAAAGACGATGAGTTAAAATAGGATGATAATTTTTAGTACAATTAAACCAACTAAATTGTATAAATTACCCACTACATCTTCATGTCCCAGTCTCAATAATGTATTTTAATGCATGTTTCTATTTATTTATTTATTTAACCTTTATTACACCCTATAATAAGGGATATTAAAGGTGGACTTAATGCCTTAGTGCATTCTATGTGAAGCTATAAGTAAAAAGAGTAGCAATTTTTAAACATTCTTATGAAAATATACCTAGATCTTCGATTAGGAACTAAAATGCAAATGCATTGTCACTCTCGAAGACATTTTCAAGAGGATTATCTCGTAATCTCGCTAAAAGCATAAGGAAGTTCTAATTTTCGTCACTCTATCATTTAAAATGTTTCGGGTATTTCTGTGAAAGCTTATGCAATTCTTAGTTAAATGTTTTATAGGCGATATATTTCGTTCCTCGATTAATATGATACCATATTAATCGAGGAAAGAATATATATGGGTATCATGAAAGTTTTTACTTGTTTGTACAATTTCCACAAATTCATTTACTGCTTCTTCATTACTTTCGAGATAAAGAAAATGTGTTGCGTAAATTGAATTACTTTCGAGGCACTTACTCTAATGCCTATTACAGAAAATAATGAAGTATGGAGCTATTCAGACGTTAATTTTATTTTATTTTTATCTACGAGATGTTAATACACCTATTGAAGAAATTATATTACTTTTTCATTATATTATAGATTATTATTAAAACTACTCCTCACAATTGTAATGTACGTGTACCTCTACCAAGGAATGCTACAAAACACGGGTCCAAGCTGCTTACATCTATAAAGTGAGGGCCGCACTAAACGATAACTGGTATAATAAGTATAACTGGTAGATAAACGAGAAGCTGGCACTTGGAAAACTATCTTTCACTAAGCTTCCTCATGCGGCCAGTAGTAAAACGGTTACGTTACGCAAAGAAACCAGGTACCCTAGTAAGGGTGCGGTAGTATTTTACGACGCGGCAGCTTCTTACCTTATATAAATCGAAAGTCCAATCCTACATGAAGTACTGCTATCACATATGGGCTGGTGCTGCAAAATGCCACCTATCAGTGTTAGATTCAGTAACGAGTCGTGCAAAGAGGCTTGAATCTTCTCACCAAATCATGGATGCTATTTTAGGACAGAATCCTGCATTCTAGTAAAATAAAAAGTAAGAAGTAAAGGAGTCCTATCGCCTTTTAATCAAGCCTCTGATTTTATCTGGGGGCACGGCAGCTAACTCGAGCAAAACGGCACCACCGTACCATCCTTTTCTCGATTCAGTTCAGGCCATTTTCGACCCCCAGTAACTTCATTGTAGATAAAGCTAGAAGTCTGATGTCCTCCTGTCTCAAGTTATTACGTAATGAGCTAACCTAAGAACATCTTATAGTGACCATATCAATATTAAAAATCTAATCCAAACAATCTAATTTAATATAATATGTATTACTTGTGAGATGAGTTGCGTTTTCATGCTGCGGCCAAGTCAATCTATTTATTTAAAACATTAAAGATTTTTAATATTGATATGGTCACAATAAGATGTTAGGTCAGCTAATTACGTAATAACATGAGACAGAAGGACCCTTAAGTAGGGACTGAATATATTAAACTGGTAATACATGGCTCTCACAACTTTTACGGTAGAAGAACTGAGTTGCGGGACTTGTTCTTTCTTACAAGTTATGTTTTTGATGGTATACAATATTTCAATACTAAACTAAACTAAAACTATTAAACGAGAACAGAGTCTAAACACACATTATTATCATCATCATCATCATTACAGCCTTTCATAAGTCCACTGCTGAACATAAGCCTCCCCTAAGGAATGCCACAAAACACAGTCCTGAGCCACCTGCATCCATCGACTTACTGCATGTCTTACCAGGTCGTCACTGCATCTAGTGGGGGGCCGCCCTAGACTTCGCCTACCGGTACGAGGCTGCCACTCGAGAACCCTTCTTTCCCATCGGTTGTCGGTTCTTCGAGCTATATGGCCGGCCCAGTGCCACTTCAGCTTACTAATCCGTTGGGCCATGTCGGTAACTCTGGTTCTATTGCGGATATCACGCAGAGAAACCACGAGCATAGCCCTCTCCATAGCTTGCTGAGCGACCTTGAGCTTCCTTATACGGCCAGCAGTGAAGGACCACATCTCAGATCCGTAAGCTATCACTAGCAACACGCACTGGTTTTATAATTTCGTTTTCAGGTTTTGAGGTATGTCTAACGAGAAGATGTGTCGTAGTTTCCCAAACGCTGCCTAGCTGAGTTGAATCCATCGATTGACCTCTCGGTCGAAGTTAGACTTACCTTGTCGGAATATTTGTCCCAGGTAAACATACTCGTCAACAACTTCGAACTTAGTGCTCCCAACAACTACCGGCATAGGAGTGACATGGACGTTAAACATAATTTTCGTTTTGTCCATGTTCATCTTAAGACCTATCAGTTGGGAGACACTATTGCGGTCATTGGGTTGCTTAGGTCCTCCAGCGATTCTGCCATAAGGACTATATCATCGCCAAATCAAAGGTGAGTGATGTACTCGCCATTGATGTTAATACCGCATCCTTTCCAGTCCAGTAGCTTGAAAACATCTTCCAATGCGGCGGTGAAGAGTTTCGGGGATATAACGTAACCCTGTCTTACACCACTCTGCAGTTGGATAGGTTTCGTATTCTGATTCTGTACTCGGATAGCCATCGTAGTTCTACTGTACAAACACTTCAGAACTTCGATATACCGACAGTCAAGTTGGCATCGCTGAAAGGACTGCAGCTCCGCCCAAATTTCGACGGAATCATAGGCTTTCTCATAGTCTACACACGCAAGGCAAAGTGGCAGATTATACTCCTCTGTCTTCTGTACAATCAGCCGCAGGATATGTATGTGGTCTATGGTGGTGGTGGTATGGTGGTTCAAGCGCGTAAAGCCGTTGGTCCTGTGCCTGATCTCTCTCCGGTCGTGTCGGTTTACCGTCCCATCGGGCTGTGAGAGTGAGGGAATAGAGAGTGCACCTGTGCTTGAGCATAAACTTAGGCACTATAATCCTGTCCTGCGCCGATGGCTAGTGTCCATTGAGACTCGCTGCCTTGGCCGAAATTCGGTCTGGAGGACATTATGCTACTAAAGCCTTTTCGGAAACCGGCTTGTTCTGGAGGCTGGAAGTCGTCAGGTCTGCTAGCGAGACGATTCGTTATGACTCTCGAAAACAGCAAGTAGACGCGGCTCAGAAAGAAAATCAGTCTGTAGTTCTTCAAGAGAGCATTGTCGCCTTTCTTGAAGAAGAAGACCATCGCACTTCTGCTCCACGCCTCCGAAGTAGTGCCACCATGGTGGACGGAATTAAAGAGCTTTTGAAGGACTTCAAGTACCGGTTTTCCACCCGCTTTCAAAAGCTCCGCTGTAATTCCATTATCGCCTGGGGCCTTGCCGTTTTTAAGGTGCTGGAGAACCACTTTAATCTCGCTCAGACTGACGTCCGGGATATCATCGGCATAGTGTCGGATAAAACTCGCTCTTGGATCGTTACTCACACTTGCGTGTGGGTCCAACGATGACGTGTACAGCTGTCCATAGAACCTCTCAATCTGACTTAAAATCTCAGGTGTCCCAGAAACGATGCTGCCACACTCGGTCTTCAGCTTTGAAAGTTGGCTCTTTCTGGCAGACAGATCTCTGGCAAAGACTTTGGAGCCTTGGTTCCACTCGATCACTTCTTCAACACAAGCTGTATTTAAGTTGCGTAAGTCCCGCTGCATGCATTTGGAGATCTGTCTGTTCAGTTGCCTGTATGCTGTCAAATCTGTTGAAGAATGTTGCTTCATCTCCCGTGTAACAGCCATGAGATTAAGAGTGTGATCGGAGAGTTTTTGTGTTCTTCTGCGGTGAGTCTTGCAGAATTTAGCTCCGACAGCATGGACAGTTTCCACGAGCTTGTCATTCATATCGTCCACTTCATTGCAGTCTTCTAGGCACTGAAAAGGGTTTTGTAATTCGAGCTGAAAAGTTTTGGGACATTGGAACAGAATACGAGGGGTACGGAGCGTTTACTTCATTCGACGAGACCTCGCACGTGACGACTTCCAGCCTCCCGAACAAGCCGGTTTTCGAAAAGGCTTTAGTACCATAATGTCCTCCAGACCGAATTTCGGCCACGGCGGCCAGTCTCAATGGAGACTAGCCATCGGCGGACAGCCATCGAAATACACGCGATTGACTTGAAATTCAGTATAGTGTAAACTTTATATTTTACTTAGGTAGACAATTAGACACTGACTGTCCGTATAATATAAGTAGTTAATAGAACAAGTATTATATAACTAGTATGTCCTTTACGAGACTTGAGGCTACTAGCGCCTTCAGAAGTTGAAGCGAAAGTGTTTCTCCTCTGTTTATTTCGTGCTTCCCCAGAATCAGCAACTTCACTCGCCTACCGTGTTGTGGCCAACACTTTAACCTTATGCAGCAACTTCACACTATTGCCGCGATGTTGCCAACAGTAGTTAATCATTTTGTAATATAGACGTTCACTGAGAACGGATTTTACGATGGTCCCATCAAAAAAAAACAGTAGGTTCATTGATCATTGATAAAATACGGCAACACAAAACCATTTTTATGCACTGATGATGCCTATTATAATCTGAAATTTTGATTTCTGTACATAAAACATTTAACTTCTACTGAACAGTTGTCTGTATGTCATTAATTTTCTCACTAGCACTAGTATTTCTAACACAATCTGACCGAGATATTGAAACATTAATCTTACGCAACTTATGTTAAGAACAAGTTGGACGTTTAGGTCTGCGTTTAGGTAAAGGAATCAAAGTTTCAAGTCCGTGAATACGATAGGATGTTATATTAGAACTCAAATGCTGTCAGTTATTACGAACTATCTACGAACTCAAGTGCTATCACTATTTATGAATGTGAGTAGGTACAAAGGTTTAACTGACTAAAAATAGGTATTTTAAATGATATTGTTAAAATATTGACATATATTTCCGTGGTAAAGGCACTCTGCATCTATGTTAGTTATACATAACTGCAGCACGTAGGTGTCGGCTCAACGCTCGCACAAAATACCACCGTGAAACGGAATATTGTTGTCTTTCGTATGGTAAATGTTGAGAACGGGTTATATTGATAACGAGGCAATGCATTTCAGTCCGCAGGGGTGACAACGTATGTGTATTTTGACTCTAAGCTGATGATAGATTTAGATATCTATGAACCACAGCAACCACTTACCATCAGGTGTACTCATTTGTCAAATGTCATAAAATATATAATAGATGTGATAGTTCGTGTTACGATGCGCTTTTAGTGTCAGCGTTTTATTAAAAAAACCATTTCAAATGTCCTTGCCAATTTTATCTTTATATATAAAAATTACGTGTCACATTGTTTGTCCGCGATAAACTCCTAAACAGTAGTTTCAGTAGAACAGATTGCAATGAAATGTTTCATAATGTCTGCAGTTTGGTCCAACTTGAGAGATAGGATAGTTTTTATCCCGATAAGTGACCCTCAATTTCTTTTATTGTGAATTTTATGAATTTTTTAGGGCACATGGTCGTCGGAAAGGGCAGAACAACGTCTGCCTGGTCAGCTAGTTGTTTAATAAATAGCTTCACACGCATCAGGCCTATTCGCTATCTTACTAGTTTACATCAATGTGCCAGTCACTTTGTAGTACATTACATCGTATGTTTTGAGACATTGTAGTTTTTATAATAAAGCTATATATAATACGCAATGTACTATAAAGTGATTACCATTTTATTTTCATAAAAGTTAACAAATGGGACAGCACAGGAACGATCAAAGGTTTTTTTTTAATTGGAATGAGGCCGACGAAACGAGCATATAGTCCATCTGATGATAAGTTGATTTCTATACCTACCCTTGATTGAGAATCAAAATCTAAATCCGTTGTTATCCGTGAGCAATAAAATAATTTGCCTCATTACCGGTTTGTACGGTTGCACATCATTTACTCTACAAGACACAGCAGCATTAATCTGCTATTTTATGCTGGTGTACTGTAAGAGCGTGCTTCATCCGTAATCGAGATGATCCATTCGTGGTGGAGGTTTAGTACTAGACCATGGCTCGTTTTAGTTAAGTTTCGTTTAATCTGTGTAATTTAACTATTTATATATTTTAACTTGTTACGTATCCGAGCACGTATGTTACTCAACATAGCATTACTTATTAAAGGCATTAATGTATTCAGCGTGGCACATTTCAGATTTAAGTCTGTGATCAATTATTTTTTTCGTTCAATGTGTGTTTTAACCAAGTTTAACATTTAGAAATTCAATATTACTTTAGTAAATATTATTAAACACAATAAAGAAAATTGCTTGAAACTGACATAAATACACGACTGAAAAAAGATCAATAAAAGGCTTCTACTGAAAACGCTTTTTCTTTTTAGTAGCATCATGCTAACAACTAAAAATAACAAAAAGCTGCGTTTGCCTAAATGCCGACACGCCCACCAAGCGTAGAACTAAGTAAAGAGGCAATCTATGGAGAAGGCTTATTTTCAACTATGAAATCTAGAAAAGGAGAATAGCAGACTTTTTAAGAAGAAAGAGCCCTAATGTATGTTGGCAGACTCCTTGTAAATTTTTCCAGGACATAACATTGTATTTTTTCGATATCTTACGACGGCATATCAACGATATATTTCTTCAATTACTGGACTTTGACAGTCTGTAATGAATGAGTGAATGAATGAAGAAAACTTAGTAACTCAGTGGTGTAAACTTTCGCAGCGGAGCTGCTGGACCAGGGCCCACCGTGTAATGTAATACCATGTAACCAGGGGTAGGACCACGCTTAAATACCAGCGTAAGCTGCTTAATATTGCTGTATTTCGTATGTTAACTGTAGAGAACCGGACACCCTTTTTACTGGAAATGAGGCATTCTATCTTAGTTCTCAGGGGTGACAACAACGGTGAGTGGAACCGGCGAGAGATGTCGTGCGGTGTCCCACAGGGTTCGGTTCTGGGGCCGCCCCTGTGGAACATCGGTTACGACTGGGTGCTGCGCGCCGACCTCCCTACCGGCGTCAGCGTAGTTTGCTACGCTGACGACACGCTGGTACTGGCACAAGGGGGGTCGTACGAGGCGGCGGCGGAAACTATGACACGCGGGGTTGCGATAGTCGTTGAGAGGATCCGGCAACTGGGTCTCGAGGTGGCTCTGCACAAGTCCGAGGCCATGCACTTCCATGGTCCTCGGAACAGGCCACCACCGGGATCCTCAGTGATGGAAGGAGGGGTATCCATCGGCGTCGAGTCGACGTTGAAGTACCTAGGACTCGTCCTCGACGGCCGATGGAACTTCTTTGAGCACTTCCGACGTTTGGCTCCCAAACTGGAACGGACCGGGGCTGCCTTCAGGCGGCTCCTGCCGAACCTGGGGGGGCCAAACGTCTCCTGCCGGAGGCTCTACGCGGGGATCGTGAGGTCCATGGCCCTTTACGGGGCCCCGGTGTGGGCGCGTGGTTTGGCGCGGCTTGCCGTCCACCACCTAAACGCGCCCCAAAGGGTGGTTGCCGTAAAGATGGTTCGCGGCTACCGCACGATCTCCCGCGAGGCGGCGAGCCTCCTTGCCGGATTGCCGCCATGGGATCTGGAGGCGATAGTCCTCGCGCGCCTGCACGAATGGCGCGCGGAGGCACTATGCCGGGGGGAAACCCCCCTTGCTGCGGCAAGTTGTCGCGCAGCGGACAGACTTCCGGCATGATCTCATGGCGACATGGAGAGAGCGACTGTCGCAACCCCGTGCTGGGCACGCCACTATAGCGGCGATAAGACCCCTCTTTGAGGAGTGGCTTGAGAGACGCCACGGCGTCCTCACCTTCCGCCTGACGCAGGTCCTCACCGGACACGGTGTGTTCGGGAGGTTCCTGCACCGAGTCGGGCGGGAGGAAACGCCCGGGTGCTCCCACTGCGAGGATCGACCGGAGGACACGGTGGAGCACACCGTGGAGGTGTGCCCTGCTTGGGCGGAGCACCGCCGTGTCCTCGTAGCGGCGATAGGCGGTTGCGACCTCTCGCGTCCAGCCCTGGTCGAAGCCATGGTCCGGAGCGAGACGGAATGGGATGCCGTCACCACCTTCTGCGAAGCGGTGATGCTAGCGAAGGAGGTGGCGGAGCGGGAGAAGGAAAGAGCAACAGCTTTCCTTCCCGGCCGCCGCGGGAGACGCCCCGGGCGTCGGGGGCTACGTCGTGGCCCCCGGCCACCGTAGGCGCGGGCCTGTGCGGGCGAGCTACCCATTGCTCGCCGTCCGTCCGTCTAACGACGACAGGCCGTGTCGACGGCGCGTTTTGTTCCACGCGCGCCTCAAAGAGCTGTCAGCAGCGTGAAGGGGCCCGCAAGGGCCGACGCCTGCCGGGGCTGCGGGCTGTTCGAAAGAGATACCGCGGCTCCGGAACGTAAGGGCACTGAAGGAACACGGAAAAAAAAGGGGTGACAACGAATCTGAATTTTGATTCGTAATTAACGATAAATGCATATGTCTATGATCCAGAGCATCCAATTACAATTAGATGGTCTGTGTACTGGTTTATCACCCATTTTATATATAAAAAAAAACAATAATTGTTCAAGACCTGGATTTTTCTGTGTGCTTCATTTTCGTAACGCGCTTCCTTGAGAAGAAAAAATAAATAAAGAAGAATGAAATAAAATAATTTATAAATGCAAACAATCTGTCTGTTCAGTTCGTATATTTAGGACGATTGTGGCGGTAAGATGTCGGAAAAGCAATTATTTTGTACCTACAGAAATAAATCTCTGTCTTACAACATTTTTATTTGCCTTCCGTAGAAAATTACTTAAATTAATTTTGTCTGGAAATTTCTAGATGAACGACTAAATAGTAAGTTGATTTAATAAAACGGTAATTTATCCATTAATTTAAAACATCTAGAACTCATTGATAAAATATTTTTAATTGTTTTATTTAAATATTTCAGGGTGATGTTTAGTTTGACAAACATAGTGTGCTTTGCGGTGATTATGAGTATCAATCAGCACTTCGTCCCATGGATGTCGTGAGGGATAAATCTGGGATATCTGAGATATATCACAATGGTCTTGTTATTTTCGATAAATGGTATAACTATCTCGCATAAGCAAGACGTTAACATCCTCAGACCGGCGACGCGGAACAGCGTCAAAGTTCCCAGACGTCTGGTACCGCGATCGACACGACTAGTAAGCGTGACGGTTAAGGTAAATTCTTCCTACAATTGGTAATGCTCATGTCCATCAGTGTATTTCTACGCATGGTGTCAAGCTATTCAAACCTACACATCGGCCTTTGTTATACGCTACAATGGACTAGTGACCGCAGAAATGGACCCTCGCAATAAGATGTGAAATGTGATCTATCTATTCTGGGATTATAATTTTTGAGATGTTTATTCTCCTCACTGTCCGATTTCGCTAAATATTTTTAGCATTCTCACAATACGATAGGGCGATGGATTCTCTTATGTCACCAACACACGTGCTTGCCGATGCAAGTGCTACTCAAGACCGCTTTTCTCACATCGATTGTCAATTCTTTCGTCGTAGAGTTATACACCTGGATCGTTGCTACTTGTGGTTACAGATAGTGCACATGGTGGGAAGTGGACGTTGTGGCCCACAGACACCTCCATTTACACATGGAGTATAAAGAATCAAAATAAGTATCAAAATGTAGATGCGTTGTAACCCCTGAGAACTAAGATAGAATACCTCTTTACCTGTAACAAGGCTCTTCGGTTGTTATGAAACACAGCAGCATTAAGCTGATATTTTACGCAATTATTCTGTGAGAGCGTGGCCTTTCCTTGTTCGAGTTGTTGTTGTTTCCTTGACCCATTCGTACTGAAACCATAAAATAGTCATTGCATGGCTTAACCACGGACGAAAAAGATGTAACAATTTCGTGTTTACAGTTTCATGTAGTTGAGTATTAAATTATATAAACTAAATAATTCTCATCTGAATTATAATTTTGAGCCTAAATTAGTAAAATGTATTACGGGTTAACCATCACGTGTGCTAATTGTTTAGCGTGAATATTAAATATGTTTACGCTTAGCAACCAACAGCCTACGTGCGATGTTGTAGCAGAGAACAATATTGTACATTGAACAATAAATGAAAATGTATTGTATAATATTAACAAACAAATTAAATGCGTAGTAAAAATAATAATAATAATGTTTACTTCATTTGCTCTCACAAGTTTACATTGCCTTTTAATAATATTGGAGGTATAACCATTTTAATTTGTGAGAGCCTGGTGTTAGTACTAGGAAATACCTGTATGACTAAGCACCAGAAATAGTAGTGTTATGTTATTGTATTTTTTTTTACTTGCAGAGACATTGTCTAAAACATCACATTATCATTATAGCCTATCAGAAGTACTCTGTTAAATATAGGCCTCCTTCAAGGAATACCACAAAACTCGGTCCTGAGCCACCATCGACTTTCTGTTGTATATGTCTTACCAGATCATCAACCCTTTAAGTGAAAGACCGTCCTACATTTCACTTATCGGTACGTCGGATGGCAGCTTTTCTTCCCCATCGGTTGTCAATTTTTTGAGCTATATAGCCAGCCCATTATCACTTCATTTTACTTTATCAGAATGGTAGTATGGATAATTACTTAATTTATGGTTTTTAACCATACGGTCTTCTATTAGTGTCGTAGTAGCCGAACAAAATGTAAACCGGACGCTCTTCACCAAGGTCTCAGACATAGGTCTTAATAACTTGGTGAAGCGTGCAGCGTGACGTCATGTCAAATACAACCTGTTGCATTGTCAGTGTACTGAGTGGTCGCTGCTCGATTTGTATGGCATACGCAACGCTACGCCATGCGCTCCAATCGAACTTCGGACTCACGGTAGTAGCTTTGTAGTTTGTTTAACAGGCCTGTATTCATCATAGTGTTATTATATCTGCAAAACAGATCACTACCGTATATATGTATACTTAGTGGTTTTAAACATAATAACTAATAATATAATTATTTGTATAAAACATGGTTTGAAAAAGATTTTACAAAAATTATACAATCGAACATACTCCATCAAAAAATCTATTATGTGTGAGTGAGTGATTCTCACTCTTTACCAGTTTTTTTTTTTGAAGAATGAAGAAAGAAGCAAAAGAGGTTTATTGGTACCAGATATTCGAAATTTAAATACGTTTAGCGTATTTACAATTTAATTAGTTTAAAAATAAAATAAATAATTTACAGTCTATAAACGTCCGTCCGCTTGAAACGGTTTCCTCTCATTTCTGAGAGTGTTATGAGGCGATTCGTTTAGATTAATTTACTAAATTAAGTAAATTCTAAAACGTTTCGCTTTCTCATTAATCACTTTCCACAACTTATCATTTTTATGAAAATTATTCTATTGAAAATATTTTTTCTATAATAAAATGCGTAAAAGCTAATGTGAGCAGATGTATCTATTCTAAAGTATTCACAAATAATCAAAATTTTAAATTGGATTTAAGGATGTTAAAGAAGCGAGAGCTGTGTCAGGATTGGTCAGGATCGTGTCAGATGGAAATTCGTGGACTCTGCCTACCCCTCAGGGTGAGAGGCGAGAGGGTTTGCGTATATTATCAAAATTGGCCAAATTATCACAGTATTAGTTAATTAGCATTATTTTTAGTAATTATAAATTAACTTAAAGTTATGTATGTATTTATCTATCTATCTTCTTTCTATCTTATTTGAACGTGGTAGAGCCATGCTGCAACTATATTAGTAGTATAGTTGTAGCACGAATGGATCGGCTCGACCGGAGAAGGAACACGCTCTCACAGAATACCAGCGTGAAATAGCAGCATAACACTGCTTTGTTTCGTATGGTGAGTGTAGAGAACCGGAGACCCTTTTTGCTGGAAAGAGGCATTCCACCTTAGTCCTCACCGGTGACAACGCATCTGCATTTTGATTCTTTAGTGAGGATAGATGTAGATGTATATGTATCACAGGAACCACTTACCATCAGGTGAACTGTGTGCTCGTTTGTCACCCGATCCTATGAGTGAGTGACAAAATTAAGAAAATTCGACTAGGTATAATTCTTAAACTACTGGTTCAAATTGAATGAAATTTTAAATATACCGATTTTATACAACGCCTACTTGGATACTGAAAATTCACGCTTCTAGTTTTATCTACGATGAAGTTATAGGGTTTCTAAAATGGCCTGAACTGCGTCGAGAAAAGGATGGTACGGCCGTGCCGCTTTTTGCTCGACTTGGCGGGGGCACGGCTGTGCCCCCAGACACGAACATTTCTGTAAATTGCACTTTTTTTTATTTAAATTGAAAATACTATATGATCGATATCGATCGATCGATGCTAAAACAATTTTTTTTGGAAACGTTGTCTGTCTGTCTGCACGTCTGGACCCGCATCACACAAAAACCTCTGAAGAGATTTGGATGGGACTTCCACTATTGTGTTACATAGAAATCGAACAGTTGGAATAATTATAATTTATCACGCTATCATAGTAGGTTGACATATAATATTTCCCTTTTGCAGCTAAAAAAAGGTTTAAGTAAAATTTATATTGTCGTGAGACTGAAAAATTACAATATCCGATTTTAAGTTGTTTTTATATTATTCCTATCCGTTATGATATAAATGTCGCAGTTTTTATTTTAGGGTAAAATAATCAACTAATTACTTTAATTTTACCTAGATGGTGCTATAGGTAATTTAAAGATAGGTATGGTTTTATAATATGCGGGTTATGATATTATATGACATAACTGTAATATATCGTGATTTCAACGCAATGTTATCACATTTCTAAGTTACTTATATTCATTAGCTTCCTGCTTACCTTTCTTATCAGTTTGACGCTCTATCTAGAATTTGGTAGCTCTATATTCCGCTCACCGGCACGAGGTAGCAACTTAAAAAGTACTTTTCCCACTTTCGTATTCGTATTAAGATAAAATATTTTACATTTTTTTATTTTACATTTACATTTTTTATTAAGTAATAATGATATAATTAAATTTTAGAACCAAATAATTACGTAACAATATACAACACGTAACATAATTAACGCACTTTGAGAAAGTAGTTTGTTCAGAATTGTTTACTGAATCGATTTCTATCATTTGTAATATAGGTAATTTTTTATCCTAAACATATTGAAACTACGTAATTTACAGTCACACTAAACCTGTACAGTCAAAACAAACTGAAATGGACCGTAACTCAAGGCAATAAGACTTTTAAAAGTGCAGTTTTATTTGTACTAATACAAATTCCGTCATTCAATACGAAACAAAGAAAATTGAACCTTATTTCAAGTTTGTTAAAGTCTTTACAAATACAGAGTTCGGAGTGCCTCATAAAGGTCGAGGCGGCCAGGCCATTGACCTCCAAGACCAACTGATTTGACGACTTTATTAATGGGGACGTATTAAATCATTCGTTTATTTTAGTGGGACAACAAGTGCAGAGGACCTAAAAATAGTAATTCTATGAGTGAACGATTTTAGAATAGTGAAAAATGACACTGAATTGCTTTCTAAATTATTTTCTTTCTTCTTTTTCTTTTTTTAAACGTAACCTCCACACAAGGATTTTCTCTTATATAGTGGGAGCAGTGTACAAGCATAAATTGCACAAGGACAAACATCCAGACCTGGAACAATTATAGACCTATATCTAGCATTCGTGGTTTTGTACGGTGACCACAACATTCCTCCGGAATTAGTATAACTAATTTGATAAATAAACAATGCATAAACATGTTTAACTAAGAATTCAGTGTATGTATTATGATTATAACATAATATACTAATTGCGATATCTGAGGATGTGCGTTAATTACGTTAGATGTAGTATATATAACACTACAATAAAGTTAAATTTTAAAACCCTTCTTTTAAGTTTAGCCATTGTGATATATCATAAAAGACAATGTTTACTCAGAGGCAGTAATTGTGAAATGTATGAGATCCGATGAAAAAATAAATGAGTGATTAAATTTGTGCGTTGTGATACCTGAGGCAGATTTACCATATTAATGGAATTTGTATGCAAGAGGATTAACAAATTTTAATTGCCTTTTTTATGATTCTTGACTAACGCTATAAAAACAGCATTCGGTCATTATAACACAGGAGATAAGCGCTCGTCGAAAACTTCACAGTAGGCGAGCAACCTGGGTTCAATCCCAGCTGGCACTAATGAAGTTGTTCATTACAATTGTAAGCACTGGTTTACTAAGTGCGTGTAGGAAAACATTTTGAGTAAACCTGTAGGAAAAATGAAGTCATCCACACGTTCTGGTGAACCATGGTGGGCTGATTGCTTTATAATCGTCTCAGAAGAAGTTAAGCAATAGGACGTATATAGGCCGCAATTTTTATAGACCAAACATTCTTTTTGTGATTTCTAGGAAGTGTTTGTTAGAATAAGGCTAAATTATAATATGCATTCTTAATATATACATAATACAAAAATTACCACTATACTATCAATAAACTCAAGAATTTTGGTACCTAAAAATAACATGAATTCGATTTTTTTGTAGGAAATTTGTGACAAATGAGCGCACAGTGCATCTGATCCTCAGTTCAAAATTAAAATGTAGACCCGTGAGGACTAAAATGGAATGTTTCGTTTCCAGCTTAGCTGCTATTTTACGCTGGTATTTTGTGAGAGCGTATAACGTAACAACCATAATAAAGCTGCAGCACAGCTCTACTACGTATAATAATGGTTTCTACGTATAATAACGAAAGCAGTTTCCCTTGAATAGTTAGTAAAATAATAAAATAAAATTATAAAGCTTTTTTAATATGTTTTCAACTTTAGTACAGTCAAAATTAACAACAGAGCCAACGCTTATCTTGGGATCATATATATGACACTTCAAATTCAGGAATATGGTTCGTTCAAAGAATTGTATAACAGAGCTCGTAATACTTTATACACTCGTATATAATCCTACAGTACGCGTGTTTGTCACCGAATTCCTCCTAAGCGGCTGTACCGATTTTGACCAATTTGACAGGGTCTCTGAATGTTTTAGGTTCACAATTTGACCCGTCAGGTGGCGCTGTTGTCGAGATCCAGAATTAACCCGTGCGAAACCACGGATCGGTAGTAGGCTATAAAACTGCATCTTGCTGGAGCTCTGCAGTATGCCAGCATTATTATTCCTGCAACTATTGTATAACACCTTGTAGCAACATTGCATTGCGTTGCACAATATGTTACAACTTGATGGCTATGCTATCTCAGCTAGAATTTCCACAAATCTAGTGTTATTCATGTAAAGTATATAGCCATGAACAATTCATTCAACAATAACTTATTACTGTTTATACCAAAATTGTTAATGAGAACTTATTAATCTTATATTTAAACGCTTTTATCATTAGTATTGTTTTTGATTAAGTATGACGAATATCTTTTATATTTACATTCCATTGTTCTAACTCTCCAGAGAACCTTTAACTCGTGCGTTTTACTTTGCATGACAGAACAGGGAGATAATACATAATATATTCAAGTACCTAATAACTTGGTGAATGATTGTTATCTTTATTATTATATTTGGGGTTCAACCTTGTTCCATTATTAAGGCCGTCTAATATTGAAGGTACTTCAAGCAAGAATTTATAGTTATATTTATGAGTGTGGAAAGCTATATGTTTCGGAGATATTAATAAGGTTTTCAATAATTTTAATTACCATAACGTCTAAAAACATTCAGATGTAAATGTGAAACATAGCGTAGGTAAGTTTTTTTTTAACTTTGATAGTATTATTAAATCAAAAACAACTGTTTTGTGTTTCTTTCTTTTCTTAATTGAGTACAATTGTCAGTGTTATTAGCTTAGCAAAGACTTTCTATAAAGAAAGTTACAAATAATTATGTCGATAAACATAACTAAAGTACTCAATCTGGCGACGTAAAGCGGTGTTGGTTTCTGTCCTGATTGTTTTATTTTTGTTTGTATTTGAATTGAATATGTTGGAAATTAGGAATAAAAAAAAATCTCATAAAAGTCCACAGCTGGACATGTGCCTCTTCCGTTATAGGCAGGATTTGTCTCTTCACGCTTGGTGGGTGGAAAGATTACCGCAGTACTACAAAGACGTCTTGCACCTTCGACATTGCTGCCCATCTACCGGTCTGGATATCATACGCCTGGAGTAAACGAGATGATTTTACCGCCATGTACCGGAGGCCATAACATATTTTTCGTATTCCATAGTAACTTCTTAACTTGTGCTCGTTTGTCACCCTGTCCTATTAAAAAAACAGAGCTATATTAGCGCAGGAGCTAGCCGTTCGGTGTAAATTCCTCAGTACGCGAACAACCTGTGATTGATCTCCGCCGGTATCAATTAGTATATTATTATTATTAAGTTTGTGTCAAGAAATTAAGAATGGTTAGCATCACTAGACATTTACGTAGCATTTTGTATATATTTCAATATTCATTGAACAGTGTAGGACAAACAAATGGTATCTATATAATTAAGAAATAAATGTACAGTGATTAAGCAAGATAAAGTTTACCACCTTTCTCCGGTGTGTATGCTAACTATATTTAAAGAATACTAGCAACGCTATAACACTACTAATATACCTGCTTACAACTAAAGGCAAGCTAAAAATTCTTGAGCTAAGAGTGGTTCGCAACAGTAGTTAAATGGGAGATTATTACGCTTAACTTTTTAAATTACTTCTAAAAAAGAAGGAAGTTCTCGATTCGTTACTTTATTTTTATGTATATTCCCCTTGAGTGAGGTCTTTCCCAGTAGTGGATTGATAAAGATGATGATGATGTTCAGCGATAACTCTTTAAAGAATTGTCGGCTTTAAATGTTTTTTTTGTTGGGGGTCATTGTAGAAGCGTGCTCGTCGCGACCCTGCCAGCCCTTTTCAGGGCTGCAATTCTACTTAGCTGCGCACCCATGCCAACGAGGGTTAGGGCGTCCCCCCAAGGCGACGCACACCAGCTCGTCCCCGTTGGTGTGGAATGCAGCGCGCAAAGCGGCGATGGGGACCGCCACCCGTCACGCACAGCCCGACACGGCGGAAGGTGGAGGACAGAGTGCAGAGTTAGCACGTGGAATGTTAGAGGAGGCATGAGAGATAAGACGAATGAGTTGATCCAAATAATGAAAGAAAGAGAATTAGATGTCGTGTGTATGTCGGAGACCAAACGGAAGGGCAGTGGTACTGAAGAGCTCCCTGGCGGGGCGTTAGCTCTATGGTCCAGAGTCCCGGAGAGCGAGAACGCCTGCCAGGGAGTGGGGGTGCTGCTGTCGTCTCGGTTGGTCGATGTAATGACTGAATATAAGGTTGTGAACTCAAGACTTCTCTGGGTTCGCTTTAAATTGGGACTGACGAAGTTATTCCTTTTGGCTGTTTATGCGCCGGTAGCTTCGTCGTCCAGGGCTGAGCTGGAGGAGTTTTGGGAGAATATAAGAGAAGTTCTAGATTTGGCTAGGGGAAACGAAAGAATCGTTGTGTGTGGTGATTTGAATGGATGGGTTGGTACCGCTCCACCAGGGTACGAGTCGGTGCTTGGAAAGTTTGGCGATAAAAGGGTTAATAATGCTGGCAAGCTTATACTGGCGGTATGCAAGGAAAAGGGTCTTCTTGTGACAAACACTATGTTAAATCACAAGAAAATCCATATGTATACTAGAGAAAGAAACAATGAGAGAAGTATGATTGATTTGTTCCTAGTGGATGACCGACTGCGGAAACAGGTGATGGATACGCGAGTGTTCAGGGGTGCTGATCTGGGAACGGATCACTATCTAGTGATTACTAGATTTAGGGGTCTGTTCGCGGGATGGCGCTACCAGACGGCAGTAACAGAACCACAGTCGGTCTGTCGCATCCGAAGCTGGAAGCTTCAGGATGCGGATACTAGGCACAAATATCATGCAAGGGTAGCCGAAAAGCTTGACATCATCGATGGTTGAAAAGAATGTGTGGAAAGAACATAGCAGAACCTTAGGGATGGAATGGTAAGTGCACCGGAAGAAGTGTGTGGAGCAATAAAAAGAGGCAGTAGTAAAAGAAGAGATGCATGGTGGAATGATAAAGTGAAAGAAGCTGTAAAGAAGAAGAAAAAAGCATGGTTAGACTACTTGGCCTCTAGTAATGATAAGGATATGAGAGAGAAGATGAAAGAAAGATATAAGCTGCAGAAAGTTCACAAGAAAGCATTGATTGAGGAAATGCGTGAAAGGTGTAGAATAGAAGTGGACGAAAGGTTGTCGCACAACTTTAAGGAGAACTCCAAACTATTCTGGAAAGAGGTTGGAAGGACCCGAAGTGGTGCGACGGCCTTAAGAATGAACAAAGTGCTTTCGAGAACTAATGACGTCCTCACAGAAAAATCGGACGTCATGCAGCGATGGAGCGAATTTTATAGAGAAATGTATGCGTGTGATGATCCTAGTGGAGGATCCGGGTATGACACCGTGACTGGTACGCCAGACCCGGACCTCGATGACACTGAGGTCATCAGTATGAAAGAGATCGAACGTGAGATTCGAAGTTTTAAATGTGGTAAGGCTGCGGGACTAGACAGAGTTACTGCTGAAATGATCAAGTATGGTGGGCCTTGCGTCTGGGACAGCTTTTATCTGCTGTGCAATTTGTGCTGGTGGACGGGGGATGTCCCGGATGATTGGCGATCCGCAGTCATTTTGCCTTTTTATAAAGAAAAAAGGTTCACATTTTGACTGCGGGTGCTATCGGGCGATCAGCTTGACCAGTTTAGCAAGTAAAGTCTACTCGAAGGTTTTGACACGTAGGATGCAAGAGAAATCGAAAGGTTTCTATGGGAGGGTCAATGCGGATTTAGACCTGGAAGAGGATGCACGGATCAAATGTTTTCTCTCCGCATGATCACGGAAAAGCTTCTGGCTGCTAACCAGAAGATTTTCTGTGCTTTTGTGGATCTTGAGAAAGCATTTGATAAGGTTGTAATGAAGAAAATGTGGGAACTGTTGCCAGGGTACGGTGTGGATGGTCGATTGCTAAGGGCTGTGCAGTCACTTTACTGTGACTAAAAAGCCTGTGTGCGGGTAGGGCATGACCTGTCACCTATGTTTAGCGTCCAAACGGGCGTAAAACAGGGTTGTGTCATGTCTTCCTGGCTGTTCATACTGTATCTCGACAGCTGTT
Organism: Parnassius glacialis; assembly: GCA_033319125.1. Classification (NCBI taxonomy): domain Eukaryota; kingdom Metazoa; phylum Arthropoda; class Insecta; order Lepidoptera; family Papilionidae; genus Parnassius; species Parnassius glacialis. The sequence goes on along the minus strand of JAVANC010000023.1, from coordinate 11,011,869 downwards.
TACAGAAGCTGAAAGATAGCTCTTTGGGTGTGAAATTGGGTGACATAAAAGTAAATTGTCTGCTGTATACTGATGATGCAGTGCTTATTGCACCATCAGAGGCAGAACTGCAGGCATTAGTCACGTGTATGAAAGAGGAATGTGAAATTAAAGGTCTCCATTTGAATGCTAATAAAACTAAGGTTCTGGTATTTGAAAGGGACGAAGACAGAACGAAGTGTGAAATATGGGTAAATCAGGAATGTCTAGAACAGGTAAATGAAATTGTATACTTGGGGAGTGCTTTTAGCCGGGATGGAAGATGTGATTTAGATGTGGACAAGCGTGTTGCTGCCTGGAACAAAGTCAATGGTGCCCTGACTGCGTTAGTCAAAAGGCAAGGCGTAGTGAAGAGTCCACGCCTTGCAATACATAACGCAGTCTTGGTACCGACTTTGTTACATGGCGGCGAAACCAAAAAAGCAAGTTGAATGCAGTGGAGATGCGATCTCTTCGTAAAATGTGCTGCGTCACCATGGCCGACCGAAAGCGAAACAAAGAGATTCGCAATATGGCAGGTTTGAAAGATGAACTTATCACAAAAATTGATAAGGGCGTGCTTCGATGGTTTGGGCACGTTGAGTGAATGAGTGAAGACCGAATGGTGAAGAAAATATATAACGCGAAAGTTAATATTAAAAGGTGTCGAGGTAGACCGAGACTAACTTTCGAAGGCCATGTGAGCAAACTGTTCGAAGAGGGGAGGGTCAAGAGTACTCGGATACCTAGACGTGCATGTATGAAGAAGATAATGAATCTGAAAGAAGCAAAAGAGGTATGTAAGGATCGTGACACTTGGCGATCTGTTCTCTCTGGCTACCCCGTCAGGGGATGTGCGTGATGATAAGTAAGTAAGTACTTACTTTACTTACTTTTACTAAGTAAGTAAGTAAGTAAATATTTTTTTGAAGCGAAAACTTCTTTAACATCGTTGTGATTTTAAGCTCAATGAAACGAATAAGCGACACTAAAAGGGGACAAATATGTAAATATATAGGATAAGCCTAAGAGTGTATGTGATAGATTCTATCTTTATATATAAAAATTACGTGTCACATTGTTTTTCCGCGATGAACTCCTAAACTACTGCACTGATTTCAATGAAATTTTGCACACTGTGTGCAGTTTGGTCCAACTTGAGAGATAGGATAGTTGTTATCACGATAAGTGACCCTCAATTTTTTTATTGCTAAATTCAAGAGATTTTTAGGAAAGCATATGGTCGTCGGAAAGCGCAGAAGAACATCTGCCTGGTCAGATAGTATTTAATATAATAAAGCCGAACGCACATATGTCCGCACCGTACGCATCGTACGCGCCGTACGCGCCGAGTTTTACTGATGGCCTCGCACATATGCCCGTACGCATCGTCCGCACCGTCCGCAAATCTTTTGATTTACCAACAACTTTTGTAGTTTTTTCCAACCACTGGTGTGAAACGGTACATTGAAATTGATCGCTCGAAATCACTATGGAAAGAAGTATAGTAATAGCCTGCTTATTGGCATAGGAAGAAAAATTCGGAGAAAAGAAGATTCTGGATTCATAATATTAATTTAAAAAGGCAATTGTATGGAGAATATGAAGGGGATATACTTTATTTAAAGATTTATTAGGTGATGATGAACGATTTTTTAGATATCTATTTGCATTTAACATACAAGGTACTTCAAGAATTGGTACATGTACTAAAACCATATCTTTATATGGAAAACTCAAGATTTAGAAGACCAATCGAACCAGAAAAAGACTTGTTGTATGTTTGAGGTAAGTATTTTTATTGATAATTAAGTAATCAGGTATAATTGGGTTTTTGAATTAAATTTAACCATTTTTAGTTCAGTATGTAAATAATTGATCACTAAGTATTCATATTGATAACCGATGTAAAAAAAATCAAATTATGTATAATTAATAACGAATTAATTAAGTTATAAAAATACAAAAACTATCACGTAAGTCGAAACCACCAGTTTAAGTGGAAAATCCACTAAGTTGGCAACATTACACAACACTGAGTATCCACACGCGCCAAACGCTGTGGGGAACCACAGCGTCTTTGGCGTTATCAGAGACTGTATTCAAACGTAAAGGAATAACATTTTTTCAAATAACTTGAACATTAAAAAAATATTTTCACTAAAAAAATTAATTTGCAAATTGTATGTGGTTTTATTACCTCTAACTGACACTAGCATCTGTGAAGGGGGGGTCTTTCTCAATCGTCTTACTCTCCGGATAATTCAGAGGTAATAAAACTACATACAATTTGCAAATAATTTTTTTAAATTGGATTATTTTTTAATGTTCAAGTTTTTTGAAAAAAAGTTATTTATTTACGTTTGAATACTGACTCTGATAACGCACTTAACGGGAACCACAGGGTTTTTGTTACATGTTTTATAGACGCTACCATTACTTCTCAACTCATTTTATGTATGAAAGTCTGACATTGCTCTTTATGTATGAAAGTCTGCCATTGTTCTTTTCTCAATTGATGAGAAAATCATTAAACTCTCTAATTTGCAAAAACATCTGGAAGACATATAGGCGAATTCCAACATATAAATAATAATTATTATTGCCCTATAATTCATTCACAGTATCAGATATCCATTGACCCTGCTCCTTATCTGGATCCTAGCTGGTCTAAGCATAGCGAATCAAACAATTCAAGATTATGTCAGCTATGTGTTCTTCAACGCGGGATGATGTGAAGAAGCGATGCTCCGGGAAGTCTGCAGTTTCGAAGACATGTAAAATCCGCTAATGTTCATATGTTTCTGTGCTTTACCATCCCAATTAACATAACCGTATTGTAGTCAAACACTGATATGTTTATTGTTTATTGTAATCAGAAGAAAATCTGGTCAGTTGAATTAATCTAAGCAAGCCAAGCCAAGATTAAATAAAATTAATTTACGGATTTTATCGCGTATATTAACTTATTTTATATTCCCAATGTTTCAAGCACTTCTGCATTCTGTACGTGTTCACAGACTAGACTTCCCGGAGCGTTTTTTTTTTGGATTATTAGGATTATTTCGTTTGTGTCTGTGAACACGTACAGGATGGCCCTCGTCAGTACATTAGATTTGATAGACCACAAATCCTCACTAAAGAACACCGATTCCTTCCAAGGATGATTCGCGAGGCTGTTGAAATCAAAAAACATCCTAATTTCAATAAAGGAAATGGCTGGGTGCTACCATCTGCTTGGGATCCCATAATCAATAAAATTAAATCTTGCATACAACTGCAAGACTTCAAGATACTGTAAGTTCATACTGCGTAGGTCGGAACAAAAGTTACTAATTTTTAATTTGGATGTAGCCGTGATTAATTATGACATTGGAACGTCATACTCCTCAGTCCCCCCCGTGACCATGGATGCTCTTAAGTGCTCGAAACGTCGCGAATATAAAATAAGTTAAAATACGCGATAAAACCCGTAAAATTAGTTTTATTTAAATGGACCTTTATTATTCTTCATGAATCTGGCTTTCATATACAAATAATTTTTTTTCTAAATGTCTTGGTACTTTTGGAGATAAGCGTGTTTAAACAAACAAAAAAAACCTCTTCTGCTTTATTATATTCTCTATTGTGTAACTTCTGAACGACTTGACCGATTGAGGTCATATTCAATATTTTTTGTCAAGGCGATGGATCATAACTGCACTAGTATCTCATAGGTCATTTTGATCTATACGATGACTCATATTGCAAATTTATATTTATTACCAAAGAAGGCAACCACTTCGGACCAGATAAGTGGCGCTGTGGTCATTTACATTTAAGCTCTTCGCGCCAACCTACCGAAAATAGCAGAACAATATTAGCTAGGCCAGATAGTTATAATATATGATTAAACGGATATTTTGTACACATTGTGTATGTGCAGCTACCTTAATTAAGCTGTTGTCCCATTATAATTGATTTAATTTATATGCAAATGGAAGCCTCTTAACTTTATTCAAATACGTCCTTTGACATTCACGGAACTGAAGTAAATATATAAACAATAATAGTACGTAGTTAATGCCATTTGTCTATTGCGTTCTAATTTATCTTAATAAGTTTTAGGTAGCGTTTGGCGGAGTGTGCAGCGTGGCGTCATTACATGCACACGGAAGAAGATTAATAATAATGCGACATCAGACCGAATTTTGGTCAGTAGTTAAGCGACCAGTCTCAACGTAGGCTAACCATCTGCGCATGGCAGGATTATAGTGCTCAAGTGTATGCGCAAACACAAAAGCACTCTCTCTTCTCTCATTATCATGATCCGACATGACCGGAGAGTGATCAGTCGCAAGACCAACATCTTTACGTGCTTTCAGAGACACGGGGATGAAACACCGCCAACTTTCCGACTCCGGGCTGCTACTGAGAATTTCTTGATAGACAATCGCAATAATTGATTTTTACCCTCACCGGGGACGTGGATTCGAATTCGGGACCTCATGAGCAACAATCACGGTTAGACCAACGGTGCTATTTGTTGTATGGTGTTACTTGTTATACGGTGTTATTTAGCAGTATCATGAGTGACAGCTATCCAATTTCTCTGTCAAACACCTTGCTGAACGCTCTGCACTAAGGTCTTTAAGCTCACGCCTAAGGACCTTATATCAACTACCCCATATCTTCCCGTGGGTGTCGTAAAAGGCGACAAAGGGAAACAGGCAGGAGATAGGCAGCAGCATCTTCCTGATAACGGCAAAAGTACAATAAAAAAAACTGCGGTTGACAGCCCGCTCGCTAAGCGTGGCAACTATGGCAAATACCCCAAATGAAGAGAGCAATAAAGAAACGGCCCCCAGTCCCCGGCGGCCCCGCTATTCCTGGCTACTGTGGCGACCATGGTAACGGCGGGGCAAGAGGTGCTAAGAATCTCCGGTGGAGGTTCGGTTGCCATTAAAAACGACTCGACCTGGCAACATACAACGCACGCACTCTGAGGACTTACCAGAAGATCACGGAGCTAGAATACGAGATAGACAAGTTAAGCTGGCATATTATAGGATTATCCGAGGTCCGAAGAGAGGGAGAGGACATGATAATCCTCGAATCCGGCAACTTGTTCTATCGCCGGGAGGGCGACCATCTGTCCCAATGAGGTGTCTTTTTTTATATAGGATAAGGGTGACAAACGAGCACACAGTCCACCTGATGGTAAGTGGTTGCTGCGGCCCATAGACATCTACATCTATCCCCTATTAAAAATCAAAATGTAGATGCGTTTTCACCCGTGAGGACTAAGATGGAATGCCTCATTTCCAGTAAAAAGGGCCTCCAGCCACCTGCACTCACCAAGCTAAACGCAGAGGTAAACCTCTACTTCACGCTGGTTTTCTGTGAGGTCGTGGTACCACCCCGGTTCGAGCCGGCCCATCCGTGCGACAAGAAAAGCTGCCGCGTGGCTCTACCATTGTCTCGTCCACAAGTCTCTCGTTAGAAACGTTGTAAAGATTGAGGATGTGTCGATGAGGGTTGCGTACCTTATACTCAGAATCACCAAACGGTATTCGCTGAAGGTCATACAGGTATACGCACCAATCTCGGCACACCCCGATCAGGAGGTGAAGGAAATGTATGAGGATATCTCTAGAGCCATGCATTCCTCCAATACCCACTATACGGTGTTAATGGGAGACTTCAATGCAAATCCAGGCACAAAAGAGAACGGTGAGCTATAAGTAGGGAAGTTTGGAATAGGGCAACGGATACCCAAGGGGTCAGTAGCTGGCCGACTTCATGGAGAAAGTTGGACTCTTTATGATGAACTCTATCTTCCAGAAGGGGCCCCACAGGAAGTAGACCTGGTCGAGCCCCGACGGTTCGACAAAAAATGACAATGACCTCAATATGACGACCAGACAGCAACTGTTTAGTGATGTCTCCGTGATCGCGAGGGTGAAAACTGGTAGCAATCACCGAATGGTTAGAGGCACACTGAACCTAAACGTTAAGTTGGAGAGGTCACGTCTAATAAAGTCAACGATTCGTCCCTCTCGTCATCTGTTCCAAAGTCCCCAAAACCTTTCAACTCAAGTTACAAAACCGTTTTCAATGCCTAGAAGACTGCAATGAAGTGGACGATATGAATGACAAGCTCGTGGAAACTGTCCATGCGGTTGGAGCTTTCTGTAAGACCCGCCGCAGAAGAACACAAAAACTCTCCGATCACACTCTTAATATCATGGCTGTTAGACGGAAGATGAAGCTACACTCTTCAACTGATTTTACAACATACAAGCAACTGAACAGACAGATCGCCAAATGCATGCGCCGGGACTTACGCAACTTCAATACAGCTTGTATTGAAGAAGCGATCGAGCGGAACCAAGGCTTCAAAGTCTTTGCCAGAGATCTATCTGCCAGAAAGAGCCAACTATCAAAGCTGAAGACCGAGTGTAGGAGCATCGTTTCCGGGACACCTGAGATTTTGAGTAAGATTGAGAGGTTCTATGGGCAGCTGTACACGTCATGGTTGGAGCCACACGCAAGTGTGAGTAACGATCCAAGAACGAGTCTTATCCGACACTATTCCGAAGATATACCGGACGTCAGTCTGAGTGAGATCGGAATGGCTCTTTATTACCTTAAAAACGCCAAGTCCCGGGCGATGATGGAATTACAGCGGAGCTTTTGAAAGCGCGTGGAAAACCGGTACTTCAAGTCCTTCAGAAGCTCTTTAATTCCGTCCTCCATGGGGGCATTACACCGAAGGCGTGGAGCAGCAGTGCGGTGTTCTTGTTCTTCAAGAAAGGTGACAACGCTCTCTTGAAGAACTACAGACCGATTTTACATCTGAGCCGCGTCTACGTGCTGTTTTCGAGAGTCACTACGAATCGTCTCGCACACAGACTTGACGACTTCTAGCCTTCCGAACAAGCCGGTTTCCGAAAGGGCTTTTGCATCATAGACCACATACATACCCTTCGGCAAGTTGTACAGAGGTCCGAGGAGTACAATTTGCCACTATGCCTGGCGTATGTGGACTATGAAATAGCCTTGGATTCCGTCGAAATTTGGGCGGCGCTGCAGTCCCTTCAGCGGTGCCAAGTTGACTGTCGGTATATCGAAGTTCTGAAGAGTTTGTACAGTAGAGCTACGATTGTTATTTGAGTACAGAATCAGAGTACCTATCCAACTGCAGAGAGGTGTAAGACAGGGCGACGTCATATCCCCGAAACTCTTCACCGCTGCATTGGAAGACGTTTTCAAGCTACTGGACTGGAAAGGATGCGGTATTTAACATCAATGGTGAGTACATCACTCACCTTCGATATGCTGAAGATATATTCCTTATGGCAGAATCGCTGGAGGAGCTAAGCATTATGCTCAATGACCTCAATAGTGTCTCCAAACGCATATGTCTTAAGATGACATGGACAAAACAAAAATCATGTTTAACGTCCATGTCATACCTATGCCGGTAGTTTTTGGGAGCACTAAGCTCGAAGTTGTTGACGAGTATGTTTACCTGGGACAAATAGTCCGACTAGGTAAGTCCAACTTCGACCGAGAGGTCAATCGGCGGATTCAACTCGGCTGGGCAGCGTTTGGCATCTTCTCGTTATACATACCTCAAAACCTGAAAACGAAATTGTACAACCAGTGCGTGTTGCTAGTGATGATTTACGGATCTGAGACGTGGTCCTTCACTACTGGCCGTATGAGGAAGCTCAAGGTCGCTCAGCGAGCTATGTTGAGGGCTATGCTCAGGTTATCTCTGCGTGATAAACGAGAAATGAGGATATTGGCAGTAGAACCAGAGTAACCGACATAGCCCAATGGATTAGTAAGCTGAAGTGGCAGTGGGCCGACCATATAGCTCGAAGAACCGACAACCGATGGGGAAGAAAGGTTCTCGAGTGGCAGCCTCGTACCGGTAGGCGAAGTGTAGGGCGACCCCCCACTAGGTGGAGTGACGACCTGGTGAGACATTCAGGAAGTCGATGGATGCAGGTGGCTTAGGACCGTACTTTGTGGCATTCCTTGGGGGAGGCCTATGTTCAGCTGTGGTCTTGTGAAGGGCTGTAATGATGATGTTGAATGATGATATTCGGAGAAACAGTCGAAATTATAAGTCGTTTATGTAAATTGAATGGTACATAATATTATAACATAACACAGCGATGCATTGTGAGTAAAGTATCACTTATTTAATTAAAAAAACTATCAACAAATTTGGTTCACAATTGACGAAAATATCGCGTAAAATACAAGTAAAATGCCGAATTGTTGACGTCCTCCTTCTTTTAAGGTCGGCGAATAAAATCATCGATGTGATAAATAATAATTCGCCTATTTTATTATTAACAAGGCGAAAGAGTGGTCCATATCCAGCTAATTAATAGTAGAATGTGACGGACAGATATAGAAAAGTTAGTGTTATAGTGCTTCAGTAGGATGTACGAGAACTATGTACGTACTTGTAGACAACTGCTTCGACTATCCAGCACTGTTCCATATAATTTTAACACTACTGTGTTTCGTATGGTGAGTGTAGAGAACCGGAGACCCTTTTTACTGGAAAAGAGGCTTTTCATCTTAGTCCTTATGGTTGACAACGGATCTGCATTTTGATTTTTATTGAGTATAGATGTATATGTTTATGGGTCACAGCAACCACTTACCATCAGTTGGACTGTGCGCTCGTATGTCACCTTCCCTTATAAAAAATCTACCTCTAGAGCTAGCCCACCTATCATTTCTTTCACAAGTTTCAATCTAAATCCATGCATTTTGTGTCCAAGTAGCTCGTTCGGGGATTACAGGTAAGATGCTATGCATGTCTATGTTTTTTACTATAACTAACATGAACTAAAACACAAAAGTGGAATGTTCGCGTTGATGTGTTTCACATATTTTATATGTCGCAAGGCACCCTCGGACTTTTTTGATGGGAATACATTCTTATCCTCTTCTTAATTTAATGGTAATATTATATGGTTCTAATATTTATTTTGATATATTAAAGATTACGAAAAAATTTTTGAAAAATAAAATTATCAAACGGCGCCATCTTACTCCCAGCGGTATAGTGTCAACAGTAATGATTGCGTTTCGTCGCTGAATGGCTATGCTTAGCTTCTTCTCCTTATTGCGGAAACAGTTCCTTGAGAAACTGCACCGCATTTGGTCACCACGGACCAAACATCTACACAAATGTCCAAAATATATAATATCATAGATATTCGCCATTTACTTTCGAAACAGTGGTAAAAGCATAAATGACATGTTCTTATGATATATATATTGATTAAAAATAGTTTATTTTATTATATTCTCACGTTTGTTAATGGCTATATTATTTTCTCCGATCGGTTGTCTGCAATGAAAAGTATATAAGATTAGATCAGGTTTTAGATCAAAAGAAGCAAACGTATTAAATCGCTTTGGTAGATTTTTCGCCTTTCGTTTTGTTAATATTTGCTACTGATTGCATTCTCTGCAAATTGAATCTCGAAACAACTTCTTTTTTACAAACAGAGCTTTGATTATTGCAGATTGCTACTGTCTTACTGCCCCGTTCAAAATCAACGTTGAAGTCGGCTACTTTTTTTGGAAGTAAAATTGGCATTTTCAATACAGTTGAAATTGTATCTTTGAAACTAGGGACTTTAAGTTTGAATTTAATATGATAAATGAAAAAATACCTTTTGTGAATAATTCGTTTATGAAATGCAAATAATTACCGGGTCAGATGGCTTGGTGAGCTTCCTGACCTTGTGTGGAGTGAGACAGGGAGGGCTAACTTCTCCTTCTCTCTTCAACTTGTATTTGAATAGGTTGATTGTTGATCTGAGCGACACAGGGGTCGGCTGCTCGATTGATGGTCACTGCATCAACAGTATCAGTTATGCAGATGACATGGTGTTGCTAAGCCCATCAATCGCCAGTCTCAGAAAACTAATAGGTGTATGTGAGAGGTATGCTTTGTCACACGGTCTCCTGTAAAATGTTAAAAAGAGCGAGCTCTTGATATTTCAAGCTAGAGGTGGTAAGCTGCGAAATGTGCCACGTGTGCTGCTAAATGGCGTCGCTCTAGACAGGGTAAATGCGTTTAAATATCTTGGCCATGTGGTTACCGAGGATTTAAAAGACGATGCTGACATCGAAAGGGAAAGGAGGGCGATGGCGGTCCGCTATAAAATGCTGGCACGCCGATTCGCGCGGTGTAGCTTTTGAGTAAAGATAACTCTCTTTAAAGCCTTTTGCCAAACTCTATACACTTGCAATCTGTGGGTCAACTACACGCAGCAGGCTATCAATGCTCTACGAGTACAATACAATAACGCATTCAGGGTGCTGGTAGCGCTCCTGCGCTGCTGTAGTGCGTCTGCGATGTTTGCGTACGCGCAAACGGACGGCTTCCACGCCGTGCTGCGACCAACACCATCCTGAACGTGCTCAGCGATAAGCCTGACTACCCCCTTCTGCAGCACTGGGTACAAATGCATGTGCCCGGTGCCCCAAAGGGTGGCAGATACATGAATTAAACTATAGATTAATTTTATCAAGTAATTTTAACAGTGGTAGAGCCACGCGGCAGCTTTTGCTGTCGTACGGATTGGGCCGGCTCGAACCGGGGTGGTATCACGACGTCACAGAATACCAGCGTGAAGTAGACCTCTACGTTTCGCTTGGTGAGTGCAGGTGGCCGGAGGCCCTTTTTACTGGAAATGAGGCATTCCATCTTAGTCCTCACGGTGACAACGCATCTGCATTTTCATTTGTAATAGAGGATAGATGTAGATGTCTATGGGCCGCAGCAACCTCTTACCATCAGGTGGACTGTGTGCTCGTTTGTCACCCTTATCCTATAAAAAAATATGTTAAACAGTCGAATTAAGTTATATTGAATTGATTTAAATCGAATACGATTAAATTAAATTAAAAAGATTAGATAGAATAATATAAATTAAGTTACATGAGATTAAATTTAAATTTATTATAATGTATATGTTACTTGTATGGCCTCAGTCTGAAATAACTTGATTTTATTATTTGTGTCACACATGTTTTTAATACTCAGGTATAATTACCCACGCGGATCTGAATGGGATTAAACCTTGCAGTTGATTGAAAATGACAGTTTTAATCGAATTAGGTCTCGCTAAGAATATTTATTTATTTTACGCGCATTTCATACCTCATATTCAAATAGTCTGGTTGTATTCTAATCTTAACGTAAGCTAATTATTATATTTAAAATTATTTTTAGTTAATAAATCCAAAGCACTGTAATTTTTTAATCACACAATGAATTGTATTGAATAGTTATAAAAATTCCAAGATGTAAATGTCTTTCACTCGTAGAGTCACACCCTGCAAATATTATTTTTCGGGGACAAATATTTGTATAGCCTCTCATAGTTATTGCTCCTAAATTTTTGTTCATGTGTTTTTGTTTGTGTATAATGCTTCTTACATATACAAGACGAATTCATTCCTAAAGCTTTGTATTTGTAAAACACCTCTTTTACACGGGAATTATTCTAGTTTTGTAACATTATAGTTACAAAAATGTTTAATGTTAAAATGGAAATTTTCCAGAAAATAAACATAATTGCAATTTTTTCCAATAAGATATTATATATAAAACGCAGGAGTATCCTAGTAGGCTCCGGTTGGGCCCACCGAGGGTCTGCCGGTCTCAAACCCGACGCACAGCGAACCGCGCTGTCATTTATACGAACGTTAGGGAGAAACCCTACGATGTTATCGAGGACATTTACCTTGACTAAAATGCGAAGGTGTTCGCTGGCAGGGCTGAACACCAACTCCGCTTGTCCCCTAGGAGTAGGAGGCTCGGCACCTCCGATACGGACCTTATGAAATATAAAAGAAAATTGACAGTTAATACTCGTATTTAATCAAGTTGCTTGTGTTTCAAAGTTTTTAAAAATTCTTCATCTTATTTCTATTTTTAAAAGAATAAAAGTAATAAACGAGCACATAAGAACAGAAATAGGTTACAAAATCTTACTAATAACGATTTCAAAAACTAAAAACTGTGGTGGCAAAACCCGTCCATCAAGCGTGGCAACTAGGCAGTTCTACGCACTATGAGTGTATTTATAGAAGAGGCCTATGCTCAGCAGTGGACAGGCTGTAATAAATGAACTAGTAAACTATATAACAAAATCGATTTAATACAAACAATATAAATGAAGCAGTTATAATACCTTTAAATCACATGTAATGTTTTTATTATTCTTCACATAAACTCGGCTAAGTTTAATTGTTCTAGTTAGTATCCCATCTCATCTTGAGATTGCCTTTTGTGTTACGTGATATGCCTGTGTTTGTTAAATTCCTTAACTCATAGTTAAATTAGTTTGAAAAACCATCCATCCAAATTGTTTTAACTAACCTGTGAGAGTTTCAGACGCTTTGTATTTAGAAGTAACACTGTTGTTAAACATGTGGTATAAACTTCGTGGACTATACAAAATTTAAAGCGTTAACTTTTTACAACTATTTCCACACAGTAAAATATTTAGCATGTGTCGGCGAGATTTTACCTTATATGAACAGATGGCGCTGATTGATACTTAACTCGCGCTATACAAAGCGGTTTTTCTGTAACATAATATTGTTGTTTTTTAAATTTATAGTCAGTTCTTTAGTACAGATTCATACCTTCAAATAGTAATTAATTTAGTCGGTAATTCATCGGAACAAAGTGGTCCTTCGAGCCGGATAAGTGAGTGCGTAGTAGGAAGTGCGGTATACAAGTGAAGTGTTGTGTAGTGACAAAGTTACGGATTTCAGTGTTGTGGATTGAACTTCGATAACCGTGAGTAATAGAATAGTAGCAGGGACTTGTAAAATCTTTCGCGAGTGTAAAAACATAGAACAATTTCGGAGTGAAATCGTATGAACATTGGACTTAGAAAATTCGCGTATGAAAAAAAAAACACTTAGAAAAAAAATTTCATTCGTTTTGTATGAACGTTGGACTTAGAAAATTCGCGAGTGAAATAAACACTTAGAAAAATTTCGACTCATTTTGTATGGACATTGACTTTAACGCTAAATAAAACATCTGTACTTTAAATAAATACCAGTGAAAGGAACTTCTAGTTGAACTTTGATCGAAAGTTATATCAAAATATTTTCATAACCTTAAAATGGAACAAATAAATAAATCGTTAAACCTACAAAATGAAAGACTAGACGAAATTAGAAAAGCACAAATAAACTACGGGAAATCTCCAAAGTCCAGGATTAATTTAGCATACTTGCAGACGCGTTCAGAAATATTGGAGATGAAATGGAATTCATTCAAAACTACCCATGAATACCTTGTGCAAGATACACCTGTAGAATCAAGAAGTGCCTTAAACTATTTTAACGATGATTTATATGAGACCTGTGAGGAGATTTACATCAATTACAAAAGTGATTTAAAAACAAAAATGTCCGAATTGTCACCCGTTACGCCTACTACCGCCTTACCTGAAATCAAAAAAACAATGCCCGAGTTAAAGTTGCCGACAATTAACATACCACAATTCTCTGGAAAATACACCGAGTGGCCATCGTTTCATGATTTATTCAATTCCATCATACATACTAATCAATCAATAGATGACGTTCAGAAGCTCCACTATTTAAAATCAAGTTTGTCTGGTGAAGCGGAACAGCTGCTGCGTACAATAACAGTTACAAGTCAAAATTACAAGGAAGCGTGGGAAATATTGAAAAATAGATACAACAATAAAAGATATATTTCAAACAGCATTTTCAAAAAACTTTTTAATATCAAAAATATAACAACACAGTCAGCTTATCAAATTAAATACCTGCTTGATACAACTGTTGAATGTTTAAGCTCATTGAGGAATCTAGGGTTACCAATTAAGTCTTGGGATGCGATAATGATTTATATGACAGTTTCTAAATTAGATACAGAAAGCCATCGTTTGTGGGAACAGCATATTGCTTCAGAAAAAGATGAGTTTCCTTCTTTTGACACTTTAAAAGAATTTTTAGAAACTAGATTCCGGTCTTTAGAAATGATTGAACACACCACTAAACCAACGAGAACCAAAGCCTTTCACACCTCAATAGAACCTACAAATATCTCTTGTGCATTCTGCAAAGAAAACCACTACATTTATCAGTGTAAACAATTTGCCAAACTACAATACATAGAGAGACACCGCTTCGTTCAAGAGAATAATTTATGTTTTAATTGTTTGATACCAAACCATTCATCTAATAAATGTATGAGAAAGACGTCGTGCCGAATTTGCCATAAGAAACACCACTCGTTGCTACATCCGGAGAAAAGGGATGAATCTGTAAGGGAAAATTGTCATAAAGACTCAAGTCAAAACATAGTATCACATTTCGTACATCAGCCTGGTCAAATACTATTAGCCACCGCATTGGTAGATGTGACTTCGCGTCAGGGTCAAAAACACGTCTATCGTGCTCTCATTGACCAAGGTTCACAAGCCTCGTTCGTCACCGAAGATATCGTTCAGACATTGGGTTTGAAAAAGATAAGAATCAACGGCGTGGTTTCAGGATTGAGTGAAGGCAAACAGCTTCACACCAAATACATGGTTGAAGTACAATTGCAGTCAAGGACATAACATAACCTTCACTATTCCGGTAAAAGCTTACATTTTGAAATCAATCACAACATATTTACCACAACAATCAATTACAATTTCTAACTGGCCTGAGCTGGAGCACATGGATCTGGCAGATCCGAAGTATAATACACCAGAACAGGTTAATCTGCTGTTAGGCGCTGAAGTCTATAGTAAAATCATAGAAGTTGGATTGATCAAGAGTCCGTCTGGTATTATTGCACAGAAAACACAACTGGGCTGGATTCTTTCTGGTGATACTAGTAACACACAACCTGTAAAACAAAACAAAGTTATTAGCATGCATGTATGTGTATGTGAGAATGATCTTTTAAGAAAATTCTGGGAAGTAGAAAATGAAATACTTACCTGTGAGAGGAGGTTAAGTAAAGACGAGCAACGATGCGAAGACATCTACAACAAAACCACAGTACGAACAGAATCGGGGAGATATAAAGTAAACTTACCTTTTAAAGAAACATAGAGACACCTGTAGACAAATGTGGAAATACAAAAGAAATTGCTATTTCAAGATTTTTACAATTAGAAAGGAAATTAGAACAGAACCCAAAAATTAAAGAAGAATACACTAGAGTAATAAAAGAATACGAAGAATTAGGACACATGGCTTTGACTAATGAAGACGATTCAAATCGTATATTTTTACCTCACCATGCTGTAATTCGGGAAGATAAAGATACCACAAAATTAAGAGTGGTATTTGACGCCTCTGCAAAAGGTTCCAAGGGACAATCACTAAACGATACACTGCTAACTGGACCTGTAATACAAGATGATTTACGAACTTTGATAACTAAATGGCGACAGCATAAAATAGCTTTAATAAGTGATATAACAAAAATGTACAGACAAATTTTAGTGCAGGAGAAAGATACATACTACCAATGTATTGTATGGAGAGACAACCCTAATGAAAATTGTAGATTCTATAGATTGCTAACTGTTACATTTGGAACTGCATGCGCTCCGTACCTGGCGGTTAGAACTTTAGTTAAGATAGCTGATGATGAAAGTGACAAATATCCTGAAGCTGCAGAAATTGTTAAGACGTCATTTTATATGGATGATCTGATGACAGGTGCTAACACTGAAAAACAGGCTATAGAAATCTATGGACAAGTCAACAAGCTATTAGAAAGCGCTGGTTTCATACTGCAGAAATGGTCTAGTAATTCAGAAAATTTGTTACAAATAATACAGCAAAACAAGGAAAACATACAACCATTCGAGATAAAATTAGACAAAATCATAAAAATATTAGGAGTTGCATGGGATAGAAATGATGACCAATTCAAAATATCTGTCAACTTGCCTGAACCTATCAAACCAATCACGAAAAGAAGAGTACTTTCGGACGTGGCTCGTTTATTTGATCCCTTTGGATGGCTAGCTCCAGTTATTATCAAAGCAAAAGTGATAATACAGAAACTTTGGCTATGTAGTTCTGACTGGGATGAAGAAATACCATCAGACCTTCTGCAGGAATGGTTGATTTTTAGACAACAACTACTTACATTGTAAAATTTAAAAATAAATAGATGGATACATACTCACCCTGAAAATGACAAGGTTGAATTATTTGGCTTCGCAGATGCATCAACAGCAGCATACGCTGCAGTACTCTACATAAGAGTGATACAAGGAGATGAAGTCTATGTCACTATTCTGGAAAGTAAAACAAAAGTTGCTCCATTAAAACAAATCTCCATAGCACGATTAGAACTATGTGCCGCCGTTTTATTGGCAAAATTACTGGCTGAAACATCAAAGAAATTGAAAATACCTAGAAATCAAATATACGCCTACACTGATTCAACAATTGTTTTAGCTTGGATTCAATCACAACCTATAAGATGGCAAACATTTGTAGCTAACCGTATAACAGAAATACAAACCAGACTGGATAATGATAGATGGAATCATGTAGCTTCAGCAGAGAACCCAGCAGATATTGCTTCTCGTGGAATAGAGCCCTCAGAACTGCAAGCCGCTGAACTGTGGTGGAACGGACCTCATTGGATGAGGAAACCTAACATACATACTAACAAAATACAGGTACCTGAAACAACATTAGAAGAAAGAAAACAACACACAAAAGTATTTCACAACAATACAGAAGAATCAATACTAAATAGATTCTCAAGTTTTAAGAAAATGATACGAGTACTTACCTATTGCAGACGATTCCTAAACCTAAAAGAAAATAAAGAAAATAGAAATAAAATGTCTGCTTACCTTACCGCGGAAGAAATGAAGACAACTCTCGACGCATGTATTAAAACTACTCAAGATATCGAATTTGCTGAAGAACTTGAAGACCTGAAAACAAAGGGAAAGGTTAAAAGAAGTAGTAAATTAATCACACTCACACCATACATAGATGACAAGGGCTTGTTACGAGTTGGTGGCAGATTACAATCAGCTAATATATCACAAGATTATAAACACCCAATAATTATTCCAAAAAATACTCACCTGGGATATTTGTTGATTAGAGATGCACATGAAAGAGTGATGCACGGAGGAACTTCTTTAATAATCAACTACCTAAAAACCAAATATTGGATAATAGGTTTAAAACAGTCAGTGAAAAAATACCTCAGTAAATGCGTTACATGCACTAGATACAATGCTAGAACGCAACAACCAATTATGGGTGAACTTCCGAGTGTAAGAGTAACCCCTGGAAGAGTTTTTGAGTGTTGTGGTGTA
Source organism: Parnassius glacialis (assembly GCA_033319125.1). NCBI lineage: Eukaryota > Metazoa > Arthropoda > Insecta > Lepidoptera > Papilionidae > Parnassius > Parnassius glacialis. Next base: position 10,994,473 of record JAVANC010000023.1, on the reverse strand, counting down.
GATTTTGCCGGCCCTATACAGATGAGAGTGTCAAAGGGTAGGGGACAAAAATCTTATAAAGGATACATCTCATTGTTTGTATGTATGAAAACAAAAGCTATACACTTAGAAGCTGTAAGTGACCTTACCAC